>CM052896.1:98062243-98116720 GCA_028534135.1 Potos flavus | reverse complement strand
CTCTTTCCCTCTTTCTTTCTTTCTTTCTTTCTTTCTTTCTTTCTTTCTTTCTTTCTTTCTTTCTTTCCTTCTTTCCTTCTTTCCTTCTTTCCTTCTCTTTCTTTCTTTCTTTCTTTCTTTCTTTCTTTCTTTCTTTCTTTCTTTCTTTCCTTCCTTCCTTCTTTCCTTCCTTCTTTCCTTCCTTCTTTCCTTCCTTCTTTCCTTCCTTCTTTCTTTCTTTCTTTCTTTCTTTTTCTCTTTCTAAAGATATATCTATTTATTTGAAAGAGTGGGAGGGACAGAGACAGAGGGAGAGAGAGAATCTCAAGCAGATTCCCCACAGAGCATGGAGCCCCATGTGAGGCTCGATCTCACATCCCTGAGATCACAACTTGAGCCAAAACCCAAGAGTTGGTTGCTTAACTGTCTGTGCCACCCAGGTGCCCCTAAAATGCTGACTTTCATCTGGTGATTCATTGCAATGTAGGGTGGGATGATGCTTTTAAAAAATATATATATTTTAGCAGAGTTCTGTAGAACCTTTTTATATAAATACCACTTTGCCTGCAAACCCAGTAAACTGATTGGGCTAGGGCACTTTTTTGCCCAGAGTTTTCCTATTAAAATTCAGCACAGTAGAGTGAAAATAGCAACAGATTAGAAATTAGCAGACTTTAACTCCACTTCCATTTCTGCTACTTATTAGTTGTGTGACCCTGTATAAGTCACTGAACCTCAGTTGCTTACCCCTATCCGTAAAATGAAATGGCTAGAATACAGTGTGGTTCTGAGGACCACCCTGGTGAGAATCACCAGAAGTGCTTGCTGTCACGGAATGGTCAATGGGTCGGGGCCTAGGAATCAGCATTAACAAACACCTGTGATTCTTAAGCTCGCTGTAGTTGAGAATCCCTGGATAAGATCATCTCTAGGAGCCATCTCAGATGGGATGTTGTCATCTCCTAAAGGTCTTTAACGGTTCTAGTGAAAGCGCTGGTTCATTTGCAAATCAGTTCATAGTTTATGTAGTTCTTGCTTTTCCTAACCAAAGATGTTGCCCCATTTTCTTCTCAGTCATAGCTAACCAAAGCCAAAATACAACATCCTGTCCAACCTTCATTCTCAAATGAGCCAAATACATTTCGGTGTCCTTGACTCTCAGGTCACCGCCTTGTCCAAGAGATCTCATAGCTGTTTTCTATGTTGTTTCCCAACTGAAAACACTTCTCTTCCCTAGCTGACAACAAGGTCTTCAGTTTGGTTCCAAAGCCCTGTGTCTCTTCCACTTCCTGCAACAGCTGAGATTTCTCTGGAAATCTCTCATTCACATATTTGCCCTGCTTTACTTAGCAAGTTAGAGCTGGGAGGGTCACTGCATAAGGGGATTTGGTACCAGACAGTGTGTGAAAATAAAACTAGTCAGAGCTGGAGGAGAAGGACAGAGCTGATAAAATACTGGGAAGGTGAATGGCTCAGTAAAGGGGAAGTCACCTAAACACTGTGTGAGCGGACCGGTCACTCAGCCTCTCATGATCAGAGATCATGATTCTCAAAGACAGAAATAAGGACATGTACTAAGTCTTCCATAAAAACAAATGTATTTGATTTATAATAGTATTCTTTATTCACAGATAATGTCTTCTCTATTTTTTGGTGTTAAAGTACCCTTCCCTTTTTGAAATGTTGCTAAAGCTCAATTTTACAACTCTACTTTTTAAGGACATTTAAAACCCTGTGATGGTTTCTACCCTCACCCCCATTTTGTTTTGATTTTGATTTGAACTTTTCTTGACTACCTAGGTCTCAAAATCTTCTGGGAAAGACTGACTCTTCCCCTCAGCAAAGGTACAATGTCTATCATGGCCAAGGCATCTGAAAAGCAGACCCCCATCAGAAGCATGGGGGCAACTGTACCAATGAATTTTTAACCGGGAATTTCTTTTTTTTTTTTTTAAGGTTTTATTTATTTGACACAGAGATAGAGAGTACAAGTAGGCAGAGCAGCAGGCAAAAGGAGAGGGAGAAGCAGGCTCTCCGCTGAGCAAGGAGCCCGATGTGGGGCTTGATCCCAGGACCTTGGGATCATGACCCAAGCCAAAGGCAGCTGCTTAACCGATGAGCCACCCAGGTACCCCTTAACTGGGAATTTCTAATGGAACCACTTTGAGGGAAAGTTTTCTCTACCTGAGCCCATTAAGAAGTAGTGATTTTTTTTTTTTCCCAGAGGGACTCCAATGGAGTTTGGGGGTTTTTTTGGTAGGCGGTGGGGAAGGCATTGCTATTCCTATCTCAAATGTGGAGACAGAACCAGGGAGTGCCCATGGGGGTGTCTATGTTGTCCTTTCTCAGATGGAGCCTGTCTCTAAGCTCTGAGTCTTAGCTCACTGCATTCATTTGCTGTTACTGAACAACTTCAGGTAGGATTTCCTTAGATGTTAATACATTTGCCTGCTGACCTGAAAAAAAAAAGATCCTCTTAAAAGTCACCATTCTGGGTTCCTCTTTTATACATTTTCCCAACCCGCTCAATACGTGTTTGAGCACTTCTGAGGGAAGAGTGTGGGCAGGGGGTTAGATTTCACACTTGAGCAGCTCTGAAAAGGGATGGAACATTTATACCCAAGGCAATGTACTTGGCTGGGATTCCATGTTCCCTTTGCTATTTCTGCAGACATTTATGCTTAAAAAGAAATTTCTCCCACCCCTGCAGCCAAACTTTTCCTCTGGCTGGATACACACACATACACACCAGTCTCCTTGCCTAAAAACAGCAGACGGGCTGAGGTAGAAAGAAATAGAATAAACATGATGACCCAAAACCATTTTACAAAGGGAGAGGGGCTCATTTTTGAGTGAGGGCAACTAAGCCTGAATTCCTCTCTGGAGGATTCTGCAAATAGCGAGACATAAAACTATGATTTCCATGAGGTAAAACATCCTCTTCAATGTCTTTCTTTGGGTGAATATGATTGTATGCCTGACATGCTTGCTCGAAATCTACCCTTCAGGTAATCTGGGAGGACAGATTTCTCATCTTTCCTTTAGTTACTCAGTCCTCCATTAAGCCTATCCAAGCACAGACAGCAGAACTTATGACTGGTTGGAAGATGGCAACAATGATTTCTCATCCTTCCCCTCAGCCAAAGTCCGCAAGCTGCCCATTCCCTGCAAGCAGCCGAGGGACCCCTCTCCCTCACTCTGCTTGGGTCTGCATGTAGGGCTCTGGTTTGCTTACACGGATGAATTCCAACTAGGATTTCAAGGGAAGCCTGACTCTCAATCCCCCATACCCCCCAGTAGACCAGCTCTGCAAAAAGATATTCCTATATTCTTTAGTCGTGCAGCATTTCTTTATAAGGATCTGCTTGTAATTGTCAAGGTCTGATGTCAACCTTTTTTAACTGACAATTACTAATACTTTAAAGTATTAAGCTGTGTAACTCAATTCCTATGGGGAAGAGTGATTCCCAATAAGCAGTATGGCCATCTTTTTCAAGACTGGGTTCACGTATGGATATGAGGAGTTTCTCTCTCTCTCTCTCTCTTTCAAAATATATGTATTGATTGTGTAAGTGTCAAGCATTGTTCTGCTTCTGAGGGTATACAGATAACATTCAGTCACAGCCTTCGAGGGGCTCACAATCTGGGTTTCACTCATGCAAGAACAGAGGAAAGTACTAGGTGCATCTGTGGGCAAAACTGAGGGAAACGGAGCTGATTAAAGCTCAGTGTCAGGAAGTTTCCACAGTGATGGTGTTTAAAGTCGCTTAAAGATTTTATTCATTTATTTGACAGAGAGAGACACAGTGAGAGGGGGAACACAAGCAGGGGGCAGTGGGAGAGGGAGAAGCAGGCTCCCCGCTGAGCAGGGAGCCCAATATGGGGCTCAATCTCAGGACCCTGGGATCATGACCTGAGCCGAAGGCAGACACTTAACAACTGAGCCACCCAGGCACCCCTTAAGTCTTTTAAAACACAAAATGGATACTGAGAGAAGAATTATCACCAGAAAGGAGACACTAAATACTTCCCAGATGCAAAACAACCTGGGACCTTGAGAAAAACCTAAGGATTCCAGTAAGGACCAGGAGTTTGAGAAACATTATGGGTCTTGTCAACAATTTACTGGGTACTTTAGGCTCTTCCCCTCAAGTGTTCTTTAACTTCCGGGTGACTTCTAAATAGAAGATGAAAATATTATTATAAAGTCCATTTAAATAAACCTACTATATGAAAAAGTTATCTCTTCCCAGTTTGTTGAAATGAGAGAGTCATAATATTTATTTCATCAAGGGGGTGTGAAGCTTAGTTGGGATTAATTTCCTTCATTACTCCTTCCAGGGTACTGAAAAATTTATATAATCCCATATGTGGTTTGTAAGAACGGACTTCATGACGACTTGATGAGAAATAGTATGAATATTTCATCAAGTTTTTCCATCATTCTTTCAAGTATAACCGCCCTGCTCCAGCTTTTCCAGCCCCTCATGGTGGCGCACCGGGTCACTGCCAGCGCCTCCTGAAGGAAGGCTTCAGCCAATCCGTAATGTGTGCTGCTGCCTCACCAAACCCCCCAGAAACTTCCTTTGCGGTGGGGCCCGCCCTCCCCTCCACACTCACTAGACCCGCCATGCACGTGAAGCAGGGCCGTTCACACGTTCACCTACCTCCCCAGGTCGACTGTGAACGTCTTTGGGGCATCGACTTACTCATATTTTGAATCCCTGGCATCTTACATGGTGACTAGCAGAGACGAGTGAGCAAATAAAGCCTTGTCAAATGACTGAGGGCACAAACCCTCTGCTCTGGTGACAAGGCCCAAACCAAGCCGTGTCTTCTGAACATGGGACCTGCCCTCCCGTTTGTCTTCTCTTCCTGTTCCTCCTCAGCCTGAATTTTCCTTTCCTCTCTCAGTAACATACATTTATTTATTTAGGGCAGCGGTTTTCCGCCTTGGCTGCGCCATAGAATCACTTGGGGGAGCTTTACAAATAAACCCGGGTGCCCGGCCCACCAACACAGATTTTGATTTAATTGGGCGGGGTGGGGCTCTGGTGTTGGTATTTTATAAATGCCCCGTGATGAGTCTAAAACGCAGCCAGACTTGAGAGACACTGATTTAAAGTGATAACTCAAGCCCTGTCTTTTTTTTTTTTAAGATTTTTATTTATTTATTTGAGAGACAGAGTGTGAGTGAGTGAGAGAGAGAGAGAGAGTACAAGCTGGAGGAGCAGCATAGGGAGAAGGGGAAGCAGGCTCCCTGCTGAGCAGAGAGCCCGATGCGGGACTCGATCCCAGCACCCTGGGATCATGACCTGAGCTGAAGGCATGACCTGAGCTGAAGGCTTAACCGACTGAGCCACCCAGGCGCCCCAAGCCCTGTCTTTTAAAAAGGCTAATGGGCCTCTGGTGAGTTTACCTTGCTGTAGTTTCATTTATTTTTTTGACAGAGACACAGCGAGAGCAGGAACACAAGCAGGGGGAGTGGGAGAGGGAGAACAGGCTTTCTGCGGAGCAGGGAGCCCGATGCGGGCTCGATCCCAGGACCCTATTATGACCCGATTATGACCTGAGCCGAAGGCAGACACTCACCGACTGAGCCACCCAGGTGCCCCCCTTGCTCTAGTTTCAAAGCAGGTACCATCTCAACCAGTTATTAGGTAACAAATCAAACACTGCCTTATGACAGCACTTGACTAGTAGTTTCTTTGACTCGTGCACTTCATTTCAATTATTTATGAGCGTATACACACATGTACCATCTCTCACACTAGACCAGAAGAACCTCGAAGGCAGGAACTCTGTCTTCTACTTCTTTGCATCCCCAAGCCATGCACAGGGTGGACCAAAAACATATTTCTGATGATTAAAAAAAAAAAAAAAATCCAAAATACTGAAAAAGAAAAAAAAAACAAACCCTAGTAGAGGCCATTTTAATTCCACTTTAAGGACACGTCTTTGGTAAGAATAAAAATGTTGCACAAAGGGTGGGGCAGGATTGAAGCAGACTAGAAAAAGAGTAAATAAAAGTCAAATGGAAAAAAAACTAAATTAGTCCAAAAGAAAATGTTTCCCAGCTTCTTAAGAGGGTTTTTGCAAACACTGAAGCAGAATAAACAAGAGAATTAACTTGGCTTGTGCCCTGATAAGGAGATTTCTTTCCTGGTTATATAATTTTACAAAGTTTCCAGGGTGTAAAGAAAATAATCAGCCAGGGAGGACTCCTTCCCTTGGACTATACAATTCAGCTCTTGGTTTAATCGGCTCTCAGAGCTGCTCAGCTTGACCTGACCTCCTTCCAGCCCTGTGATCTCAGACTAAGCCTCACATTCAAGAGCCCTGGTGTAGAGCTCAATGTCATAGAAACGGGATAAAACATAATCCTCATTCCATGGCCTTGATCCCTTGCCGTAGTGGCCTCTGTGCATTGGTGGGGGTGGGGAGAGCTATACCTGGTATCTTTTCCTGCTGGTTGGTGTTCCAGAGATCTGGCGATGCTAGAATGATCTAGGCATGTTCTCCTACTAAGTAGTGCTATAAGGAAGTGTAGCTTGGAACGACTACCTTAAAGACTAGCTTAAAGTACTGCTTTGTGCGCATATCCCAGAAAAGGTTTATCTCATATGGCTTCTCTATTTTGTCAGGAAGTAAAACCACAGGAAAAGCTCAGAGAATCATGATGCATGTCCTCTGCCAAAGTGAGAGAAGTTCATCAGATAGAGACATGTTTTCTACATCAAATTTTATCCTAGTTATTAGGCCACAAATGGAAGGACTGGTCCCAAAAGGCACGCACACTTCTGTAGATTAATTAAGTGTAAGTTCTTCTGTCTGGGTTGGCCATTTTAATACTGGTCATATTTTACTTTGCTACAGCATTTTATTATACTTTACTATTTTATTTACATATTTTACTAATTAGTGTTTGAAAACATGATTCAAAAGCATTTAACTCTGCTCTTGATTGATTAGCAATGATAGTAACATGTCGTCCTTTGTAGATTAAGATAACATCACTGACTCATTTGATAGGATATGAGTTGATAAACTGTCACTGATCTATCCATGCTGTGCTCCTCGTTCTTCTTGTGACTACTGGCCTGTGTTTGACCTTATGAGCCAAGAACCAAGAGCCACCAGAATCCTGCAGTTACCAAAGAGACATAAAATAATAGCATTTGTCCTACCAGCTACTTCCCATTAACATCTAAAAAATGGAAATGACCTGCTAATTTATTAAAACAAAAGGAAGAGAAAAATATGGCACTAACTTCTTTATATACTAATAAATGCTAGCTGGAATTGGTAAAACACAGATCTGGGAGTCTGGAGTCCACGCCACCATAGATAACAGACTATATCACAAAATCAGTGTGCACCATCTAAAACCTAAAACAGAGATAAACTACACATTTTCAAGGAATGGGGTTAAAGATCCATGAAAATGAATGAGTCAACACTGATTCACAAGGAATTTTGCTTCCTCAAATAAGAGTTTAGGTAGTAGTACCTGACAGCTTCAAACTGGGTTTATTTAGCATAATTTATAACCCCGGGTATAAACCAAAGGTCATTAGGTTCTACAGGAACATCTCTGGCTACCTTCCACTGAAAAGAGAAGTAATGAATTCAGAACCCAGGATACTTGAATCATCGGGGAAAAGGTATCACTGAGGTAATGAGCACGCCGGGGCCTGAAAACTTAAGAATGTTCCCCTAAACGAAAACAAGCAGCTCCATCTTCTCAGAACATGGCTGACTCAATCATCAAGCTGGAATGTTATTTACACAGTCCCAAGCAAACCAAGAAGAATCCTCTGGTCTGTAACCAAGGGCACTCGGAAAGTTATGTCTGGAACAGGCAAAGGCTCATGTCTGTTTCTGATGATTCCTGACTCCTTGAAAGACAGCCAATTTACCTAATGCAGGTGAAGGGCAACAAGTACCCGCCACCTCCCCCAGAAAGGACCACCGGCATGATATTCCATGCCTCTTCAGTGAATAACCTGGATTGTAATACATTTAGCAAGATGGGCAAATCTGGATTCTGAATTCTGCCCCATCCAACAAATCAGAACAATCACCCTATCTTCTTCCTCCTCCTGCTTGTGGGAGAGGTCATGATGGAACCTGGTCCACACAACAGAGTAAAGTTGAGTTTAGGCATCGGGAAAAATAAATTCCCAAATTATGAAACATTTTACCAAAGGAGTCAGACTGTGGTGTCCCTTTCTTTGAATGAAAGAAAGGGTTGTAGAAAGTTAAACTTTCTGGATGGAAGGTGGTGGCGGGGAGGTAGTTCTCATTTGAGGCCAGGATAGAAACCATCAATAGGGAACTCTGAAGGCACTGTCATCCTTTTGGGGGTCTCTCTAGCACCTTTCCGTCCTTGAACCTACTGGCTTAGGAGTCAATGAACAAGTACCCATGGTCTGGGGAATGGTTTAATCACATGGCAGGATCTGCCTGGCCTATGGTTTTCTTTCTTTCTTTTTTTTTTTTTTTTGGCCTATGGTTTTCAAAGCATATTAACCTCAAGAAAAAGCACCATCACTATTTAATTTGTACATGAATTATCTAGTCCTCAACAAATACCAGCTAAGAGAAATGATCATTCACCCGTTAAAGATGGAGAGTTTGAGATCCCTAGAGGGTGGACCTTGGTCACTTCCAAGCCATTGGCAAATATCAGGAGGCATGCTAACTCTATGGGCTCTATTCTAACACATTTTTTCCTGTGAGCGACTGACTTCCCACTTCATTATAACTGCTATTGGGGCAGGCAGGGATGATCATTTCTTTACCTGCCCCCGATGGCTTTGGCCCAGGACAGACAACGTGGCCAATGCTTTCAGAAGATGAACACTCAGACTGCTAAGTACATCTTGTTCTCTAAACTCGACAGTCAGAAAACATTGTCGAAGCCCTCACCTGTCTTCTCTCTGAACCAAGGTACTGGAGAATCAGCCGGGTGTTCACACTGTGACTCCAGGTGTTTCCTAGGGCGGCCGTCACACAGCTGGACCCAGAAGTGCCTGAAATGAAACAGGGCAAAACCATGACTGTGAATGCCCATTTCTTGTAATGGTGTTTCACATAAACAAAAGTCCAGTCATTGCTCATTGCTTAGAGACCCCGGGGGACTCAGTTCATTACCACAAAAGTTGACAAATTAGAGAAGAAGGACAGAGGTTAAGGAACATGAGACTAAAAATAAAAACCAGCATGAGTTTCCTTCGGCCTCAGTGAAAGGGACCACCACTGGGCTAAAAGATAACAGAGTTATATATCAATAAGAGCTTGCTTGCATGCAAGGCAGCTTGGAGCCATTGCTAATAATAAATCGAGCCGCTCAACATCCATGGCAGAAAGGCATAATGCTACTACATAGAATAAGAGCCAGTTATGAAACGGTCTTAGTTTAATAGAGCTGTAAGACTTGTTTAGCTTCCTAAGAGTCTTAACTCAATTTTCCTAATCAATATAGAAATGGTAGTGTAGGCATATAAAACTCCTTTGCCCTTCCAACCCTTGCATACACACACCCAAAAGAGGAAAATGGGAGATCTAACCATTTCGTATCTAATCTGTATTAGACAGCCTTATCCCCAGAGAAGCATTCTTTCACCTTCTAAGACTTTCCTGTGAGGGGAGGGATCTGAAGGATTCATCTGAGTTTCCAGTCTACTCCAAGTTGTGCTTCACCTACTACCTTCCATCTCCAGAGCCTCGCTGATCCCTCTTGACATCACCAGGAGAAAACTATTCCTGCTCTCCTCCTCTTCTTTCTCCTTAAAGGCAGGCTCACAAGTCCCACCACTTAGAAGCCTGCCCACATCCCTCCCCTCATACCTGGCCCATCCTGAGGACTCCTCTGAATTCCTGTGCCTACTTTGGCCCAGGGCCCTAAGAGGAATCCTAGCCCTAGGGAGCACAGTGGGACATTCGTTGTGCCTTGCAACCTCAAGGTGCCATCTCTTTGCAATGAGGAGACTAAATACAGAGAGGCTGAAGTCCACCAAATTAGCTAAAACAACATGAGGCCTTGAGTTTCTCATTCATTGCCTGCTTACTGCATCATTTGGTTTTCATCCCTCAGTCTGGAGTGTTGGTCTTTTCTTTTCTTTGTTTTCTGGACCTGTCATCTTTCAGGGTGGTCTACCACCTCTGCATGGCCTTTGCATGGCCTTACACACCTGGGCCCAAATATTACAGCAGATGAATGTGGGTCAGTGGTTCTAGGTGGGAGGTGATTTGCTGGCAATGTCTAAGTGGAAGGGCTACTGGGATTTAGAGGGTAGAGGCCAGTGATGCTGCTAAACACCCAAGCACAGGACAGGCCCCCATAACCAAGAATAATCTAGCCCCAAACACTGAGTGCTGAGGTTGAATGCCCCTGGGTTAGACAATACCAACCATACTTTCTCTCTGGTTCAAGCAGGTACAGGAATGAATTAGATGGAAATCAACAACTGGCACCACAACAAGCCTGGGGGGAGTTTCGAATGAAGAATTTAGCATAGGAAAGACTAAAATTTAGGGTGACCGTAGTGTATGACGCACATCATTCAAAACATACACAGATTAATTTGAAAACAAATTATCCAGACCATGCTCACCGGATCACATCACTTCCTTGCTCAAACTCCTCCAGCAGCCCTCCGAGCTGAGGAGAAATACTAACTCCTGAACAACGCATCCGGGGCACTTTGTCATCTGCTCCCAAGTCTCTCTCTGGCCTCACTGCTCTAAGCTTTCTCACTGGATGGTCTCCTGAAACCTCCTGATTTCTCTGTCCCCATCCTCCTGGACCTCTTGGCAGCAGCTGATAAAGCTTCCCCCTCTTTTGGCATCCAAGATATTGCTTCTTCTGCTTCTTCTGGATCTCGATGAGTATTCTTTTCCTTCTCCACTTTCCTTCTCCCTCTCTTCCTAGTTATGGCTGACCGCGACTGATTTTTCTCCTATCACCCAAGTGCCTTCAGTGGCTAGGAAGGTAATGTGCATTTAGTAAAGAGGCCAGGTGTTTGCATCTTAAAATGCAGGAATCCTTTATTGCTGCAAAGAGGTATACTTTCTTCCATTCTTCTTAAAATACACACTCCTCTTGTCTTTCCTTTTCCCCTTTTTGATAGAGACATATTAATGAAGAAATATTTTCTGTTATAAGAAAACCAACCCTGGAAAGGCAATAGCAACTGATTTTTCTTTTCTTTTCTTTTTTTCATTTTTGCATTTTTATAAAACAGCTTTTTTGAGAGAATTCACACATCATACAATCCACTCAAAGCGTACAGTCCAATGGTTTTTACTATATTCAGAGTTGTTCAAGCATCGCCTCAATCGGCTTTAGAACACTTCATCACCTCAAAAAGAAACCCCATGCCCCTTAGCCATATAAGCCTCAAACCCCTCTTTCCGCCCCCCACCCCCAGCCCTAGGCAACCATTACTTTGTGTTTAATATGAACTGTTAGGAGATGACAGGGAGTAGTGGAGACTCGAGAATGAGAGCATCCATCCACGATCACAAGGGGCAGAACTTGGCTGCTCCAGCTAGTGCTGTCATGTGACAATATGACTTCAGAGTCAGCCACATCTTTTGACTTTGAAAAAAGAAGCCAGAAGTTAATGTTTTAAGTACAATCTCCTTGGCATAATTTAACAATTTCTAAAACCACACAAATTAACATACTTAGGAGCCGCCTGTCACTCATTCCCACCAAGCTTGCAACGTCTGCTCCATATGGCATGTCCTCACTGTTGACAAGCACGACACCCCCACGTGGATGATTTTGAAGACTTTGTCTCAACCTACAACCGGCCTTAGCACTTGTCTTCCATTTTCAACAATAAGAACTATAAGCCTGACTCAACAAATTTCAGCACCATAAATTGAATATCCTCAAATCAAGCTTATGTCTTCCCATATAACTCACTTTTCCTTCTTTGGCCTTTTCTTTGGCCTTCTAGTTAATCTGGTTCAGAACCTCAGTTCCATTTCTAAATTTCTCCTTCTCCCGTTCTTCTCAGTTCCAATAAATTGTGATGTTCTATTGATTGAACTATAAAATCTCACCTATATCCTTTCCTTACGGTCTGTTCCTCCTATCCCAACCTTAGATCAGACCCCTGTTAGCTTTCACCTGGGGATGGCTGCTAGAACTTTCCAACTGATGTCCATGCTGCTGTCAGTTCCTAAAGCCCATTCTCCTGATTAACCTCCCCAAGCACACACCTAAGCACACTCCCCTGCCACTTCTGATCAAGCATGCTTGAAAACCTTCAGTGGCTCCCAAATGCATCCAAAGAGTTCTAAATTCCTCAGACTGGCATTCAAAGATCTTCTAGTCTGTGCCCAACCTGCCTGTCCACACGGTTCCCTCCATTCCACTTCACATAGATTTTGCTCCAACGTAATCACTTCTTCCCCATGTCCCTTCCCCACCTGAAATGCCTCTAGGTCCACACATCGTCTTCGATACCACTTCCTGTGTTCCACTTTCTTGGTTATCACAGACATACTGTCTTCCTCTTCTAAATTCCCATAATACTTTATTTCCCTCTCTCATGTTATACCGTTTTCTCTCCTGTGGTATATTCCTTGTGTGTGCTTTTCTTATCACCTCTAATACATATTTTAAGAGGGTCAAATCCATGTCTGCTTTATGCTAGTCCAAATCACTTATGCCTCACTCATTCTGTGTCACTGACACACAGAAGATAATAAATCCTGATTAAATAGTTACTAAGTTATTCCTACTAAACTTTGAACCATGTTATATATATTTGTTTTAGCAGCAGATTTACATTCTTAATTCAATCTTGCTTAAGCTAAAATTAATAGCATGTTCACATTTTTCAAACAAACTTGTTAGAAGCTTGTGGCTTAGGTGCCTGCTAAGTGATAGGATGAAGTAAGGCTGAGCTTTCAAGTTGGCCACAAAAAAGCTCCATGTAGATTAATTAGGAGTTAATTAGTTAAGCACTCAGAAAAAAAATTTTTTTTTTGGTAATAAAATTATAGGCACTTCCCAGCTCTGGAAGATGTTTTCAGGAGTCAGAGCCATATGGCCAGTGGTGACTATTTAAAGAATGCCATGTCCCTAAACCAATGAAAACAGTACAACAGGGGCGCCTGGGTGGCTCAGTGGGTTAAAGCCTCTGCCTTCGGCTCAGGTCATGATCTCAGGGTCCTGGGATCAAGCCCCGCATCGGGCTCTCTGCTCAGCAGGGAACCTGCTTCCCCTCTCCTCTCTCTGCCTGCCTCTCTGCCTCCTTGTGATCTCTCTCTCTTTCAAATAAATAAATAAAATTAAAAAAAAAAAGAAAGAAAACAGGATAACGAAGTACCCAAGTACCTAGCTGCTTTCCGGGCAGGTAAGCTCAGGGCCTGACGAAAGGCCATGAGTGCAAATGACCACGGAAAAGTTTCTAATGGAAACCCTGAGTAAGCAGCTTGAGGAGATCTATTTTCAGGAGTGCTTACAAACATGACGCCACCACAAGAGCAGTAACAGAGGACCTTGAAAGCCAATGATAAGAAAAGACAATATTTTTAAAGTACTACAAGGGAGGCACTCGGTGAGCCTTTTATATGAGGAGGGCTTACGTCTTGTTTGAGCTTCATCTGTTAGTTACAGCTTTTTTGATCCTCACGGCCACTCGCGGAGGTAGGGAATATCGTCACCTCTATTGACAAACTAAAGCTGTGAGAGATTAAGTCACTCTCCCAAGGTCACATGGTTGGTTAATGACGGGGTCGGGACTCAAACCGGGCCGACTGTCTTCACCACTGCTCCAGTGGGCCTTCTCCAGGCTCATTATGTCAAACAGCCCACAACTGTGTCAGCCCAATTGACGGGGCCCGAGAGGGGCCTGAAGAGCCTGGAGGCCCATCTCTGAGAAGACACTGATGGAGGCGTATTGCGAGCATCTCATCACTTATCTGAATCTGTGTGTCACTCTGGCTCCACAACCAGCTTCCTCTGTTCTGATAGACGGTGATAACTCAGGGCAAGGGGTTTCCAGAAAGACAATGCATGCCCTGGCTGGGCAAGTTATTTAACCTCGCTCAACTGGCCCAGCAGCTGATTCGTGTAAACCAGGTGGCCTGGAACTGACCCCCTCTGGTTGAACGCCTAAAAATCTGGTCAGAATTGAAAAGTTATTTCACTTAATAGGACGCGAAGGAGTGGCTATAGGTGGTGGGATTACTTGAGAGAGAAGTGGGAAAAAGGAAGGTGGGGAAACTGTCAGTTAATGTAAATTTATAACTTTTTTTTAAAGATTTTATTTATTTATTTGAGAGAGAGAGAGCACGTGCGCACAAGTGTGTGTGGGGGGGTTGCGGAGGGAAAGTGAGAAGCAGACTCCCTGCTGAGCAGGAAGCCCAACATGGGGCTTGATCCCTGAGATCATGACCTGAGCCAAAGGCAGACACTTAACCCACTGAGCCACCCAGGTGCCCCTGTAACTTTATTTGCAACTAGAAAATACGTCTCATGTCTTTTGACTTTCAAACATTTGTGGCAAAAATAATCGTTAATGCTGTTTATGGGAAATTAAAGGTAGAAGGAATCTGCTTGCTGCCGCCCCCTGCTCCCAATCTCTATTGCAGCTCACTTGTTTGTGCCTCATTCTTCTCCCGTGCGCCGTCAGGAAGCGGCACTTGCTGGCCTTTCAGAAAAGGTGACTTCCTGCCCAATGACCTAATTGGTCAGGAAAGAGATAAGTGAGTCTTCTCTATGCTCATTTTAAACGGAAGTTCTAAAAATTAGGGCACTCTCTCCCTTTCTCCTTTTTGATGACTCTGATATTTAGACCTGCCAAGGCAGAATGACTTCATTGCACTGGAATTTGGTTCATTTCAATACAGATAGAAAAATCAAATAAGTGAACTAGGTTTTGAAAATATTTTCATTATTGGGGATTTTTCATCATACAGGATTGAGCTTGTGGAAGTATTCGAGTAAGCTACACGGAGAAAATCTAATTTGTTTACACTGAAGTCAAGTCTCTCTAAAACAGACTGTGGGGACATGCATTTTCCACTCTCTGAGACTCTTTTAGGTAAGTCAGAGCATGTTTTCTTTCTGTGATTGCTTACCCATCTGTAAAATGTGAATAATAATTCCTGCCTCCAGGCAACCAAAGGTTCATGGTGACTCACAGATGGAGATATTTGATATGTATAAATGACAGGAACGATGCTGGTTAAACACTGAAGACGAAATTCTAGGGAGAAAGACGGTTGAATTATCATCTACATTTTTTATTCTATTAATAATGAGGCAAGCTAGTAAAGCTCAGTCATGAAGTGGTTAAAACAACAGAACTTGGATTCTGGAATAACTTTCATGACCACTATCTTTTGGATCCAATTCCCTGTGCCTGTGGAGTGGGAGTTAGTTATGAAGACACATTGCTCACAAGGCAAGGGGCTCTCTCCCTGTTCCGCACACAGGGTGTGGTCCTTGTGTAATCAGACTGGAGGAGGATAATCAGGTTGCTATGTAGCCTTGATTTCCAAAAAGGTAATGGGCTTCTGGTACCAACTCGTGTCAGTATCTAGAAGAGGCCTGTTGGAGGGCCTTCAATGAGGAAGCTCCTTCTCTGAAAACATTCCAATTTATGACTCCTGTGCTAAGCATTTCTGGGAGGTCAAACTGAATCTCCAGTACATAGCATAAAAGCGTCTGCCCCGTAGCACAAGGATCAACTTTAAAAGAATAGACTTTTCCATGTTAAAAATAAGGGAAGTATAAACAAAGCACTGACTCCCAGGGCGGGGGGCGGAAAAATTCACAGCCTGGGAGAGCTGGATATCCTGGACATTGGTCCCTCCTGTCCCTTTAGAGGAAAGGCAACTTGTTGAGATTAGAAAGAGGAAAGAAAGAGAGAGAGTGGAAGGAGGGAAGGAAGAAAGGAAGGAAAGAAGAAAGGAAGGAAGGGAGGATGGAAGGAAGGGAGGGAGGAAAGAAGGAAGGAAAGGAGGAAGGGAGGGAGGGAGGAAGAAAGAAAATACGTATAAATCTTTTCAAGACTGCAATAAGTTCAGGAAGGAGATGGCATGTTACCATTGAAATGAACAGTCTCTTTCTTATCTTTGTCCTCACATTCTAAAGCATGTTCTGTGTAATGCATGACAGCATATGGTCAGCTGCTGGCTACATGGCAGGACCCTGGAGTTCTATTTCCAACTTGGCTGTGGGCTTTTAACGAGACCGGGTGGGAGGAGAGTGACGTAACAAGGAACATCAGGGCAGGCCTTGCTAATGGCCAGTTACTTTGCCTCTCTGAGCCTCAGTTTCCTCATCCATGACAAGGGGTTGTTGAAAATGGTCTCAGAAGTTCCTGCCTCTGCTAAGAACTTTGAATCTATGGCATTTTGATGACAAGAAATTAGCTCTTCATTCTGGACCTCACTTTTTCCAGAGGTTTGAGAATGTTCTATTCTGTGTGATATCTTTGAATGGCTGTACCCTACCTACCACCCATGTAAGTCTGAAGAGAGTACAGGCATGTGGTCCTTTTCCTAAGAGTAGATTTCCCTCCAGACTAGGGATTTTCTTAGTCTCTCCTACCTACTAAAACCTTATGATGGGTAAACATGTGATGGCTGGTCGCCAAGTGCCAGCAAACACGACTTCATAACAACATAGCTTAACGGTGGGAGTCTGAGTGAGAGAGTAGGAATCAGAAGGGGATTACCATCCATTAAATTCAGTTTCTCCTGTTTAAAACTAGGCCCATGGAAGTGGCTGAGCTTCAGCATAGATTTTTGTTGGATCATTCATTTGAACTGGGGAAGTGCCTGAGAATCTTGGTTAGCCCCAGTCGAAAGATGAAGTCGGGAAATATTTAGATCTGCTTTTTCCTAAGTTTCTCAGAGTAGCCTAAACTACCTCTGTCAGTGGATCATCAGGTCTTGTTTTATTTGACAAGGAAGCCGGAATTTCAGCAAGCAATGTCGAAGAGGATGAATGGGGCATAAAAGGGAAGAAGACTACCTAGGATTGGCTATTTCTAGAATAAGGATTCAAAATGACCTACAAGCTCCATGAGGCCACAGCGCAAGGGTATCACATAAAAAGAGATTTGGACAGGCTCACACATCTATCCTCCAGCAAAATTAATTTCCTCGGGGGTTTGTGGTTCATTAACTGAACCTGTGAAGCAGCTGTATTCAGTGTGCACTCTACTTCCTCAGGCCTTTAAAATTGACAATGGTCTGTAGGTCAAGTTCCAACGGAAGTGATATTTCTGACCTAACTCTATAAATAGAGCACTGGAAAAAACCCATCAGCTGCAAATGGCCCAGGAAACACACACTATCTATTAAGTAAGTAACCGCAGTATCTGTACTGCCATTTTAGATGAGAAAAAAATATCTTTTGTTATTTATAATCTTCAGAGCTTTGAGATTCTCAAAATACTTTGAAGCTATTAGTCTTCTTTCAGATTTACAAATAAAGGATCTGAGGCATAAAACCACACAATAACTGCCTCAATATCATCTGTGCTCCGAGGAAGGCATTTGGCCCAGTAAAGGTTAAGGCTGCTTCACTTTGGTAAAGCAGCAAATTTCATCCCAACATCTCTTGGCTAGAGGTGAAAGATCTGAATGCAGTCCAGAGTCTTTACTTGCACAACACACTTAGGACCCACGTTCCAATAAAACTCGTTAGTGAGGAAGGTTAGAAATGTGAAGAAGACAAGACAAGGTGGGGCAATCAGAACTTTTGGAATGTAAGAGTTAGGGATGGGTCAATCCTCCACACCAGAAGGAAGAAACAGAGTTAGCTAATCACCAGGATGAAGACTGGTATGCGCTAGCACAAACCACTCAGACAACTCCATTGGCTTTGTGTGGGGAGAACATACTTGGAGTTTTCCAGAGTCTCAGTATGGTTACGTAAGTCATCAGCCAAACAGGACACTTTTGAAAATGAAATGGGGACATTTTAATAACTATATTGGGATAACAGAGATGAATCAGGACTGTTCTGGGCAAACCAGGAGGCCTGTGGGAAGTCCCTAGAACAGGAAGAGGATGCTCAACTACAACGCATCTAATTTAGAATAGAACGCAACCAAGAGTTCTATAGGGGACACCGCACAGAACTGCTCTGCTGTTTGCAGTGACAATCATGAAGATCCTCAAAAATAGCTATGAAAACAGTAACAGGCATGGGAAGAACAGAACTCCGTGTCTGAAGAGAAACAATGAATCTTCTCCCACCCAGCTCTGCTTCCTACTTTTCCCCAGAGGCCTTGCCCCTGAAACCTTTCTCCAATACAGCTTTCTCCAGCTACCTTCTATTTAAGGGGGGGAAAAAATCCTGACTGGTGACCTGTGGCCAGGTCTCCTGACCCTTTGAAAAGAACTCTTTAATTAAAAATAAACTCACTCATTAGAGAAAACACATACTATTCTTAAGTAAATACTAGCAAAGAAAACAAAGAAAACCAAAGCCCAAAGATTTCAGGAAATCTGAGGCATTTTCTTTCTGAATTTAGGCTTAATTCAACATCAGCCAGGAGGATGCTTATGTGAAATGGGTTTTCTTCTATGGCAATGTGTTCTAGATGCTCACAGTAAGTAAGTGAATTTCTCAAATCATGTCAATCAGCCATCTTGGTATGAGCTTTGCTTTTCTGCTCTCAGTGTAGAATCTGAGTCAACAGGAGGATACCAGAGCTGGATTCTACTAAATCCTGGTATTACACGTGGTCATCTCATTTTTTGACTGTCTGATATTTTTCTCAGGTGACTATTTTTTTCTGGCTGAAGCAGAAGAAATACAGTCACCTAATCTGATTTCAGATTATCTATAGTCCCGGCTGCTGGGGGGGAAAAAAGAAAATCCCCCTCAGAGGTATGCATTCAGCCAACTGCCTCCAGAGAAAGCTAGGAAGGAGAAAACAGGGCATATCCTTTATCAGTTACTGCTCGTGGGGAGATTTAAACTAGAGTGAAGTCGTGTTTGGTAGCTTTACATGTCCTGGGAACTCATCTGGACAATGCTAGCCTATCCGACTGCAAAGGGACACTAACAGTGATGGGGAACCGGCTCACTAGGCAAACCCAGGACCAGGGGAGAGGGTCCCTTCCCAAAGCCTTAGCTGAGGCTGAATTGGGCCCAGGTTAAGTCTGCTGTTGCTCAGGCTGGCACTGCATCCCTGGCTCTTTACAGGTAATAAGGACAGAGGGCTGAAAAATGCTGTTGTTTATCAGGAAATATGTTCTTGAAGAAAAATCATTAGCACAAAAAGACATTTCAACTAAATAGAATGTCTAATCCTGGACTGGATCTTGAATCAGAAAAAAAAGAAAAGTTGCCATAAAGGACATAATTGGGACACCTGACGAAGTTTGACTTTGACTGGCATATTAGCTAATAGTATTATATCAGTGCTAATTTCCCGGGTGAGATCATTGTATCACGGTTATTATGTAGGAGAAGTTCTTGTTTTTCCGAGATAAATGCTGAAGTATTTAGAGATGAAGGATCATGATAGCTACAGCTTATCCTCAGATGGTCTCATAAAGATAACAATAATAAGTTCATATTATAAAAAATAAGTTGATAATAATAACATGAGGGAGATTTTAAAAATGTGGCAAAATGTTAGTAGTCTAGGTGAAGCGTGTGTGGGAGTTCATTGGACTTTCCCTGGAAATTTTCTGTAGATTTGAACTCTTTTACTTAAAACAAACAAACAAAAAGAAACAACTGTGAAAATGTAGGTTGGCCTACTCTAATAAGAGCTAACTTGGGTCACTGCCAGAAAATCAGGACCTAGGATTGGCTCTCTGGAGAAATTTCTAGGGCATTATTTCATTTGTTTATGCATCCGAATCCTCTAAGCCAGGTAAACCACTTTTTACAGTGTGGACCCCTCATCCCCATCCCAAACCTAATGAATCAGCATCTCTGAGGGGTGATGCACAGGAGTCTACGCTGTCGAAAGGCTCTCCCAGATGATCCCTACATGCATTAAAGTTGGAAAAAATCACATACCAGGCACTTGCAGTTATAAACTCCTCAGACCCCACGGACAGTCCCTGTACTGTTGTGGAGGCACTTGCATTTACAAAAATCTCCAGCTCCTAGCTTGTCATTCTTTTCATCAGTGGGAGACACCAGGCTGGTGAATGCCCTCTGGCCCAGTTCTTAAGACTCCTATCTGCTGACTTTATCCCCCACCCTGCTTCCCAAGAGGAAGAGGGAAGCAGTGTAAACTGTTTAGAAACGCCATAACTCATCTGCTTGGAGCTGTTGTCAGAGGAGCAATCCAAAACCCTAAGTCAGAGCGTGGAGGAGGGGCGGCTGCCGGCCCGCGGGCATGAGACAGGATGGGGCTGGTGAGGAGGCCCAGGGCTCCCTCAGGCAGAGACCCTCATTAAGGGCCCTGGTCAGTCAGGCTCCTGGACTTGCTTTTCTTCCAAACACCAAACACAGCTCAGCTTTCAGAACTCGGGCTTCCCTATGTAAATTCAGTGAGAACAGGAACAGAGCGCCAGCGAGGGAGAGAGAGAATCAGGTGGGGCAGGAGCTAGGAGCCCTGAGGTGCTCTGAGCACTCCAGAAAATACAAGCGCATCTGACCAATTCAACTTAAACGGCACTAATCGACTGCTCCCTTCAATCCCACCCATCAGTGTAATCATTATTCCCATCTCACAGACTAAAGCGACTTTACTGAAACCCACCTCGTGTGAGGCAGAGCTGGGCCCCAGGCCCCGGCACGCTAGCATTTTCTGCTGACCAGCTGGCTCCCTTTTGGCCTCAGAGAGCACATCGCTGTGGAGAATGCTTTTAATTATCACCTTGCCCCGAGTGCAAGGATTTATTGTTATGCTTTCTTCCCGCCCCGTCTCAAGCACCCCTTTGGGAAGTAGCATGATCGTGATAGGAATCAGGATATTTTCATGCATGGGAGGGAATGGAATGCTGGCATCACACGTGTTTGTTGCCCCTGAAGGCTATGAGAAGGAGGATGGGGGTTAAGAAACAGAACGGCAAATAGTTCGGTGAGGCGATCCCTGGGTCCTCAGCACCCTGAAATTTAGACAAGAACCCCAAGGTACTTGGGGTGTCTTTTCCCACACTGGTGAGTTCAGCTGGGTTGCCGGGTGTCTGAAGTTCAGCATGTGTTTCCTTGACATCTGGAGCTGGGCTTCCTGCGTCAAGGCGAGGAGAAGCTGCTGCACTTCTCCCTTTTTGGGGTGTGCACCCGGATACACACCTCCCAATCGTTGTCATGCCACATAAGGCTATAACCAATTGGAGCTACAGAAGAGGAGGGAAACTCCATTCATGACCAGAATTCACAGTGGCCCCCGGATCACAAGTTGCCATGTGCGCATTGCCCAGGTGTGGGGGGGTCTTGGGCAATGGAGATGACCTTCCTTTAACTTCCTCCAGTGTTCCCTCACAAGACTGCCCTGATCCCTGGCGGTACAGTCAAGTATTTTTAGGCAGGAGCCTCATGGCAGGAGAGGGAACTGACGAACAAAATATGCTGATGCTCACAGGACTATTTTAATTGGGGGGAAATGGTTTTGGTGACAGCAGGCAGTCCGTACACAACTGTGAAATAGGAGTTCTTGAGCAAAGCAATTTCCTTCTTCCTTGAAGGCCACTGTTTATCTAGAAAGAGGACAGGACTATGGGTTTACTGAAAATGACCATATTCAACAAAGTGATCAAGACCACCCACTTGGTATAACTTGTCCCATCGCTCAGACATCACTTGGTATAAGCCATTACAGTAAAGAATTATGAGGTAACGTTTTGGAATAATTAGTATGTTCCAGACCCTAGGCTCAATACCTTATACACATTATCTCGATGAGGGAGAGGCCATTATCATACCAGTTTTCTAGGGAAGGAGGTTAAGCTAGAGAGAAAGTTATTGCCCAAGGTCACCCTGCAAATGCCACAGCAAGGCTTTGAACCCAGCAGCCTGACTCGTCACTTCTTTCATTATTTCTTTCGGCTATTTCGAAAATATTTAAAGAATGACCATTCATCTCTCTCTCTGGGAGAGAAGATTCACCCCATTTTCTAGATACTCCACTCATGTTTCTTTCCTCATTAAGTTGTAATGCTCAATTTCTTATTCAGAGTCATCTGTGCCTGTCTAGAAAAGCATATTTTAATAACGTTCTTTCCCTATTGTTGGGAAACTCTTAGTCATATGATATGTTTCTAGAAACTGATACCAAAGAAAAATAAATCTCCAGGTTCTGTAGATTTCCAACTGAAAATATGTAAAATAACCTTAGTTGCCAAAATCGTGATTGGCTTTCCTTCCATGAATATAATCTCCACATCTGGTTCACCTCCTTTGCCAGAAGGACATGATTATATATCTTTTTTTATATGTTAGGATGTTTCTATTTTATGACATTTCTAAGTGTAATTGCTATGTTAATCATCATTGCAATCCCATTGATAATTACATTACTTCTTTTATCAATGTTAACTCTACAATGAAAAATAAAGCAGCAGAAGGTAAATGTGAGAGAGTCAGAAAAGCCCCACAGGAAGCCAGTTAGCCTATTTTCTCATCTGTAATATGGTCATGGGTTAGGAGTGGGGTCCATAATCACAGTTAACATTCACATGCATCCACAATGGGCCAGAAAGCAGTTCCAAGTGATACAAATCTTTTAGTCATCCCAATAACGACGTGAAGTTGGGTACTATTATTACCCTTATTTTAGAGATGACAAAAATTTACCCACATTTGTGTAACTAGTAAGTGGTGGACAGAGGATTCACTGATAGTCGGAACCCTGAGCCTGTGTTTCAGCCTTGCCCACGAATCTGACAAGCAGCCAGGGCTCAGAGTCCTTGTTCGTACTCCCTTCCCACAACAGCAGCTGAGTCCGTCCCCAGCAGTGGATTATTACAGCATCCTTAGCCAAGGATGGCCCATAAAGTTTTCATGACATTATCATAGACTCATCTTGTTTATGAAACAGAGTAATGGTACCCAGAGAAAAGTCACGTATTAACGTTTTTTTGGTAAAAGATTTTATCATCATTGTTTTAGGGAAAGTGCCATGCCTAAGGTCACACACTGAGTCACGGGGTCAGTCCTGGTACAAACACCCCTTCCTGGACACTCCTTGGACCTCAGGATGTGTTGCTTCACTTAGAAGACATCACGGTCTCCCCGCCTGATCAGGCACTTCCGTAACTGCGTACAGCTCTGCGCAGGACCAAACGGGTCATGTGCCCACTTCCCAGCAGCCCCAGCTCCAAATTAAAAACAGCACAACAGAAACAACATCATAGCAACAACAAAATTACAATAAAATACACGGCAGAAAGAACTTTAGGGTGCAAAAATGTCCTTAAACTGATCTCTAGGGAAGGAAAGGGAGGGTTCCTTCTTTTAAGAGGCAAGTGCCCGCCAGCAGGAACCTAAAACTCATTATTATTCTGTATTTTCTTTTTGCATGACTGAAAAGATTTTCTATTCCCCTCCCTCCCATCCTTATCAAAAGAATACCCCTAAGACAATCACAAACTTTAAAAGTAGCAACGTGTCACTTCAAAAAAATTTAAAAATGAAAAATCAAAAACCCACAGTGGTTGCAAAACAGCTTTGTGTGGAAGAAGGGCAAGTTTGCTCTTAAGAGAGGCTAATTTCATAGGGTTGGGAAAGAGAGAGATGAGGGGGGAAAGGGTGGGAGTGCAGAAGAAGGGGAGGCGGGAGAGGAGGGGATAAAGGAGGAAGAATCGCTGGCTTTAAAAAGCAACATTGTCCAGAGAGGTGAAAGGGAACAGATGGCCGTGGAGAATGTGGCCCTCAAAGCCCAGAAGAAAGGGGCAATGCTGACAGATCTTGCTGTTTCCCATTGACGCCTGAATGTTCTAGTGTGGGGAGCCGAGGCCAGTGCAGGGGACAGACCTCTGTTCCCAGCAGCTCGCTGGGGCACTGGCGCTGAGGCTCACTGAGAAAAAGAGCAGGAGAGGGGGTTGGGGAGGGCAAGCAGCTGTGGCCACAGAGGGAGGGACAGTGGGGGGCGTGCGGGCTTCCACAGCCTTCTCTCCTGGCCTGCCCGGGAAGGTCAGCCCAGCACTGGTCTGTGCCCTGGCAGAGGTGAAGGAAAGGGCAGCAGCTGGGGCCCAAAGTCTCGGCGTCCTTCCCCGAAAACACGCTGAGGGAGGCATGTCTGGGACAAAATAGATACCTTGAGAGAGGGAAATGAAGAAAATATTCCAAATGCTTTTGGAGGATTGAGACATTCAAACTACAATAAACAAGAAACTTGGGTCTTTGAAGGAGGTCAGAGAATCCTGCCAAGTAAATCCCATATTATTTCACGGAGTCTCAGGGCAGAGAAGGGATTTGGAGAGGAAACACAAAAGTGAGTTGGTGGCTGACCCAGGAAGGAAGGAATCCAGGCGTCAGTTTAGAGGTCTGAGTTGGCCCCCAAAGAGGTGCAGGATTCACAGTGGAGCTTCACAGGACACAGTGGGGTGACAGGAGGGGCAGAGGGGGGCCCCCGCAGCCAGGGTGTGTTCATATGTGTTCACGTGTGTGCATGGGACAGGGATCTGGGGCACTGCTTCTGGGCCCATTGCCTGTGGTTGCACTGCAGTGGAGGACGTTACTGGAAACTCACAGGTCCCCACGGAGCGACACGAGTGCAGGCACCTCTCGCCTCCCGTGAGGGGAAAGCCCAACAGACAGTCCCTGCAGACGGAGGCCTGGAGAATGGGGGGGCGGGGGGCAAGGGTTTGAGGAAGCGGCCATTACGGAGAGGCCCACAGACTTCAGGGGACAAAGACACAATTGGTGCAAGTTCCTTAATATAACTTTGATCAGGAAAATTATGGTTCCAAATGACTTCTTGACCTCTCGACCTCTCCCTACACCCTCCACAGGACGATGATCAAATTTGGCCCTGCTGCTGCCCACTGAGGAGGGCGCCACATTCTTCCTGGCTCATTGTCCTACTGGCCCACGAAAGCTGCACGAGCTCAAAACATATCTCCGGTTTTGATTTTCTTTTCTCGTCTTCCCTGACCCTGAAAGTGAGAGAGACCTGAACTCAGGGCAGAGGGTCTTCAAACAGTGGGGTATGAATCTTTCCTCAGAATGACCATTCGGAAACATTCCCACATGTCTCAGGCGCCCAGAAACATCGCTCGCTCGTTGAGCCCTTTCTGGGGGAGGGGACATGAAAAGATGGCTCCAAATGTATTTAGTGACCTGGCAAGTTCACGTGCACCTGGGCTACATCTCTGTTTTCACGTGCCAGAGGAGGCCACGATGGCCATCAGGCCCCGTGTTTTGCACCGTACGTACATCTGAGTTCCTGAGAAAATCCCCACAGGGTGCAGTAGTGAAAAAAGATTACCCATGATGAAGACCTTGCCTTTTATTTCTCTGCTTCATCCAAATTGCTCCCCGGGCACTTTTAGATTTAGAAGCTCCACTAATCAACCTTATAAACGGCAGCCCAGGCACTGCATAGAAATTACTTTGTATAGCTTCTCAGTGAAATTACCCCAGGGGATAGAAGATGCCCAGGGCTTTAACAATCACAACATAACACAGCCTCGGGATGAGAATAGAAGACAAGTACACTTTGACATCCCAATTGAAACTCCAGGCTGAATCCGACACAGAAGAATGTCATTACCTTTCCCAGTCTGACGGCACACTAAAGAAATTGGAGAAGGGGAATACCTATTAGGTCCCCGCTAATCCTCCTCCTAAATTCAAAGCAGGGCTAGTCCCTGGAATTCATTTCTGAGTATTCTTACTCTCCACTATTGTTAAACAGCTCAATTGATAAGTGCTTGCGGCTAATAATGGTTTCTACTGAACTCGCCCCTCCTCTTTCCCAGCGGCTCAAAGCACTTTACAAATATCACCTCATTATTCTTTATAACACTCAAGTGAGCCCGATAGGTGGAAAGGTCCATTATCTTCTCTTTAGCAATCGGGGAAATAGACAAAGGAAGAAGTGACTCGTTTAAGCCAACAAAGCAGAGGCAGAACCGGAAAGGGAAACCCCGCCGTCCTCCTGACTCCGAATGCACACATGGCCTATGTCAGCTTGCAGAGACGCTCTGCTGACAAGGCAGGATTCTCCAGCTGGGGGCTGTGTTGGAATCAACAGGGCTGCAGAACTTGCTGCAGTGGCTGGAGGGGAAAGGGCAGGAGTTGAGATGGAGAAGCCCCCACTTGAATGGTCTTCGCTAGTTCAGGCAAGTCATTTCACCTCTGAGGCTCAGGGTCCTTCTTAGGAAAAGGAGGGGCTTTGATTAGAGGATCTTGAGGGTCCCTTTCAGCTCTCAGTGAAGTGCGAGTTTCAAAAGAGGGGTTCGAGTTTTCACCAGCCCCTTGTGGTGTCTGGGCTTCATTTGTCTTGTAAGCCTGAGATAGCATCCTTGTCTCTTTATAGAGTGCACTCTGCCATCCATTGTTCACACAAATGACAGTGGGGATCAAATCAGTCAGTGCAAGGGGGGAAAATGAAAGAGGTAGTCCTGTATCAAGGCCAAGGGCTAAAGAGAGATGGAGACAGGCAGGGAGCAGGATGATGGGAGACTAGAAGGGTCACAAAAAGAAGAATTGGCATACATTTTGAGTGGCGCCTGGGTCCTACCTAGGGGCACTCCCTACATTCCAGGGAACCTGTGACAAGTCCTCCAAACCTAAGAAGGGCCCTGAGAAACAAGGTTTGCTTTGCTTTGCTTTTTCTAAGTACACAATTCACTTGCCAACCCCAAAGGCCCGGTGAACAATGTCCCAATGTACCCTGTCTTCTTGGTTTTCCATTGAAATACAATTTCATTTTCATGAAAAACACCAATGTACCTTCAAGTTAATTAAAACTGGATTTTACAGGTGGCTTCATAGTTTATAATTTGTGTGGCTTGAGCCAGATATGCCAGAGCCTTTAGAAGACCTGCAGGATTTTCTCTCTCTGATCTTTTAAACTTTCTTTCCCTAAATGATGCTTTGATACTCTTCACTTGCCACAAAGAAAGTTGGAGAGAGAAGACATTTAGTAAAACCAACATTTGTTTGCAGGAGAAGCAGCCCCCCACAACAAGGATAACGACCCTGGAAAGAGTTTGGGGGATGAGCTGATCATAGTGACTGGATATAAAGGACCGACTGCGCAGCTGCCAGAAAGAAACACATTTTTGTAATATCTCAGTTATTTCTATTGGCCTGGCTTTCCTTGCATTCACCATGGGAACTGAGTCAACACATTTTCTTGCTTTTCTTTCAGTGACTGCAGTGCCTCCTCCCCCCACACACAGGGAAAAAGAAGCAGAGAACAGATAGCCCCTGGGAAGCAAAGGCTTGATGATCCACAAAAATGGGTATGATTTTATTTATCTCCAGGTCCAGCTGCAGAAGTGACTAGTTGCAAGTTTTATTCCATCTGCTCTCTCTGAGGACCTCAGCCTGACCTTGTGGAACCTTCTTTCTGGGAAGTTAAGGAATTTCCAGGATTAGCTCAAGTCCTGAGGCTGCCAACTGTGACAATCTACAAAGCTCTCTTAGGTAATGATTCAGACCCCACTTCTGCTCAAGGCCAAGACAGTCCCCAAGGAGTTGGAGATATTCTCATTGCCTGGACTTGGACAAATAAGGCCAGTTGACCCCGGAAGAATTTCAGAAGGGCAAGCTCAGCATCTCTGCATACTGAAGACTCAACAACTGATATATCTATGACAACAGAAATGTAATTGAACTTGAAAAGTGAGGATTAAGAGGTTGGATCAGAAACAAATTTAAAAAGGAATACCACAGGGGCGCCTGGGTGGCTCAGTGGGTGAAAGCCTCTGAATTTGGCTCAGGTCATGATCTCAGGGTCCTGGGATCGAGCCCCGCATCGGGCTCTCTGCTCAGCGGGGAGTCTGCTTCCCCTCTCTCTCTGCCTGCCTCTCTGCCTACTTGTGATCTCTGTCTCTGTCAAATAAATAAGTAAAATCTTAAAAAAAAACAAAAAACAAAAAACAAGAATACCACAGAAAAAGAAGGAAGGAAGGGAGGGAAAGAAAGGGAAAGAAGGAAAGAAAGGGAAGAAAGTAAGGCAAGAGAAGGAAGGAAAGGAAAGAAGGAAGGAAGAAAGCCTCATAAATTTAATAACAGTTGACCTCTACTACCTGATTCTGGAGAAAGGCATCTTCTGAACATCTCCTGAACTAAACTGTTGAATTCTCCAGCAGAAGGCTAAGTTTCCGGGGTGCCTGTGTAGCTCAGTGGGTTAAAGCCTCTGCTTTCAGCTCAGGTCATGATCTCAGGGTCCTGGGATCGAGCCCCGCATTGGGCTCTCTGCTCAGCAGGGAGCCTGCTTCCCCCTCTCCCTCTGCCTGCCTCTCTGCCTACTTGTGATCTCTCTCTCTATCAAATAAAGAAATAAAATCTTTAAAAAAAAAAAAAAAAAAGGCGGCCAAGTTTCCAATGCCAATTAGGTAAAATGCCAAATTCCTCTCACCATCACATCTCAAGATGAGGAAAGAGGCAAGATGAATCAGTACTGTCTTTTGTGGGGTGACCTGGACAAGAGTAAGGCTTTAGAGGCTACCACAGATTGTACTAGTTTAATGCAGTCTAGATCACCCTAATCACTCCTCAGACATTGTCTTCCCCTATGCCTCCTAAAGAGCACAGACATCTGGCTGGGTGATGGAGCATCAAGCTTCTAAATCCATTCTGTGACTTCCTTAAGCCTCAGTTTCCCTTCCCATCTGAAAAATGAGGGAGTAGGACTAGAGGCCTCTAATGCCCCTCCTGTCTCCAAGACCCCCTACTACTATTACATCTCTGCATACATTGGCTCCAGCATTTTCCCCACCAAAGTACATTTTCTTTTAAGCTTCACCCAATGCTGGCCCCAAGGGGTCCCTGACAGTGTCTGAAGAGTGTTAGGTGAAGAATTTGTACTGGCTAACAGGGATATTTACTTCTCTTCACTACTGCAGGGGAAAGTTAACGTCAGAATGCTAGTGTTCCAGCAGACCTCATTCAGGAAAACCCACTGGCATATGCCAATAGATACAATCCAAAATGGGTAAGGATAAAGACCCAAGGGGGAAGATTTAGTGTGGAAACCAAAATTACAACAGGCTAAGCTCTTAGTGTTAAAATCTAGGAAATAAATGGGTAGCCTTTTAAATAAATGACTGGAACCTCAAGGTTTACATGTTTCCACTACTCAAGATTTGCAGTCTAGTTATGACCCCGCTCAGCAACTATATCCATGACAATGGATTTCCACAATGTTAGTTGAGGAAATTTTAAGAACAGTCAGCAACTTAACAGAACTTTTCATTTAAGGACTCCAAAATGTTATATAAGGATTATTTCTTATGATCCCAAACAGATGTGGTGATGAGACTCTCCATTTAAGAAATAAGGAACATATTACAGACTTATCTCAAGTTAAAGAATAAGCTAGTACTTGAACAGAGACTCCAACAAGCCACTCAGAAAACTATCCACATTCCTAATGTGTTACGTATTATCAGAATACCTGGATTTAAAATAGTAGAGAGAAATTCAGAAGATTCATTGAGAAACAAGAGGCCCAACTCAGTCTGGAGCATCTCAGTGGTCACCCTGGCAACTCAGTGGTCCATTTGCTTGCCACCGTTATTCAGAAGTCTCCTGGAAACCCAGCCAAGATGGACCACATCTAGATCTAACAAAATGACTAATACAGACACTAATGCGTATTCCTAATTTAAAAAAAAAGAAGTTTCCACTTTTTTAAAAATGCTTTTTTATTTTATTTTTAAATATTTTATTTTTAAGTAATCTCTATACCCAACGTGGGGCTTGAACTCACAACCCCAAGATCAAGCGTTGCATGCTCTACCCATTGAGCCAGCCAGGCACCATAAGTTCCACTTTTTAAGTTATCTTTCGGCTCAATTCAGAATGCAACTTCCTTAAGAGAGACCAACATTTAAGATACTTTGGCAGACCTGATATATTAAACAAAAGAGCAAATCACAAAGTATTATGTGTACTATGGTCTAATTTTTGAAAAAAAAATTACAAAAGTATTTGTATTGCATAGAGAAGTGCCTAGATTTATAAACACTGATATTTTACAGTATCTTATAATAGTAGGATTATAATTTTTATTTTTTGGCTATCTATATTTTCTGCTGGTACATGCAACAACATGGATAAGTTTTATAAAAACAATGTTGAACAAAAAAAACCGTACGAAAGAAAATGTACTATATGATCCCATTTACATAAAGTTCAAAAACAGGCAAAGCTAATCTGTGGTTGCAGAAATTCAGATGGTGGTTACCTTTGGGTTGGGGAGATATGGGTAGTGGCAGGAAGAGGGATCTCCTGGGTAACATTAATGTTTTGTTTCTTAATATGGGTGCTGGTTATACATGCGTGTTCACTGAGAAAGTTCATGATGTTGCACACTTGTGATGTATCTGGGTTTTTTTTGCTAAATTATACTTAATTTTAAAAGCTACTTAAGTGAAAACAAAACAAAAGAAAACACGAATCTGGAGGCTTCCATACGCATACTGTTGGGAAGTCAAGAGAAACAACAGTCTTTTGGGTGCGGAAAAATATCTCAAATTGCACTTCCAATTGCACAAGTATCTCCTTTTTGTGGTGGTGACGGCAAAGAAGATATGACCATATGTCCATAGCTCCATCCCTGAGAAAGGCGCTCTGGAAACTGGCTCCACAAAAGCAGGACAAGAAACACAGATCTACGTCATGGAAAGATCCTTACTCATTACTGTCAGCATCCTTCACATCTCCCTTGACAACACGGAATTAATGGTGACTCTGGAAATCCAAGTTCTAGTCTCACTCAGGCTCACTCATAGGGTTGAACGGGCCGCAACAGATGCAGCCACACTGTGAGGTCCGTTCCTGTACTGAGCTTACAGTCACAAAAGCAAACAAAAAATGGCTTTATAAACCCGCCAGAAGAGATACGCAGGGAAGGCAGAGAACTTTTCTCCCCCCGTGCCTAATTAAGACCTAGCACAGAAGAGGGGCCCAATAAGTACTCTTCAGCTGAGTATATAAATCCACTTTCGAAAAGAAGAAACTGTTACAGCTCAAGTAGGAGTCACCACGAATGGTAAAGGGAAGGAAAAAGGATGGAGTAAGGTGACACATATTTGGTTGGTGTACGGGTTTTCCCCTGCTATCCGAAAGTAGACTGTGCTTCTGAAACGTTTTGTAAACTGAAATGGCATAAAGTGAAGAAGCAAACACCATGAATCTATATGGAAAAAGTTCTGAGCGTTTCCAGACTCAAAAAAATCACCTCTTGCAGGCTTTTTGGATACCTTAGGACACATCTTGCCAATGGATGCAAAAAAGAAGTGGAGAGAAAGCACAAATGGTCACAGACACAGTTCAAAGCTCTGGCGGCTTGAGGCTGAGACGCTGCAGAGTGTGGTTCCCAGGAAAGGAGCCCGGCGGGGCCCCGTCCTGCTCAGGTGCACCTGCCTCTAGGAGGTCTCACTGCAGAACCAACACTGCATGAAGCTTAGTTTTGCTTTTTCCGTAAAAATGAAAACCCGTAGGATTTCTCTCATTAATGAGAACAGGTATTGATGTAGCTCTTTCCTAAAAGCAAAGTGGCATAAAATGAACTGTCGTATGTCTCTGATTGTCCTTTCAGTGACCCTCAAGCACACTAAGTCAGGGTAAGGCACGGAGAGATATGTGTTGCTCTAGATATTTGGTAAAACCATTCAGAACAGCATGGTCCAACGGAAATATAATGCAGTCCACAAATGTAATTTAAAATTTTCTAGTAGCCACATGAAACAAAAGAAAAAGAAAAAGGTGAAATACATGTTAATTATATATTGCCTTCGGTGCAACATATCCAAAATATTATCCTTCGACATGTCATCAGTATGAAAATTAAGATATTTTGCATTATTTTTCCAGATACTGTCTTTTTTGGGGGGAGTGGGGCGTAGGGGCAGAGGGAGAGGGAGAGAGAGAATCTTAAGCAGGCTCCACACCCGGCATGGAGCCTGACACAGGGCTCGATCTCACAAACCTGAGATCACCACCTGAGCTGAAATCAAGAGTCCAACGCTGAACCGATTGTGCCACCCGGTCGCCGCTCACTTATGGCACATTTCAGTGTTTAACAGCCACGTGTATCTAGTGGCTATTCACCAACAGGGCAGGTCCATGACATCCATCTGGTGAAGTTCTTTCAGAAAAGATGAATGGGGTGTGCGTGCGTGTGTGATTGTGTGCGCATGCACGTGTGCGCGTAAGTGAGCTTGAGAGAGAGAATGAGTGAGAGACTACCTTGATGGTATTTAACACCAGTGTCATCTGTTCCTGAAGTCAGCTGCGTCCCAGCCCTTAACTCCCGCAGATATACCAGCATCCTTGTGATAATTTCCACTTTTGCTTATACTACTTTGAGGATGCTTTCTGTAGCATGCAATAAGAAGAGTCCTACCTAAAAGAGATGATAGAGAAACCACGCCCTCTAGGTGCATCCTGCTTTAGAGGCCTGTCCTGTAGTTGACACTAAATGAACATTGTGGAATTTATAAATCAAGAAATAAAGTTCTTAACAGAAATTCTACTCTGAAGGCTTTTCTGTCACTTGCTGGAGGTTGCACAATCAATTTGTACATCTTTTGAGAACAAATGAACCAAAGTCTAGTTCCAACTTGAAATATTCCAGGTGCATTTTGGCTGTAAATTCTGAATCCAGCAGGAGTTTAATAAGGTGCAGGCGCTACAAGTTACCTGGATGCTATCCATCCGAGGCCACTGCCATGGAGCAAAAATGAAAATGACAGCCTTTCTATCAGCCAGCATACCTCCTGCTTCATCTCAGGGCTTGTCTTCCTGCCAACACGCATTTATTTCCGTGCGTCTTCAGTTAAACATGGAACTGGAGTTTGTGGGGAATGGGTCAGTGGTTTAATTGTGCTCAGGAAAAAAAGGAGCAAGAGACGGTTGCTGATACCATGGCCCAGACGATTTTGTTACTAAAAGGCCATCGATAAGTTCAGCATTTCAGTATTGCTTTTCATTCTGGTCTGTTAGGTCCAGACCTGCACGGGAGAGGTGACTAGACACACAGCTTGATCTTGATTCAGATTTTCCCGTGTCACAAACCAGCCTTCGGGTGACCCAAGTTGTATATGCTTTCCCTGTTCCCTGGATATCATGGCAAGCAGCCTTCCAGTGAGCTGGAAAGGCAGCAGTAAATGAGAGGCAGAAACATTCCCTTCCCACTCCTCCATGAGAAACCTCTCATGACAGACAAGAGAGAGAATTCTGTAAAGAGGAGTTCTGGATCAGCTTTCAAAACCAAAACACTGAAGGCACATGCCATCCAGGGAGACGGAGGAAACAGGAAGGGTCAGTGGAGTACTAGGCAGCATCAGGGCAAAGATAGTCAGAAAGGACCAAAAAAAGCAAGCTCTCCGTCATCTCCTGCGGTTAAAATCCCTGGATGAGCCCTACCTGGACTGAATGTGGGAGGAAATTTGCAGAATTAGCTGCGACTCCTGCCATCCAGAGAGGTGTAAGATATTTAGTGGGCGCTTTAGAGCAAAGAGAGGAATGGGAAACGGTATGTTATTGCTACATTTGTATGAGTCATAGGCTTATAAATGCTTTTTTTCCTGCATAGATCATTCAACATTTGAGTTGGGAACTTAACCCAATTGTCCATGGAGCTGTGCCTGATTTGCTCTGGTTGCAAGGGTTAAGCAGGTCAAAGAATATTTAACCTCCAATATTTGAATTTTCTGCCCATCATAATTATGAGTGGGAGAGACATTTAACAGATGGAGCCCCCAGCAGGAAAGCAGGATTCCTGGGTTCTGCCAATAGCTTGTGTGTGGCCTTATGTAAGTCCCTGCTTTTTGCCTCAGAATTTCTATTTGTACAAAGGGGGCAACAATTACTTCCAAAGAAGAAGCTGGCCTAAATGCGGATGAGATTGCATCTAAATACCCTGCAAACTTTGGAAATCGTGCTGAGGGAATAGAGCAGATGGAGTGTTTGAGGGACCATCTCAAGTGACCACAGTAAGTGGCTAAAGGCACAAACTCTGGAGCCAACCTCTGGATTTCAGTTCTGGTTTTGTAACTTATTGGCTGTTTCCTTGGGACACACTGCTTAACCTCTCAGTGCCTCAGTTTCCTCGTCTACAAATCAGAGCTAATAATAGTACCCTTGCATACGAACTCAAATGATTTCATATATGTGAGATGCCTAGAGTCGTGTCTGGCATATATGTAAATATTAGCAAATTTTGCTATTAATAAGTACAGCATACTTCCTTTTTATAGCTGGAAAAGATTTCACAAAATATCTAGCCCTTCTCAGAAAACACCTTTTCACAAATGTGAAAACCAAGTGTCAGAGAGGTCAAAATAAGTCAACAGAAATGATTTCTGTATCTTAGCCAGCGCACCAGCAGAGACAATGACATTTCTGAACAATTCTCAAAAAGTGCCATAAGTGTCATCGTTGAATGCTCTTAACGCTAGACTAGGACCAGAAGAGAGACATGTCCTTTTGGATATAGTCCTGGGGGACAACTTAGGCCTTGCTTTCTTATATGCCCAATGGGCTCTCTTGCGAGACCTAGAAAGCAGAGAAGAGCGTTTGGTGGTGGTACGGTGCCGTCCAGCTTCCAAGATGGTCAGCCTGAAGTTGCCAGTTGCCTTGAGGGAGTGCTGGCGGGGGGGGCTAGGGATGAAAGGCCCAAACCTATCACATTGGCTAGAAGAGTCTTTGGAAGAGTGAGCTAAGTTGGAGGCTTACGTTGCTATCGGCTCCATGTGATGCAGCAGTGAGGGGTGGCAGACCTGGCAGGCTGCCCGATGCAGAGAGGCTGTGGCCCAGCTGACGGGAGAGTCAGGCCGAGCAGCCCCGCTGTTCCCTGGAGATCTGGAGCCAGCTCATAGCCAGGGGAAGTGAGGATTAACACAATGTGGTGTCCGAGCTAATGAGTTAGCAAAACAGAGACAGATGGCAATTGTAGTAACTTAAGTCGCCCATCTCTGCTTGCAGCGCACTCCCACAAGCTTCTCCTCTGTCCTCTCCATCCATCCCGGAAGGCCACGGTGAAGGGGAAATCAGCCCACGTGAAGAGGGGTTGTCATGCTACTTTCTACACACAACTGTCACTGTTGGGGTGTAGTGGTGAGGAGATCTTTCAGGCAGCTTTGGAGAGATACCGACCTCTGGGTCTAGAGGAAATGCAAAGTTATTTTTATTGAATTCTTCTTATTTGATGCTTGTGATAGAATTCTTCATAACAATTGCTTAAAAGGTGACCAGTTGCATATCAGGATGCTAAAAAGGGGTATAATTTGCAACCCGAGGATGAAAACAAGAAAAGGGAACTTTTATTCTGACCCCAAAACAACTTTCTTTTAGTCAGATCAATAGACTGGGGAATGGTTTCCTTCATAGGAATTTACCACAAATGATAAATGATGTTAGTGCACACTTAGACCCGACATGCCAACCTGGCTATGCTGAGAGGCGAACAACTGCCTTACAAGTTATTTATCACCCTTCTCCTCTTTTAAGGTCCCCCGCCTCAACTTCTTTCCCAGTGCTTATTGTTTCCAGGTGTCATTAGTGTGGCAACTGCTTGGAGACTCACGTGGTACCAAGACCAGTCAGGAGAGAGCCATATTGGGCAATCCTCCCTCATACTGCTGAGAATTGGTTCATTTTTACACTAACCTCTTTTTTTTTTTAAAGATTTTATTTATTTGACAGAGGGAGAGAGAGAGAGAGCACAAGCAGGAGGAGTGGGAGAGGCAGAAGCCCAATGCAGGGCTTGATCCCAGGACCCCTGGGATCATGGCCTGAGTTGAAGGCAGACACTCAACTGACGAGCCACTCAGGTGCCCCTACTAATCTCTTTAATAATAAAATTCCACCATGTAAACAACAAAAGACTTACAGGAAGAAAAATAATTTTAAAAATCCTTGATTTATGCATTTTGGTAAAAAATTTTTCCTCCTTATTCTTAGTTCCTCCATTCAATAAGGTTAGAAACTTAAAAAAAAAAAAAATTAAGCTAAACTTCACTGATGCAAATGGGTTTTGCTTTTGCAAAGTGAAAAGCTGACTCATGAGAAGAAATTTAGGTGGTCACTGAATTATTCAACAGACCATATACCTAAATAGGGATATTGAGAAAGAAGCTTGTAAGCAGAAAGTACTCCTACCCGCAACCCCAAACTTCCCACCCAGTGAACCTCTCATCTCTGTCTTCTTAGAATGGGTCTCGGGACTTACACAGAGTACAAGTGATCAGTTGTAAGAAGCTCCAGCTGGTAGGGTCAACTTTAGTTCAAATGATTTCTGGGGAAATATTTATATCCTGCCCCTCATCATATGCCTGATAATGAGGGGCAGCGAAATATGCTGTGGAGACCTTGAACAGTGAGTTCAGAGAGTGACACTCTGAGGAAACCAAATACAACCTTCCTGGAAGTGGAACTTCATTATGGAACACACTTTCCAACCCTGAGGATCTGCTGTCTTCCGTGGGAAGTAACTAGGCGCAGCCTCCTGGTTGTGGAGGAAATCCTGAAGAAGTGAAACTGATAAATGATCAGCACCTAGTTCAGTTACGTGTCATACACTAGAGGGTTTTCTCAGCCTCAGCACTGTTGCCATTTTAGGCCGGATAAGTCTTGATTGTGGGAATTGTCTTGTGCATTGTAGGATGTTATGCAGTATCCCTGGGTAGACCTGGTAGGATTCCTCTCCGGCTGTGACAGCCAAAATGACTTTAGATGTTGCCAAATGTCCCCTGGGGGGGGGCAATATCACCCTGGGCTGTGAACAACTCGTGTACTAGTATACGTGGTTAGGTTAAAAATTCTGAAAAAGCTTGACTGAGGGCTGTTATAATCTTATGGTTGATACTTTGAAAAGTTAAATAATTAGCTTGTAAAATATATTTTTATCTTGTTTAATAGGACTCCAACTCACAAGTATCCAGAGAGATTAAAAATGCTGAAAGGGAATTAGTACCAAATGACAAGAGGCATTGGTTGCTTCCAGTGAAGGGAAACTTAAGAGCAAATTAAAAATTAATTGATTTTTTCCAGTTGTGGTTTCTTATCTAAGAAGAGGGATCAGAGTAAATTAAAAGAATATAACTATAAACAAGGCCATCTGGTATCAGAAAGTATAGTGGTGTGATCTAAAGACCAACAGAGCTGGGCCCAGTTGGGCCAAAAAGAGCCGTGCGACACTATGTTAGGGAGGGTTTCTTTTCTTTTTTTTTTTTTTTTCACTTGTCCCCAGGAGTCCTTTCAGCTTTAACCACGCCAACTTCATATCCCAGGAAGCTATCAACACACCATCAATAGGACATGTCTTTGAAGTGTGTGTTCTAATTAAAGTATGGCTGACACACAAGGCTACGTGAGTTTCAGGTGTACAACACGGGGATTCAACAGCTACAGCAACCCTACTGTAGAGCTCGGCTCACTACAAGTATGGCTCCCACCTGTCACTATACTATGCCATTATAATATCAATGATAATACCATATTCCCTATGCCATACTTTTCATCCCGAAGACCTGTTCATTCCATAACTAGAAGCCTGTGCCTTCCACTCCTCTTCACCCATTTTGCCTATCCTGCCAACCCCCTCTCCTCTAGCAACTATCAGTTTGTTCTCTGTATTTTTAAGTCTGTGTCTGCTTTTTTTTGGTCATTTGTTTTTTTGTTTGTTTGTTTAGATTTTACATATAAGTGAAATCATATGGTATTTGTTTTTCTCTGTCTGACTTATTTCCCTTAGCATAGTACCCTCTAGGTCCATGTTGTCACAGATGGCAAGCTCTCATTCTTTCACGTAATATTCCATCGAAAGTATATACCACATCTCCTTTATCCATTCATCCACCAATGGACACTTAGGTTGCTTCCATATCTCGGCTACTGTAAATAAAGCTGCAATAAACACAGGGGTGCATGTACCATTTTGAATTAGCGTTTTCATTTTCTTTGGGTAAATGCCCAGAAGTGGAATCGCTGGATTGTATGGTATTTCTATTTTTAATTTTTTGAGGAAACCTAGTGGTTTTCAGAGTAACCAGGATATATTTGTGCTGGTCCAATCAGTGAGATGGCTGGTCCAAGTTAAAGCCAGATAAGGGAATACAACCTCAAAATCTTAATTTCATGAGCATTTGGTGAGCAAATGGATTATACTGAGTAGAATTTGAAGAGCATTAACTTCTGCATCTTTGTGGGAAGATTCTGTGTTGTTATCTAGAATTAGCAGGTCCCTGACATAGTGCCCTCTGCAATAGTATTCTTTCAATGAATGAATGAAGAAATGGTTTTGGAACCTGATTATAGGAAACTTCTACTGCATGGCTTTTAAACAGAAACATATCAGATCAATTTAGGAGACTTAGGAAAGAAATCAGTATTGCTTTAAATGAAACTCACATTAGTAAAATTCTTCTAAGAAATGGGTAAAAATATATTTCCCAAAGATGACCACTGGGTAAAGTGGAAAGACTAGAATTCTGGTGACCCAGATCCTAACTCGCTAACTAGCTGTGTGATTCTGAAAAGCCACTTCCTGTCAGTGCGACTTGGTTCCCTCGACCAAAATAAGAGATCGATGCCAGCAGCTAAATTTGGCAATTGACAGAACGAAGAAAACAGAATACACAGGGAAATTGGAAAAAGTGAGGAATTCAGAATAAACAAGACAATGATTTCACGGTTTAGATTCCACGCTTTTAACTTAGAAGCCCATCAACACGTGCCAATTAAACTCATCCTACCGATCAGATCTAACTTAGAGTGACTGAGGTGCCCACCTCATTTATTTTTACGAGCCTGGAGCCACGACTCTTTCAAACGGAAGGCTGCCTTCTGTGGGTCTACACAAAGCACGGCCTTGGTGGAGGTAGAATTAGAACGGTTTTCTTCCTGCAATTCGAGTATTCTAACCTAATGCCGAGAACCCTGAGAGCGCAACGAAAGATTTGGGATAACATTTTCACTGAAGTGACACTGGAGGGGGGTGCCAGGCCGACTCCTGACTGAGTTATGGCACAGACACAGTCCAGAGACTTGGCTTTTCTCTGTGGCTTTTTCAACTGATGACTCTCACCGAGACTGTAAAAGCCAATGATCCCTCCTCCACCACCCCCCATCCCTCTGTGGGGAATTATAATATGATTAAATACTCTTAATTATACACACACACTGACATCCTGAGGAAACTGATGAAAACTACCTGGCAGAAAGCGCAGGTGTATATTAGCTCCAACGATCTGGGGCCTGCGGGGGCACTAACCACAATCCTTGGCTTTTACTCCCCAAGTGAGATGTCATTCCGAGACCATGTGTGTGGTCAGTTAATCATGTGTGTTTCGGTTTGGCTGAGTGAATATGCTCTGCAATTTCACTTTGGTCCCCTCACATTCTTAGCGTGAGACCAAAAACCCCTGTCAGAGAGGAACAATTGGGAGGGAAAGTAGCCTCCTCACTGGCCCAGTGGAGCCAGAAAATGCTACATGGTTTCCAGCAGCTGCTTAGAAGCCCACTTGAAGCACAAGAACGTCTCCAGAACCCTGGGGCTTTGAGAAAGAGGCAATTTAAGAGAATGACAGTAAAATAAAAGCCTGGAACTTCAGGAAGTGGTCCCAGGGACAATGAGTGTATACAAATGAAGTGGCATCACTTTTTCCGGGCAATCCACTTCCACAGACAATGCAATCAGATGACAATAAGTAGCATTTATGAGCATGTGAGCACACACTATATGTTTATAAATACCACAGCAGCGACCAACAGCGGAAGAGGGTGAGTGGATCCCTTTGTGACCAGAAGCCTGTCTCTTCACTGTTGCAGCTTCACCACACCCATGGGAGCCCAGCTCCCCAACCAGCCCAGCAAGAGCTTCCCTGAGTAAAATGTCATATCCCTGGTCACTAATAGTTCTCTTGGGATGTAAAGGGAAAGGAGCCAAACCACACTACGGGAGAAGCAGAAGAAACATCTCTTCCCTTCCCGTATCACACAGATCCTCACCACAGAAACTGTCTTCCCACCAACTCTTCTGCTCTCCATTCTAACCTTGTGACTTGCTTCCATGTATCTGCCTTGCTACTCCCACTTCACACACCTCCAGCGTTTCTCATCTCTCCCTACAGTGAGGGTGAGTATTTCAGTTAACTCCAGGCACACCAAGTGACATCATCTCCCAAACCCACTCTGAGGCCTAGGAAATGGATCAGAGACAGGAAGGTAGATAAAACCAGAAAGGGGATTTTCTCTGCCAGTCTCCCAAGTGCACCTCTCTTCTCAGTAGTTCCCTGTTCTTTTTCCTTTAAAGCACTTAGCAGTCGTGGAGCAAATCCTGTTGACTTCGAACTTGAAAAAATGTTGGCAAAAATCTGAACAGCAAAAATTATTTCCGATGTATAAATTTTTATCAGAAGGATGATAGAATTTTTTTTTTTTTTTAGATGTATTCATTCAGCCAGTCATCATCCAATAAATATTTACTGAGTAATTTCCATGTACCAGGAACTGGGCTGGGTGAGACCGGCTACGGGTCTTTGGTAAATAATGGCATGTGACTTCTGTCAGGCTGAGTAAGCCCGGCAATGTCAGTCTATCCTTGAGTGAGAAGCTCCACTTATGATTTCCTAGAGCAAATAACAGCAGAACAACACCATACGGCAAATAGCTACCCAATATATCTTTGTTGCTGTTACGGGATGAAGATGCATTGTTGGCAAGAACACATAAACTGAGTTCCTACAAGACATCTCTCTGAGTCTGAGCGTCCTCATCTGTGAAATGGGCATCAAGCTACCGGCTTCACTGATCCCACAAGACTGCAGTGAGAAGCCAAAGAGATAATGTCTTTAAGAGTGGAATGCAGACATAAACTACTGTCATGATTGCTCAGTCTCGAGGTCACTGACAAGAGTAACTCAACTCTTCGCTTCAACCAACACAGAAGCTCTTCTAGAGGGAGGTGGGCTCAATGAGATTAGTCACCAGTAAACTAAATCAGTCCTAAAGGGAACGAGAAATAGCTATTGGCAAAAACATGTCTGTATAAATTAATACACAGTGATTGAAAACAGGGACTATTTCAGTTATGAAAACAAAAAGAAGCCCGCGTGCTAACAGACTTCAACATATTGGGGTGGTCCCCAACTAATTAGGTCGGGTAGGATGAGGATAAGAGAGTTAAAGCTAATATTCGGTCCCACCTCTATATCCAGTTTATGAGCCTATGGAAACAGTCCAGTGCTTCTCAAATTGGAGTGATATATGGACTCCTTTGGAAGGGAAAAAATTATTTGAGACATCCAAAACACATTTAAAAACCTCCAGGAGAACTTAGCACCTAGGCAACCTTAGACCAGTTTTCAGGAATCAACTTAAGAAATTTAAGATTTACTTTTGAAAAATGTCTTTTAATCACTAAGTATTGCCTTTATGGTATCTTTCAAGTAAACACATAAAGAATGTAAAATCCCACGGAATACGCAGACCCCAAATACCCGCAGCCCCCAGTCTGAGAAGGATTGACTTCTGTCTCACCCTTTCTTTCTTATGTTGGAAGGAACTCGGGGCCTGTGAAGACAAAGTGACTCTCCAAGCCACACATATGGCTCTTAGCAAAAGTGAGCCATAAGCCCCGCTCGCTTATTTCTACAGCAGGGCACTCTCCATCTTTCGACAAGGCCTCCTCTGTTTGCAGCCGAGCTCATGCTATCTGCTCCAGACAGATACTGGTATTGTGTTAGTCCAGAGACAGGGAAACAGATGGGGTCGAGGAGGTTTGAAGGGGAGGCGATGTGGGTGTGGCCGAGGCAGGACATCACTATGGCCCCCCGGAGAGCGAGTTTGTTAAGAGATGTATTTCCAAGGCCGGATTCTTTTGCTCACCATTGAAACAAAGAAACTCTGGGTGGAAAGCACAAGCAGTTTGAATAGTGGTAGAATTTCTGCCTAACAAGTTTGGGCAGAAAAGTAGGAAGAATACCATCCCAGGCTAAAAACTGGAGAGGAACTGCAGAAGGCATGAGGTTATAATTCAGGGTGGCCAATTTAATCAGCTCATATTCATTAAACACCCACATCCACACGATGCTTTACAACAAACCCCTTTCCTCACTCTGAAGCATCCATGGGCCCCTTTGAAACGGGCCACCCTGTACATGTTGGGAATCTGGCCAAGGTGTTAAGGCAACTGCTTCCCTTCCTAAGAAAAATAGGGTAGATTTTTAGACAACCACAAGTAAAGATTAAAGCCTCTAGTTTTACATTCTACCTGAAAGCTGGGAAAGACTTGGGGAATCTGTTTTCCAGGAATCTGTTTTTAGAGCTCAGTAACATATTAAACCCTTCCATTTTGGACCAGAAATATCTGTACTATCTACCTTCTCAGACTTTACCCTGCAATTTCCCTGGATGCGTTCTCCCTCCTAATTGGAGCTGAACTCAAGTGCTTTATTAATATTCCCACGTAATGACCCTTATGAAGCTTTATGGCCCTTGAGTTATGTCTAATTAGCCAATCAGCGATTTTGGTCACTTCTGGCCTTTAGATAATGAACTCATTGAAACTACAGAAAGCATGGTCTTACTTCTCCCTATTGAAACTGCCAAGAATATCTTCAGCTTTACTGATTTATCAAGCAACTTTTGACTGCAATCTGATGAGAGGGCTGACTAGGCCTGCTCCCTTGACATTCCCCTGGAGCTGGGCTTAGCAAGCTTCTGGTATCAGGTGGTCTCTGAACACCAGGGAGCAATGCAGCACAAGTGATCCCACTTGGGTCCATGCCCAACTGTGTTGGCAGGTGCTGTGACTATTCCAAGATATCTCTGATACTTCCAAAGATGGTGACCCACACAGGAGGGTAGCAGGTCATGAGGAAAGACTAAAAATTTGCCCTGACATCAGAGCATTCTGTGATAAATTTCTCCTTCCTACATGATGATATCCACTAGAAGTCCCCAGGAAGCTCAAGACCTTCCAATTATAGCTTATAACACAAAGCGCATAGTAGGTGTTCAACTAGGCATTGCTGAGTGATTGGTGGTTTTTGCTTGTTTTTAATTTGGGTTAGTTTCAACAGGTGGTTTAGGAAAGTGAGATGGGCTCAAGGAGTAGTAGATACAAAAGGAGAGGCAGTATAGCTTGTTTGCAGTGGCTCTGCATGTCTTCAAAGACATGAACAGGGGAAAAATAGGTATTTTTCAAGGCAGTTAGGCAAACAGCCATAAGAGCTGTAACATAATAAGGCCACTTTAATAACACCGTCAGTTTTTATAAAATCCTTAGGTGGCCCTTTGGCATTTGCCTTGGAATAAATAGCAGGTGCTGTATTTGGCAATGTCCCTCTAGTTCAGGAGTAAGTCTGGGGCCCCTAGACCTGTAGGAATCCTCTAGCTTAAGAAACAGAACATTACCAATATTCTGAAAGCCTCTCGTGTAATCCTTCCCTACTGGTATTATCTTTTCTCCCAACAAGAGTCAACCTTCATTCTAAACTTGGTGATTTTCATTCAAGCTCTTGTCAACAGTTCAAAAATCCTGTCAAATTTACACAAGATAAGCCTTTCCAAGACAATACAAGGGAGAAACTTCTTTTATTTTTCACTGGAATCAAATAAGCTAATTCATTAACTTATTCAACAAAGGTTTCTTGAGTACCCACCGTGTGTCAAGCAAAGACTTGGGCACTGGGGAAACAGCTGTGTAAAAGGCACGGTCCGAACAAGACAAGTGCGGTCCCTGTCCTCACAGAACTCACAGCCTAGATAAGCGGACAGTTACACAATCATTAGTTGTAATTGTGCAAAAGAGCTCTGTGGATGAACTCGAGGGTCCTCGGGGAGGTGTGTCTGGCACAGTCCCCTGGTAGGGGAGGGCATCCCTGAGAAAACACCATGGGTGGAGATCAGAGGCAGAAGACCCAGCACCAGGGGTCCACAAAGAAACAGAATCCTTATGTCACCATCACAGTTTGTTTACTTGGCCCAAACCTTCAAAATGCAGGGTCTATAAACAGAAATAGAGCAAACAGCGAAGACTTTGGGAGCCATTGCTTCAGGGTGACCCACTAGCCACAGAAGCTGGGACGCGAGAAAGAGCACGTCAGGCAAACTCAACTTTACCATCACACACAAGGAGATGAAGGAAAACCCTCGCACCCTGGCTCCTGAATGCCGTTGCCCAAGATCAAGCAGCAGAGCGGTTCCAGGTCTAAACAGGGTGGTGCCGTTCTGGTTGTGGAAGCAGTTCCTTCTCCACTAACCTTTACAAACCATGACCATGTCAATTTTTCCAGGCAGGAGAAATGGGTGGAAAGCCAGGCCACATCTTAATAGGGCCCGGGTGAGCTAATGGCTGTGATTATTTCATTGTCTCGGATTCACGCCAGCCCAGGCTCATCAGATACAGGCACGATCCAGGAGAAACATGACCTCACTTTCGACATGGGACTGCACACTCAGATGCCAATAGGAATTTAGCGATCCCTTAACGCAGGTAAAACTGAGCTCTTTACGGTTCCAGCTAATGAGAAGCATACCAAAGTTACCTAAAACAGTAAAGCTAATATTGACATTAACATACTAGATACTGTTAGGGCAGGGGAAGCCAGGAAAAACTTCTGAGACCATCTGCGCTAAGTGTGTCACATCCATAATAAGGTACGTATTTAAGATAAATTGCCATCTCTTTAAATGATTAAGTACCAGATTCATAGAAAGCTGTGACCCCACCGGGACTGCAGCGTTGTTAAGTAGTTAGGGCTATAAAGGTGAGAATCTCAAGATTTCAGTTGTGTCACTAATTGTCCACTGACTCGTAAAAGTCTTTGCCAAGGTAACTTTTGTGCTTCGGTTTTCCCCACAAGAGAAAAGCAATTCCATCACTGAGATTGCACAGCTGTGAGAAGAGCAGGGGTTCTGCAATAAGAAACATACATGCATTCACGCATTCGTTTTCAGAACCTTCTACTGTATCAGGCCAACATCTATTAGAAGACCCTAGAAAGCACAACACAAGGCTTGATGCATTTTAATTGCAGCTTACAGCATGTTCAATCATTAGTCATGCAATACATTTTTCTTGAGCCCCTACTATGTGCCACAGTCAGACCCTATACCAGACAGTAGGGAAATAATAGTGATTTAAAAACAGACTCTCTCCCTGCTCCAATAGAGCTTAGCTTTTGCTAAGGGGAGCAACCAGAATTGACTCTTAACTCCTTCGTGAGCCGTGGCACTGGGCAACTCACTTAATCTCTCTGTTAAGTTTCATTTCCTCATGTGTAAAATGAGGACAATATAACGTATCTGGTATGTGAACATGCCTAAAATTATATCTGACACATACGAGGTGTCTAAGAAATGCTGGTTCTTTCCTTCCTTTCTCCAAATCGCAAAGAAGATAATAATATTTACAGAGTTTCAAAGAACGATGTTTCACAAATACAAATAACCAAGCCATTATTATCACTGACTACATGATAGGCATTGCAGTATAGGGGAAAGCTGTCTAGCTTTGGAAACAGAGACCAGAGTTAAATTCTTCACTCTCCCGCACTGGATATATGGCTTTGAACAGGCTATTTAAACCTCTCTGGGCCTCCATGTCCTCATCTGTGAAATGGCAATGAGAGAGCAGTTCTGAGGACTGAATAAGATATACGTACCTAAGGTAATACTACGTACCTAAGGTAATCAGTAAGCAGTGGCAAGTAACTAGGTGATTGGCCAGTAATGAGGAAATGCACACACACAGCCCATCTCAAAGAAATTGGTTTGATTTAATTACCATAGTACTATTTGTACATACTTTTTTCTCCTTCATTTATTCACAGAGACACAAAAATACATATCAAAGGAAAATATCATTGCCCTAAGAATGGCATACATCACAGCAGGGTTCCAGGGGAGAAGCTGTCAAAGGGGCCATGAAGAGATAATGCATTACCTTAAAGAGGGAAGTTCTGTTTGGTTCTCATGTTGCTATTCTTTCAGGGACCTCAGAAGAGAAAGAGTTATCTCCTTTAATTTCACTATTTCTTCTTAATCATCTACAAATCCAGCTTTTTTACGTTCTAGTTAGCAGAACACCAAGCAAGGATCTTAGAATATCAGAAATCTAATTAACTGCTGTACAAAGGAGCATTTGAGTAGAATTCAAATACCTTCCGGGAAGCATAATAGATAAATACCAGCTGGGAATTCCTCTAGCCAATATTCTCCTTCCCTAAGCGCCCACTGTTGCGTCTGTAGTATATGCAGATATGAAAGTCAAGAGCTCTTTCACAAATATGAAAGCATAATGTGGATGTAGAATGATGATTTAATTAATTTGTTTGGTAAATGTCTCTAAGCACCTTAGTGAGGGACAAAATGAGTTGGGTCAGTCCTGGACAGCTGGGAAATAAGCCTCAAGCCCTATGACTTGAGCCAAGTGAGGCATCTTGGAAGGAGGCAAAGGCTCTGAGAGCCTCCCCCTCCACACACCCTACTGGGACAGGGGAGTCCTCAGAGGGGGTTCACTTGACACAGCCACCAACATTTTGTCCCTTCTTTATAGAGATCACTTCCCCTAGCTCACAGAGTTGACAGCCACTTAGGGAGTCCTATCTTTTTTCTGAACTTTCTCTCTCCGCTGAGTAAATTACCAAGTCTAGACTTAGCATCTATTTTCTTATGAAACCACTAAGGAATCAAAGGCAGTGGTGGCAAAGTATAAAAACTGTCTGACTATTCCATCAAATCTTCTCCAGTCTCCAATGTTTCTCTTTCCATTCTTCACTTTCCGCTGACCATCTCATGTCTTATTTCACTGAGAAAAGTAAGGCTATCAGAAGAAAATACATCTTCCTCATATCACCAAATCTATTAGTCTGCTTTGCAATTATACTCATGTAGTCTTCCTTCTTTTCTGTTCCAATGGATAAGCAGTCCAGCTTCAACCCAAGTCCTGCTTCAACCTGCTTTAACCTAATCAGTGCGGACTTGTACCCCGACCCTTCCTACATCATCCAGGTCCTTGCATTAGTGGTATCCTATTTTGTCTCCAACATTATCACATTTTCCCTTTCTACTAATTATGTTCATCACTACAAAAATACAAAACAAAAACATCTTTGACTACTCCATTTCCTTGTTTCCGGTCTCAGCAAAACACATTTAAAAAGTTGTCCTTGCCCTCTGTTTTTATTTCCTTACCTCTAATTCTTTCTTCAACTACTCTAGTCAGGCTTATATCCCCAACACTTCCCTAACAAACACTCTTTCAAGGTCACCATTGACTGTATCCTGCCAAATCCAAGGGTCAACTCTCAGTCCTCACCTCACTTGATCTCTCAGCAGCATTAGGTCTGGCTCCTTTCTTCTTGAATGACTTTCTTCATTTGACTTCCAGAAAAATCCCATGCTCATGGATTTCCTCCGACCTCACCATCCCTTCCCTCCTAGTCTCCTTAAAGATCTCCCCTCTTCTCGGCTTCTAAGTGTTGTTGTACCCCCAAGATCAGTCCTTAGCCTTTTCCCTATCTTCAGTTCAGCCCACTCCCCTGGCCTCCAGACTCATAGTCAGCTGTCTACCTGACATCTCCACTTGCCTATTTAACAGAGATTTCAAACTCAACTTTTCTAGGATAGAAATCCCTCCCTGTTCTACTCCATCCAATCTGCTTCTCTCCTCAACGTGGTTAGATTTTTTTGGCCTAAATAATAACTCCATGGAATTTCATAGGAAAAAAATAAAACCATTTCCAGAGTCATCTAGTTTCCAAAATCTAGAGACAAGTTTTGATTTTTTTTTTAATATTCACACTTCATATTCATTCTATCTGCAGGTCTTGTAAGCAGTTTCTTCAAAATTTATTGTGAATCTAACCACTTTAACCCACTGAGCCACCCAGGCGCCCCCCCCCCTTTTTTGTGTGTATGTGAATCTAACCACTTCTCACCCCTTCTACCATAACCACCTGCCCCAACCCACCATCATCTCTCACATGCATTAGTGTTGTGTTTCCTGACTAGCCCCTGACTTCCACTCTGCCCCCTATATAGTCTATATTCCATACAGCAAGCGGAATGATCTTTCTAAAATGTACATCAAGGGGGCCTGGGTGGCTCAGTGGGTTAAAGCCTCTGCCTTCGGCCCAGGTCATGATCTCAGGGTCCTGAGATCAAGCCCCGCATCAGGCTCTCTGCTCAGCGGGAAGCCTGCTTCCCTCTCTCTCTCTGCCTGCCTCTCTGCCTACTAGTGATCTCTCTCCCTCTGTCAAATAAATAAAATCATAAAAAAAAACAAAATAAAATGTACATCATGTCATGTCCATCCCTGGCTTAAAACTTTACATCGAGCTTAGAATAAAGTCTAAACTCCTTCCCTTGCTTTATATTCCCTAGTCCCTGCTCACCTCTCCATCCAACTCACCAGCTTCCTCAGGTGAATATAACTCACCAGCTTCCTCATTGTGAATATAAAACTAGACATACAAAGGAACTTTAAAATTATTAGGCACCATAAGTAGATGATGTTGTTGTTATGGTTATATTGGATCAGTTGCCCTCTGGGAAAGAATTTAAATATGTCTTCTAAACATAAACTGTAATTTCTGCCAATAGCTGTATATTATTACAAACAGAATGTGTAACAGGCAAATTCTTTCATTCTCATTAATGGGTTCAGTCATTACCCTCTTGCTATATATTTAACTTTGTCTTTTCCCCTCTGGATGTGGGATGTCCCTTGCAGGAAACAGCAGCTGTGTCACTAACCCTGGACGTGGTCCAAGGCCATTTCCATATCCTGTGGGAGAAGCATCCCCTCAAAGTTTGTTTTTGCAGCACAAAGTAGAAGAAAGACCATTTTTAAAAATATACATTGTGTATAGCAGTTTTTGTCCAGAAGTGACTTCTGTATGACCCGGAGAGATGACTAGGTCTCCAATTTTGCAACTTGAACTGAGCTAGTCATTACAACTATTCTATCCATTACTTGGATGCAATCGGCTCTGGAATGGAATCTAGCAGCCAGAAATAATGTATAAAGACTTGGGAGGGAAAATGAAGGATGTGGCACCCATTTCAAATAGGAGTTTACAGAAGAGGAAAGTCATCGACTGAGTTGTCCCAAAATTTCAAAGCCAAGCAGCTAACATTTTTTTCCCTTCAAAAGGGTAACATGCCAGTTTCACATTTTACCCAAGAAGGAACAACAGTATGACCAGAAGAGAATCTTAGAAAACATAGCAATATGTTGTGGATCATTGATACTACTTGCTGACTTCTAATTTTCTTAGGGAGGTTTTCCATAATTCAACTCAGTGGCCTTGATCTGTGCAAGAGCTGGTGTGCAGAGGTGCGACATACCAAACCTGATCCAATGCCAAGAAAATCCTGATGGTGGTTTCCTAAATGAGTTTCTAACTTTCACGAATAGCCAAAACCATTGGCACTAAGCTATTTGCCTTAAGTGACTTTTATTTTTAGATGAAAAGTCAACAAACACACGAACGATCTGGGGATTCAAGCAATGAGCCCAATGGGTGATATCAATATGGAGTCATGTCTCAGGTCCCAAGAGGGGATGAATCACTGGCCTCCTCAGGACAAGCCAGAGCTGACTGCAGGGAGGACAGCTGGCTAAATTGTACAGCCAAGGGATGCAGGAGGCTGTTGCTTTTTGTGGTCACCATCTCATTGCACACAGAGGGGAAAAAAATACAATAAAACTAAAAAAAGAGAAGAAAAGAACAGATTCCACAGCTACCCTGAAAATGAGCCACAAAATCCCAACGTGATTTTGCAGTCACCCTTCAGATGTTTGCAATCTATTTCATTTAGCCTCCTTCAGACTTTCCCTTCTAATTCTTAGACTGCACATCTCTTATAAAGTCACTGCTCTTTTTCCCTTCTTTCTGTAGCAGCACGATGTTCCCTACTTTGGGAAATAGGCATGGCTTTCTTGTCTTAGGACTTAAAATGATTTATCTCATTCACCACTTTGGGGATGAAATAAAGACACTAGAGCAGTAGCCTTGGTCACAGATAAACAGCACACATACTGCCACCCCCCTGCATGGAGCCCAAGGGAGCTGCTGCTAGACAGTTACAATATAGCCGCCCATGCCACCACTATTGACCATTTCGGGTAGAATGGAAGATGGAACCTATTTGCCGTTTCTGGCTAGAAGCATCCATGTAGGATGGTGGAGGAGGAAGAGGGGGAGGAGGAGGAGGAAGAAGAAACACATCTTCTCTATAGGAAGAAAAACATGATCAGTGACAAACCCAAAACAAATCCGAGAGAATTCAAATGTCTGCCTTTACTCTTGTAGGTGGACATAAACCTGAAGATTTAGCTCTGCTGGGAAAGAGTATGCCTAAGAGGGAGGACATGGGCTTTCTCTCGTACTGGCTGGCCTGGGATTCTGAGGAATGTATTTCTCTTCTTTGAGGCTGTTTACTCACTTGTGACTATGCAGGTAAAATAGCTGCTTTAGAGGTTTCTATAAAACTTACAAGAGAAAAATGAAAATAAATACTTGGGTCATGATTAAAGATAACTCCTATTCTGATTAGCCATCTCGTGTTCTAGTTCTTAGAAGCAACTCTACGCAGCTTCAGTAATATTTCCTTAGTGAAAAAATACCACCTTTAAGTTGAATCAGCGATAAATAAATAGTAGAATTCTGCAAACTCTTTTTGGCATCCAGATAGATCAACAGCCATTAAGATAAGAATAAATTCTAGAATGTTCCCCCATGAGCTCTTCTTTTCTATGGCAGTTGCCAGAGGTGTCGGAATTTCATACTCTTAAAGATACACTTCAAAACAATGCATTTTTCAGAAGTTTTCCTTTGCTTCCCCTTTTCTACCCAAGTTGTGACCCCAATAGTTGCCTCCATCACTAAAAATCCCATTTCTTCAGACCCAACAGAACCACCTCTTGATCCCTCTCCTCCCAGAGAAGATGATTTTGGCCTGCATCTTTTATCTGGGTCATATTGCTCACAAACTTAGCCTTTCTGAATAACATTTTTCAGTCCTGAATCTTCTGCCTAAAATATTCTTCTTCATTTTTCTGCCTCATGGATTCACCTCCTGTCACCTCCATTAGCCTTCTCTGGACTTTCCCATTCCTAAGAGGTAATGGAGCCCTTCTCATGCATTCCTTCAATCCTTATAAGCCTGAATTTCAAATATCTCTTCATGGATCTTACTCTACTTTATGTTTTCTTCATATTTTCAAGTCTGGTATATAGTTGCTATTAAATAAATATCGAGTAAGCAAATTAATGAATAAACTAATTCTTAAAAGTACTCAGCTTTTCAAATGGCTCCTTACAACTCACGCATAAGGATATAGGTCAGTGGTGAGTCTTGGAATCCTCCAAATCAACTGTAAAAATAGGAAGGTGGTGACCTTTCCATTTCATAGATACCATGTAATTTAGTCTAGATAATAAAATCATTACCAAGGAAATGAACATCAAGCACAATTTGAAAAATACTACTTGCATCATCTTTTAGTTCCAACAATACATCTCATGAATGGTTTTATTAAGTGACCATTTTGTAAAGGCTTTTAGGTTGCTCATCACACTGGACCAGACACAATTACAAGGATTCCACAGCAGTCTGCAGTCCCTTCCTGCATTTTATAAAGAGCACTTCAAAATGCTCTGGAAAAATCTGTTTTTACGTCCTAAAGCTCCTGAGAGCTAAATGTTACAGTTGGAAGCTGCCTGAAGCTCATTTATTCACTGAAGTTATTAATCCTCTTCTTATATGTTTGATATAAGCCCTAGGGCACTTGGGAGAGTGATCCAATTACCCAATTCAGAGAATTGCCCTTTTCTTTCAACCAAGTTCAGAACTCTGAAATTTTGTTCCACCAATGACTTTTTGTTTCAGTCAAACAAGGTCACGGAAGAGGCCAATATCTGCCAAGGCCAACAGGGGTTTCATTTACATGCCCACTAATGCGAGCAACATAAGAACCTCTTGAGAGCATTCAACTAGGGTGTGGGACGACAGCCTGTTATTTACTTACCAGCTCCCAAAGCTACCACAGGCAGTTTCTTGCTATTCAACATTTTTGGCTACCATTTTGGACTTAATCAAACTCATCTTCCATGCATCTGGAAGATGCAGTGGAATTTGCCAGTAGGCAAGGAAACCCTAGGGATACGTTTGGATGAGTCCTGAGGGAAGGTGGCTCCACCAGGCACAATCTGCGTTTCCTTAGAGTTGAACATTTCCAAAGGTGGCCCCTTCGTGAAGGTAGATCAGCAGTTTTCTTTTACCGCCCATCATCTGCCACAGACCTAAATTAGTGATTCTTATCTGCTTATATTTGTTGTTTCCTTTATAATAAATATTAAAACATGAGTTGGTCTACTTTAGCTAATACTGGAACATTTTCAACATGGCCAGAGAGAAGATGGTCTGGCCAGTGTCCTGTCACTGTCAGAGACACAGGCTATCTGTTGGGACGGACTGTGGTGTGTTCGTTGTTTGAGGCTAATGAGCAATTGAGAATAAGCATTTAGCAGATGGTCCAGAGAAATAAGGCAAGATGTCAATCTATTTACCAAAATCTCTAGGACTCCCACTTTAGAATTTGTGAACAATCCAAACGACACTAAGGTTGTTAAGAGAAAAGCTCATCTTAGGAATGTTTATTAAATTCGCGGATAACTAGCTATCAAAAAAAATATGTTTCTTCAATTTACCAAACAGTGATACCAGTCTTTGAACTGTTCTGTGTTTGCAATACAGCAATCAACAGAAACATCTGGAAAACTCTCCTTCCTGCCTGAGTATTTCACAAATGTATTAAAATTATCACTGGAAAAAAGTCAGGAAATGAAAAGGGAAGGGAAAAAATATTATATTCTTCCAGTGGCCCAATCATAAAGCCAATAGTTTTTGCATCTGATATGTCAAAGAGGTGACAAAATTTTATAAGCAGTTGGAGATAGGACTGATAAAAAGCAAAGGAAGAAAAAACAGCTTAAAAATAGAATTTAGACAGTCATACAGTTTCTGATACATAGTGCTCAGATGAGAGAGTATCTCATTTTGGGAACAAGAGGAAAGAATTCATAGATCATACTTATTAGTTAACGATTTGGTCAACGAAAGGCCCTGGGTTTTAAACTTGAGCCTTGAAATTCATCATGTGGTTTGGGACAGGCTTACTCTGCCACCTAACCTCAGTTTCTCCAGACGAAATATGTACATTGTCTGAGACAGCATGAGTCACCAGATAGAATGCCTTTGAAAAGAATACTGTTCGCACATGCGAGCTCTGAGGTTCAACTCCCTTCAGCAGCCCAGAGACCTAAAACCCTGGACAGCCTAAGACAAAGAGGACAGTTGCGTGATTTCTAGCAGTGCGATCAAGGTGTGGGTAGACATCATCTCACATCTTTCCTCGTTAAACAGCTAAACTGGGCACAGAACCTGACTCCGATAGTCCATATTTCATACGCAGGCCTTTGCCGTCCTTCGTAGTCCCCTGAAACTCTGGCATTAAAACCGCTGGTCTGTTCTGAGGCAACCCACAAAGTACTCTTCCCTCCCACCTCACTTTCACTTGGCTGTGAATCCCAGCCCCGGGTATCCAGTCCCAAGCACGTTCTTCGGGCCCGGGATAGGATGAGAAATGTGCCGGCTTACTAAATCCCTGGTGCATTCAGCCCAGAGCGGCCTCCCCACAGCTGAGGGAAGTCAGATGCCAACATGGAGACACAGGCATCTCTCGGCCCCAACACCTGCCAATTCCTGCCTGAAACTATCCAAAGAACGCCGGGGTCTAGGGAGCATGAGTGGGAAAAGGGTAACTGGCAGAAGGGAAAACACGATCCTGGTCTCAAAACAGCAATAAAAATAAAATTAAACCCTCCCCACCCCCACATAAGATTCTTTATGTCTTCAATGGAAGCTGCCTGAGTACTTCACACTGGAACTATGTGCAAAAGGATTTTCTGCACAAACAAACCACACACACAACAGACCTTACTGCTCCCTTGAAGGGGCTTATTTAAGGCCAAACAAGGCCTCCCATCATTCCTGGGAGAGATCATTGTCCCCCTTGTTGCCACAGCGCCCTGTGAGGCTGTGGGAAACAAATGACCTCAGAGGCACTGCAGTGTGTGTCACTGCAAAAGAAAAGAGAAGCGAGGGGGCCGGGGGAGGGAGGGGGGCTGCAGGCGAGCGGAGCCCTCCGCCCTCCAATGGTATCCCTCTGGGCACAGCAGGAAGGAGGCGTGCGGGCCCCAGGAGTCTCCAGCCAGCCAGTAACGGGATTAAGCTCCCATTCCCCAGAAGCAAAGCGTCTTTCTGGATGTCCCGCTGCTCGTCCTGATCAATCTGGCCTCTAATTGGCCCTCCTCACAAAGTGCCCACTGACTGCTAGT
>CM052896.1:97976857-98062143 GCA_028534135.1 Potos flavus | reverse complement strand
CAGGAGTCAGGAGCAGGGGATGGGGAAGCCTAGCTGGCCTCAGTACTGAGCAGACCTCTCCAGGGCCGCAGACTTGGGCTTGGGCACTGGAGACGGAAGCCCGCGCGGCCTTGTTCTCGCTCAGCGCGTGGGCCTCCAAACAGGCCGGCAGTGCGGCCCGAGCCGGCTTTTCCGCAGCAGATCTCACCCTAACACATCATCGATTTTACCTCTTCTTCAAGAAGCTCTGTCAGTTCCAGCGATTTCTGTCTTATGTGTTGGCACGCAGAAGCATGACAATGAAGGGCAGGTTCTGCGTCTTCCTGAGATGGCACTTTTACCTTCAGCACACACACAGACATCACACACACAGACATCACACACACACACACACACACACACACCACCAGTCTCCGTTTCTGGGGCTCCCTGGTAGGTTACAAGGCTGCTGGAAACACTGAGATAGAGCATCCCATTTACCATTCCGAGAGGACACCCGCTCTGGCCCTCTGCTCCTAGCCCTCCTACCTGAACCACAGAGCTACGGGGACCTCAGGATGCCCAGCAAAACTGCGGGAGGAGGCCAAGAGCGGGAACAGGGGAGCAGAGTGGGGTCCGCAGGAGTGGGGAGGCCTGCCTGAGTCAGAACCGGTGCCCCTGAAGGTGGTCCATCTCCACACCGGGGAGCATGTAGAAAACACAGGGAAGCAGAAAGAATTAAAATAAAATATTATATATTCACACATACACATAACTACATCATAAAGTTTATGTACGAAATTCCTTCTATAGATGTGTGCGTTGCCTATGCAAATATGGAATGCATGGCTGTATACATTTCTTTTTACTGACTATTTAATCACCTATGTTCAGTTGCCAAATATTGACTCAGGGCATAGTACCCATTTTTGAAAAAGAGCTGCAAATATTGAGTTTATCTCTAGGCTTTGTTTTGGCCGCTATAAAGAGGCAGGCGTGGTGTTTTGCGTCTCAAGGGTAATGAGACCGGTAAGGGTAGCTGAATATGAAAAACAATTTTGTACCAAAAACCTTTCCTCACAAAACAGCCTCAGCTGTACTAATACAGGTTTCTGCAGCAGCCTGGAAACTGGGAAATACTGGATTGGAGAAGCTGGGTTTGGTGCACAGAGGTCCTGCCCATTTTGAGTTGTTTCCCAGAAATGCGGACAACTCTGGGTTGCCCTCCCACCTCCTGGAGGTGCCTGGGGACGTGCGAGAGCACCAGAGGCCTCCACAGACACACTCGGTCCCCTGAAAATACAAATGACAGATAAGAATGAGAGGGATTTGGTAGAGTACTTTCTATGAGGTTTCTGTTAGGCCCTAGGCTTAGTATTTTTCAGAGTGGGATGATTATGAAAGGGCATAGGCTCCAGGACCAGAAGCTGGGACCCAAGCTCCCCAAATTAACGTCTCTGTTGTCTCCACCGCCCTTCTCGGGAAGCGAGGCTGGTGATGGTATCCACAGCATCATAATAAGACTTATAATTATGTTATAAGAATATGAGTCTAGGGGCATCTGGGTGACTCAGTCAGTTAAGTGTCTGACTCTTGATTTCGGTTGTGAGATCGAGCCCTGTGTAGGGCTCCACACTGGGTGTGGAGCCTGCTTAAGATTCTCTCTCTCTCCCTCTGCTCTTCCCTCCTTCCCTCTAAAAAAAAACATAATAAGAGTCAATACATGAAAAATTCTTATAACAATGCTTGGTACATAGTTATTAAATATTAGTTGTAGCAATTATTAATCTTAATTAATGTATTTCCCTAGTCTCACCCCCTTTTAGGAATTTTAGTACCCCATTCAAGGATTAATAAACCCGACAAGATCTAACATTTATATTTTTCAGAAACTCACTATATGCCAGGCACTAGGGGTCATTTACATGTATGATATGTATTTAATTCATATTCTGTGAGGGAGGTCTGCAGGTATCGTCTTAAGACCTCTGACAGAGGCTCTGTATTAGCTTGACCCATACGATATGGCTCATCTTCAACTGTTCTGGTTCTATGAAAACAATGACTTCATTTAATTTAGCCTAATTTCTTTCGGGTGACTGAAAAGCGATCAGGGAAATAAAGGCTAGTTCAAGGAAAGTAGATACCTGAGACGCGGAGGCTACCCTTTGCTCCATCCCCAGCCCTGGAGCTAAAACATGATGAGAGGGTATGGTTCCTAGGGGGAAACCAGGAGACAGGATGATATCAGGTACAGAAGGAGAGCAACTAAGGGTCCAGGGAACCCAGTTAAAGGACCAAGCGTAAAAGCCATCAGAACTATTTCCCCAGGCTCAGAAAATAATTTCAGGGCCATTCATTCAATCAACAGATACTTCCTGAGCATCTAATTAGGCGCCATGACCTAGAGTGGAAATGAGTTAAGATCTGCCTTCCAACTTTGATCCGGTCATTTGCTAGTTATGACGCTGGCTGAGTTTCTTAACTTCGAAGCCTCAATGTCCTCATCTTCAAGCTGGAGAGGATATCCCCTATGATGTAGGGTAACTCGGAGGATTAGGGATAACACATGAGAGAAACACATGGGACAGTGCCTAACACATGGCATGTGCCCAGTAGAGCGTATTACCATTATTACCGTTACTACTGCTGCCACTCTTGCCACTGCCGCCACAGGCATTGTGGTACAGACCCAAGGTTGCTCCCTGCTCTCACGGATGGCAGCCACGGAAGGAAGGCTCAGTGCATCTAGGGCAGCCTTATATGGCCAGAGGACTTCAGCAGGGTAGGGTGGAGAGAGAGCATTCCAGGAGAGGGAGTGGCACCTGCAAAGTGGAGAAGCCCAAGAAGCCAGGCCTGAGCTGAGAGCTGGGAAGCCGCTGAGGTTAAGAGTGTGTTTGGGGGGGAGGAGGGACAAGGAAGGAGACAAGGCCCCCGAAAGGTGGCTGGGCCGCTGCATGGAGAAGAACGAGTAAGAGCATTTTCTCCTCTACCTTCACCACAAGAAGATTAGACAAATTTTAGGAGATTCTTCTTTTAACTGCTGCAGAATTTGGGGGGGATTGTTTGAGTGTTTGTTGTTCGAGACCAAGGAGCCTCACCCAGGCTGCCCAGGGCTCCCCTGCAGCCTGCGAACACAGAGAAAGGTCAAAAGTAAATAAGTAAAAAGTACCCAGGCCAAAGGCAAACCGAGGGGTTTGTTTTGTTTTTTTTCTTTCTCCTTCTTCCAGTCTCTGAAAGGACCCGTCTCTAAAGTCTCTATTTCAAACAAAAAGAACAGACAGTTCCAGCTTCTAAATATTGGCAGAGACGAACAACCACTCTTTTTAGAGAAATAAAAAACACACCACCCACCACCCACCACTTTCAGCAACATTTTTGCCAGCAGCATTCAAAATGATTCCCTTGAGTTAGCCAAGAGGAGCCCTCAAAAGGTGAAAAAACGCGCAGATATGTATGGCTTCCACGGGAGGTCATTGCCAGGCTGTGCCGCAAGGCTCCTGCCCCCCCTTCAGCCCCCCCCCCCCGCCCCCCGGCCCGTGCTTCCCAGCAGCAACTGTTGGTGTTCACCACTCAGCACCGAGAAGCAAGGAGAGAGAGGGTTTCGGCTTCATTCTCCCCAGTGACGGCCATCCACCCCTGCCCCCCCTACCCGCAGAGCCCTCTCCCAAAACAACAAAACATGCTGCCTTTCCGCAAGCTAAAAGGAATCCAATCACCCAGAAAGGGAGACTTTATGAGCTTTCTGGGGGCTCTGGGCGGATGGAAGGGATTAAAGCGAGGTGTGCTTTATGTCTTTTGTAGTTGACTCTCCCGCTACCCCAGGGAGTAGCCAATTCCCCACCCTCAGACAGGTCTGCTTATTCCCGTGGGTGAGTTCTCTTTTTCCTTTCTGCCCCCCTGGTTTTTCGTGAGTTGGAGAGAGGATGCAGTAAAACTTCCATTTCAGATGCATCATAAAACTCAGAGGGGCTGGCTGATGGCAGCTTCAAGCAGGTGGGGCACTCTTGGCTGTCCTAGCAGCTCCCCTGCGGAGAGGTTGCCAAGAATTCGGTCACTACTTGCTAGGACTGCAGTAGAGGGGCACGGCCAGGGGAGGCCTCCTCTAGCATTGGTGTCTCCAATTAGCACTGTGAATGTCTTCTTTTGTTAAGGATACTCAAATGTCACGGTATAGTAAGTCATAGAGTATTCTTGAAATCTCTTCCTAATGGCTTTACAATTTTTGCTTTACGATCAGCTTTCATAGCTTGCAATCTACCTGACAAATAATTTATAGTCCAGACCTTGCATTCCGTGGACCAATCAGACCATAACACTCAGACTGCGCGAAGCAAGTAAGTCACAATGGGAAAAATACAAACAGAATACAAACAAAATACAAACAAAAATACAAACACAAAAGATGCTCAACCTCTCCAGCAATCAAAGGAAAGCAAATGTAATCAACTAGAAGATATCATTTTCATATAAGAGGTTCACAAAGATTGAAAACAAATGTAACCCCCAGTGTCAGTATGCAGGTTGATACCTTCCCGACAGGTAGCTGCCAGTACATATAAAAATAGAAATATGCCCAACAATATCATTTCAGGAATGTATCTTAAGGAGATAGACAAGTCTGGAAATCTGTATGTAAAAGGATGGCCATTACAATGTTCTATGATAGTAAAAAATAGAAAAAACGTTCGATAACCAACAATTGGGAAATGCAGAGCTATTTAATGGACTATCATATGTAGCCATGCTAATTAACAATGTCATTGTTTATATGATCGTTCAGCTGACTCTGGGGCTATCACTCAATAAGATTTGTATTAATGTTTTCTTTACACAATACAAAGAGTTAAAAAAAAATTGTGTCTCCAAAAACCAGGCAAAATAAGAAGTGGGATGTAAAAACATATTTGCATTAGGATCACCAAAACAGGAATGCCAGCTCTACTATTCCTGAGCAGGGTCCCTTGGGCGGCAGCCTGCACCCCTCCAGTGATGAGACAGAGTCCTCTTCTTTGTGCATCACAGTCCCCCGCCACTTCCCGGCAGCCAGAGAGCTCACAGCCTTCACTGGAATTTTTCCTAAATGCTGAAAGGTACCCAGATACTACTCTCGTACTGGGATTACCTTCTCGTTTTACAGAAAGTGAAACTGAGTCACTCGGAGAACAAGAGGCTTACGCAAAGGCATTTTGGACTTCAGAACCTGAAATGGGCCTCTGCATTCAGAAGTCAGTCTTGAGTTCACCACTGAGTTGTCTTTTTCTTTCTTTTTTTTTTTTTTTTGAGTTGTCTTTTTCTCACTCGAATCCTAGGTGATTCCAGAGGCCAGACTGCAAGTTCCCAAGGGCTGACCTGACTTACCTTCCCCACCAGACAGCATAAGGTTTGGAGGCTTTTAAGCTTCCGAGGGCCCAGTTAAAACCATTATTAGAATATGCAAAAGTTCATAAAATAAGCACACTATATCTATTGCACCACAAATAATAGTGACTAGGGCTCCTTTTTCTATGTTCTTCACTACTTTACAAGTCATCTCTTTGTCAAGAAAACATTACCATTACAGTCAACACTCGTAAATAGTTTCTTGTTTCATAGAAGCGGTGATGAGAAAGGATCACACACTTGTTTTTTTGTTTAACATCACAGGTGGTTCTTATATTGTGTACACGAGATTTGAGTACATCTCTTAGAGCCCCATGGGCTTGGGTTACCCCACGTGGTTACACCAGTTGGGTGGCCTGAGCTTCCCAGAAACCTATTATTAGAAGCATCGCTGTGTGGACACAGGGAAAGTCTTCCTGAACCATTCCCCCAAAGTGGCAGCTTTTCAGAAAAATTTTAAGTGAAATGTTGGCAGTTCTGTGCTCTCTCCCTCCTGCTCCAACAACTAGACAACAGTGGCCCAGGACCATGACCCTCAACACCACGCTCTTTGTTCTGCTAGAGCCTAGCTCCACCTCTGCTTCCAAATTTTTATCCTCTCTGCTGTTGACCCCATGGCTGCCTGGAAACCCACCTTTCTCAACCCTGGTCTTTGCTCTCATCTTGCCCAAGGGCCAAGGAAGCTACTCAGGTTCATATGATTTCACTAGAATACAGTGATTTCAATGCTTTATGAACCTACCACTACCATCAATGCATCACTTTATCTTCCTCTATGGGGTTCAATAGGGTGACTATAATTTATCTCCTATGTTTTTCAAAGGTAAAGGAGGTGCTACTGGCAATTATGCCAAAGACACTAGGCACAGACCAGAAGAGGCCTGGGAAATTGGGATATGTGTTCATCCTAGGTCTGAGGAGAACAACACAAAATAAGGAGAGGTTAGGGAAGAAGCCAGAAAGAGTTGTTTTGTTCTCAACCTGCTTTCTGACATTGCTAGTAATAAAAACCCTTAGAAGCTTCCAAAGAGTTGTGCGCTTGCTTTAGGAACTAGGAAGATGAGAAAAGTTTGATGACCATACTTTGTAGGCTAAGCATGGGGAAAGAAATAGCGCCATCCCCACTCTCCCCATTATATCCCACCTCTTGACCCCATCAGATTCCTACCTGCTGATAGTTAAAGCAAAAGACACAGGCAGGCCAATCTGTGGGGTCCTCAGAAAGGATAAAAAGGAGTGAATGGGTTCAGGTGCAGACCTAGAAGAGCCTCAGAGAGCATGTACAGCTCGGGGTCCCAGAAACTCCGGAAGCCCCCCCTGAAACCAGTAAGCCCCTCCCAATTGCAACAAGGTAGGCAGTCCTGTGTCTCAGTGCCTGGTGAGGGGGATGGGAAGAGAGTGGAGAGGAGTCCCCAGGCCTGTACCCAAGGCAGCAGTGGGAGAAAGCTGTTCTGGTAATCAACGTCCTTTTGAACTTAACGTCCCTTAGAAAGGGGCCTGGTCAACTAGGATCAGTTGGGGTCTCTGGGGGCATCAGCCTAGGAACCTAGGTGCTTCTTTGGAGAGCAGTGTTCTACAATCCAAACCACCATCTTCTATGTGAACTCTGAAAGCCCACCCATCTGCAAGTGGGAAGGTTTTAGGAGAGGTATCTCCATGTGGGGAAGGGGGTGGCCTGGTCACTCCCCGGGTACTTGTTGCTTCCAGAATGTGTCCACATGAGGCATGAGGAATAGCCAAAGGACAAATAATTTGCTTTGGCATCCTTCCAAGTGATAACCAATAGTTACAGAAATATGGCCCCACACAGCTGTTTAGGCCCCCTTCTTATTCTATGTTCTCTCCTCACCCAATCTCATCCCCTGACTCATTCTGTTGCTCATTCATTCAACTAACATTTATTCATGCACTCAGGGTTCAATTACCATCTACGGGGAGATGACTCTCAAATGTGTATCTCCAGCCCAGACCCCAATATCTTCCTGGTATATCTTCTCAGTGTCTTAATGGCACCTCAAACTCGACATCTCCAAGGCCAAGCTCATATTCAGCCCTTGAATTCATTCCCTTCACTTCCTCCCCGCCACCATTACTCCAGTGCAAACAACCAGAATATGCCACCCGGAAAGTTTCATCTGCCTCCCACTGGGACTTTCTGCCCCGCCCCACCCACAATATGCCTCTAGTTCTTTACCCCGCAGCCAGAGCGACCTTTCCAAAATGCAAATCTCACACTTCAACCCACTCTTTGCTTGAAACAAGTCAATGGTTTCCCTTTACTCATAGAATAAGGACCAATTCCCTATTCTGGTGTGCTTCCTAACTCTCCAGGCAGCTGCACCTAAGAGGGCACCTATCCTCACTTTCAGGGTGTCTCATGTGGCCATTGTGCACTCTGACCTGTTTTCATGCAATGCCGTCCCTTAACCAATGCCTACTCACCCTTCTAGCTGCAGGATGTCTCCCCAGCAAAGTCCTGAAAAGTATGTAACATTCTCCTGTAATGCTCTCTCTTAGCCAATGCACACTCTCCTTGGAGGTAAGGATCACAGCTGTAATCTGTCATTTACTTTGAGCTTCTATGATTCATGGCTGTCTCTCCCATCAGACTGGAAGCTTTGTGTGGACAGTGGCCGTGTCTGTGCAGTTTACCACAGGCGTTCATTAAATAATTGTTGAATAAAGAAAAGAAGGAAGGAAGAAGGCAGGGGGAGGGTATATTCCCATGCTCCCTGAACACAATCTGAACTTTCCTACTTTTGGAATTTTGTTTATGCTGTTCTCTCGGTCTAACAGATTCTTCTTCCTCCTGCTAGTCAAATTCCTCAGTCCCACCCAAAGCCCAGTTTCAATGTCTCCCTTCTGATCTGCCCTTTCTTTTCTGGCATTCTTTGAATCTGGACTTGATTAGGGTGATTCATATACACAGTTACCTTTTGAGAGGGTCCACATTTCATTTATCTCTCTCTTTCCCACTCCCACCCTACCCCACTGCAATCAACCTCTAGACTTAGGACAGTGCCTTCCACGGGTTTACAGAAAAGAACTGAATTCAGCTAAGGTACCGTTAATAGGGTTGGAGCCACGAAGAGAAGATTTCTTTATTCCAGAGTTAGGATGTGTCACAGTGTATGGTCACACTGCTGCCCAGTACTATCCTACCCAAGACTTCACAGAAGCTATGCTGCCAGTTCTGCTAGAGTTAGAAAAAAAAAATTTTTTTTTAACTAGGCTTCCTATCAGGCATGGAGCCCAACGCGGGACTTGAACTCATGTCCCTGAGATCAAGACCTGAGCTGAGATCAAGAGTTGGACGTTTGACCAACTGAGCCACCCAAGACCCCCTCTGCTAGATTTTTCTTTTTTTTAAAGAAGCCAAACAGATGCAATTTCTATCTTCTAATATCTCACTATCGAAAATAGAGGATGAGAATAAGCCAAATACTTAAATGTCAGCATCCGGGTAAGTGTGTTTAGTGGGTTTGTTGAATGGAGGTGGAGGGAGTTAGCTACCCTGGGGCAACCATCACCTCCCCTGCGCGCCATCAGGGAAACTGTCTATCTTCACTTAATTCTATTTACTTAACATGAGCCTAAAGAAAACTTGTTTTACTTTATCCATCTGTCTCATGGTTGCCACAATATAATTTTCAAATGAAATTTCTAAATGTGGACCACACACGCTATTTCAGAGGACCTAACCCTGATTTATGCTAAGACTGGGGGAAGGGAGATACTCTGCAGAAAGATGCTTAGCCAGCAGTTTTCGGACAGCCAGCCGTTCCTTGCCCTGCATGTAGATGTTGTGTAGTGTCTCAAATACTTCTGGATTTGGCCCATTCAAGACTTATATCATCTATGCTCTACCAAGTAGGCATGAAAGTCAAAACTGTGATTCCTAAGACAACCATGGTGATAGAATATAAATTAAAAGGCCCTTGCTTGCTTAGCCTTCATCTGAAAACATCAGAATACAATTTGTTGGACAGATTCTATAATCTGCAGATGAAGGCAGTTATAGGGCTCAAGTTTATCCAGCGTTAACAAGCCCTAATAGTCTAGTTCGGCTCAGACATAACAAACGGAAATGGCTTTAAATTATCCTTCCCTAGAGACATGATTTCATAAGAGAACAAACTCTATATGCGCACAGAGAGATTTCCAATGTAAACATGTGGTGGAAGCTAAAAGCTGCAGCAGGGTTTCAAGCCTGGATATGCCAATGGGAGGGTATTTGATTTCAAAGACACCGATTTCCTCCCAGTGCAATAGCATGCATGCTTTTTTTGCTGACTACACTTTGAACTGCAGAATACACACAAGCTTGCATATATGTGTAATTTTATAGTTTTCTTTCTAGCTAGGATATTAATAGATTTTAGCCTTTTCCATGCACAAGTATGGCTGGGATACAGATGCTTAGGGATAGAGTTCCTCATGGAAAACACAAGGCTCACTCATCACCTGGGCTGTCTGAAATGTAGACCGGCCTCTGAGGCTTTGGGAAACCCAAGGTGAGCAACTTGGCACTTCCATGTTCAAGCAGGACATCAACCCAGCCCCCTCTGAATATGAAAAAGTGAGGAAAGGAGAATTCCCTTGCCCTACACAGAGGGGAGAACACCCTAGCTTGTTCCTTTTGGGCTAATCAGGTCTAAACAGTCTAAGACCAAGACTTGACAATGACAGTCATCTAATGTCCATTTGCCCTAGAGGCCAAATGAAGTCTGCCTCCTGTTTTTTGAATGGCCCAACAGCTAAGAAGTTTTTGCATTTTTAAATAACGGAGAAAAAAGGCAAAAAAAAAAAAAAATTTGTGACATGAAAATTATATGAAATTCGAATTTCAGTGTTCATAAAGTTTTATTGGCACATAGCCACGCCCCTTTGTTCATGTTTTATCTATGGTTGCTTTCACACTACGGGGGCAGAGCAGCCGCAACAAATACCATATGACCTGCAATGCAAAACTGAAAATATTAATTATAGGGTCCTTTACAGAAAATGTTTGCGGATCCCAGATCTAAACATCTAAACTGTGAAACAAAGGCAATATGGATCGTCCATTTTTTGGTTTGTTTTTAAATAAACCTACGCATTATGCCTAGGAACTTGCAAGTGAGTTAAATATTCTTTGTGTTTATATGAGAATCCACTTATCCAAAGTTGAAAGCCTTTGTACGGTTTTTCCGAAACCACTAAGTCATGTGTGAATCATTTAGACTGAGATCACAAAGTCAAATAGATTTAGGAGCCAGGCAGAAACCACAAGCAAGAAATCTTAATTTTTATTAAAAATTTCCTGAGTTTGAAAATGTCGTATGATTCTGACCCAGTGGGCACCAACCTGCAATCTCTGATTTAGACCATGAGTGTACCCCGCACTCTTCATTTTTCAGCCGCTATAAACTGTAAGAAAATTGTGCTTTGCAGAGTATTTTCTATTTCTATATAATCAAAAAATAAAAGTAGTCTACATTTATCATCAGAACCCATCACATAAGGTCTACTCCTTTTAGTGACACTACTCACTTTGGACTATAAACTCTTGGGAGGACCCTTCTTCTCACTTAACTCGTCAGTGCCTTCCACAGCATGGGCCATGCAATGGCCACTTGGTAAATACTGGCTGACTCGGCTAGCAGTCTTTGCTTCTTAACTTCTCTCTCGCCCTGTTGGTTTTTGAAGCCTGGGTGGAGAGCAAATTCATTTATTTCATCTCTGCCCTGGGGAGGGGAGTACTTAAACTACTCCAGAAAGAAGAGACTCTCTAAAGCTTCAAAGTCCTCTCTCAGTCCACACAGGCATCCTCTACTTGGGCTCCCACGGGATCCTCCTGTGTGGGTGTTTATAAGATCAAGGCCCAGAGTGACCAACAGCCCTCTCGACCCTGCCAGGAACAGAGGCTGCTGACATCAGTAGCTGACCTTACTGTAAACCAGAGCCTGCTCCTGTTCACAAGCCTGCTTCTTAAGGCCAAATCTTTGCAATACAGAGCCCCCGACCCACTTTGTGGGGGTAGCTAATTCCACATCCTTAAAGTTGTAGGAAGTAGAGGAATACCGCTAACAACAATGCTGACTCTGCTGTCCGTTCACACGTATAAACACGCATTTAGTCAACAAACATCTCTGGGATGGTCCTCAAGTGTCACGTGCCATGTTATGTGTCAGAGACAACGGAAGGAGTAGGACTTGGACCTGGTGCCCAGAACCTTTCAGTCTACTGGAGGCAAACAGTATTGTAAACAATTCATGGAAAAAAAAAAAAAAAGAAAGAAAAAAAATGTGTTGAGGACAACAAGGCACAGAAGTGGACACAAAGAAAAGACCGCTTGCTTCTTCCTAAAGGTGAGTTGTCAGAAAGGCTTTGGAGAGGAGGGGCACTCTGGTTGAGTCTTGACAGCTGAGTCAGTTTTGGGGGAGGCTAGAAGGCCCAAATTATAGGCAGAAGAGCAGCAACACCACCCCAAAATGTGAAAGAGACTAGCCCCTAAGAGGTACTCCGAGTACTTCACAATGGCTCCAGTGTATGCGCTTTGTGGGGGAGGGGGCTGCTGGAGAAATGAGGCCGAGAGAGAAACCATTCAAGGAGATATGGCTGGAGCGCTCAGCAGCTGCCAGACCCTTGAGGTCCCCGTATGTATGCTAAGGAGCTTGGACTTAATCCTAGAGGCAGTAAAAAGACCCTGAGGGATTTCAAATACAACAGTAACACAATCACGCTGTTGCATTGGAAAGAACACTCTGGCCACGGTACAGAAGAGGGAATAAGAACTACAGAGTGGGGGGTGCTGGAGCAGCCCAGGCAAGAGAAAATTCAAGGCGTGAACTTAGACACTGAATGTATGGCTGGATATGAGAGGTACTGAGGAGAGAAATCTTGATCACAGAATAAATGTTGGGGGGAAGGGGCAGCAGAAGAGAAAGGAAATCTACATTGATTCTGAGGTGACGGGGTAACTGGTGAAGCTAGTCATCATGAGAAAGGATAGAGGGTGAGGAATAAGATCTTTTTTGCTTAAAAACAACAATAAAAGGAGTCGGTGACTTTCTGATTATAATCTAGGCTAGGAAACCATATCAAATGAAGTTCTGCTTCAGGGTGTCTCGGAAAATTCTTTTTCTGTCCTTGTGGCTTTTGAATGTCATAGATTAGATTACCATGCTGAAGATGAAGCCATCTTAAATATGTTTTGGAAAAAGACAGGATATAAATAAATAACACATAACATGCCAAGATATTTAGTTTTTAAATCCATTCTCTACATATAGTCAAAGACAAATACAGGATCTTTCTAAACATTTTTGTGAGGATTGAGGGGACCATTAAATTATATACCTTTCCCACCTGAATTCTGAACCCATCAAAAGAAACAGAGGAAGTAGAAGATACAGCTTGGGAGCACAGCAACAGTGGGCTTCCCCCCACTCCCCAAACTAAATTAGGCCCCGATGCCTCTGTGGCTGGTGGAGCACCATACCTTCCTCAAGTTCCTTCCTAATCCCAGACTCAGCAGTCAGATGAGCCACTCCACTTCCCCCGAAAAGGAGTGATGAGGAAGCAGAGAAGCCAAGAGCTGCTTAGGGAAAACCCTTCCTCACAGAGAATAGGACTTTCCCCTAATGCCCTTGCCTAGTAAACTTTTAAAAATTATTCTTTTCCTAACGTAAGCAGCGCATACATTCAATAAGCATCAAGAGGCTTCTGTGTCCCAGGCACCGGACGAGGCGCTGGAGATAAAGAAAGACAAAGTTCTGTCTTCAAATATTCACCCCCTATTTCAGGAAGCTAGATCTGTAGAAGGAAGATAACCAAGTGACAAAGTAGAGAGGCAAGCAAAATATTTGGAAGCAAGGAGGAAGTAACAGTTAGTTGTAACTCTGGGGACTAGAGAGAATATTAAAAAGCACTTTGAATTTTTTTCTTTCACCACTTACAATATTTGAAGCTGTCATTTCATTTTCATTAGTGAAGGTTTTTCTTTTTCTTTTTTTTTTGCCAAGGATGTGAAAGTGTCTGACATGCAATTGTACAATGTACGGGTGGACAGCTGTTCTTTCTGCCTACTCAACATCCCATCCCCCTTTTCTGGGAACAAAAGCCTTTCCTTCCTTTGGAGAACTGCCCCAGCCCCACCTTTGGGGCCCCTGTCTTTCTGCCATAGGGGTAGGCAAGTAATCCAGTGGGCCAGATGGACTCTTTGGGGGTACTGACTTGAAGGCAAAAAGAAAAAGGACCCCATGTCTTTTGAGGTCCTAAGTGATAAGGACCAGGGAAGCCACTTTGTCACCATGTGGCAGAACTTGCTGAGATTAAAACCAACAGGAGGACAGCAGAGCAGAGAGATGGAAACAGCACTAGAAACAATAACACACTGTTGGAAATCCAGTTAGATCCACCCCTTAGACTTCTCAATTACCCTAACCAATAAATTCCATTGGATTGGTTACCTGCACCGAAGACCCTAGATAATACAATATTAACATAAGCTTACAAATTACTTGAAAACATTACTTACAGACTGCTTCTACTGTACCTTTGACATAAAGTATTCAAGTTGAGACTTCCACAAAACTTTATGAAGACCCTTAATGCTTTAAGATATGTCCTAGGAATTGACAATTAATTCTATAAATGCTAATGCCATTTAATGATAAAGCTGCTCTGATATGGTATCACTTATCAACTATCACTTTTAGTTTTTATTTTTCCAATTGTATCATACTTACAGCTCGACCTTCACTAATATATGTTTCTACGATTTATTTTAATCCACCATACCTTCTTTTTGCATTACAGTTTACTGAAATACAGTCACCTTGGTTCTTGTTGTCCTTTTAAAGAGACAAAATTCATTTTCAATTCTAATTTAGTCATTAACAGTGTACTTTATCTTAACATTCTGTCTGCCCAATCCATCTTAGCGGCATCTGCAAGGTTAAGACATCATCCATAAGTGGAAATTGCTGCTTTTCGCCTCCCCTGAAGGTGAAAATACCAGCAAAATTAGAATTTTAAATAGCAGGAATGACTGAGCCTCTGTTTATACAGCAGTAAAATAAAGACAGTGAACCCTATTTTCCTCTTCTTGCCCTATAAAAATGAAATGGGACAAGTTAGAACACGTAGAGATTTCTGAACACCAAAGGTGGCAGTGTTACTCATCGCTTTTGTATTTTGTTTCCTACCAAATTCTAGTCTCTTAGAGAGTGAAGTATCATGAATGTCTTTGGCCATCCCAGATAATGCAAGACGGTGGCAAGATGATGGAAGAAAGAATGAAAGCTTTTCTACTCTCCTCGGTAACTCATTCCAATATTTCAAAACACCTGGAAGTTATTTCTAATAAATACTTCTAAGTAAACACTATTGGTGAAATACTACTGAATACTAGCCTTGTGCCAATCACTGTTATATTCCTCCTAAAGCATTTACTGCTTTTTTTTTTAACCCTTTTGTAGACAAAGATAAGGCAGAAGACTTTTCTATAAAAGATCATTATAAAGTCATATCTCAGCATTGTCTGTGATAAACCACCTTAATTCCTTTAAACATTGTTTTGGTGGTTAAAATTATACGCATCATAGAAAATGACTATGTGATTAGACTGTTATCTTACTCAACTACTTTTCAACTTTTACTACTTGGGAGAAGCAGATTTGCCAAGGCTCTAATTTTCTCAACATTTAAACTGATGCATTTTTTTAAGAGGGAGAACTAAACACAGAGGAGAATATATTCGGTGTTTGGCTTAGTGGCATCCATAAGTTTAAATCATCCTAATATATGGAAATTGTTGCTTTCTCACTTTCCCTAAATGTGAAAATTTTGGCAATGAGGCCGAAATCAGAAATAAAGTTATTTGGTATAGATGCCAGGGCAGGATGGAAAATAAGAATAGAGAAAGTATAGAGAAATACTTTGAGACATCTGAACAGCCTCCAGTCTGGACTCACTCACACATGGGGGGCCCTTGGCAGCCATGTTTGAACAATGCTATCTGATTAGAGTAAGGGCAGGCACATTAACTATGCTAGGCCAATCAGATCTTTTTGCAGAAATTTAGACTGAGAGATGCTAGTCAGCCTGGACTGGTCCACTGAACTGAGGATCTGTAAACTTGGGTCCTGAGAAGGTACCATGTTTGGCCGAGTGCTCACTAAGCAGTGAAAGTGGTCGGAGAGAAAGATAAAAAGAAGGAAGGCAATATATGGAGAGAAGCAGAGCTCGGAGTCCACAAGGTTCTGAAGGGAGCTAGGCAGACAGAGGGATATACGTGGGGGAGTGGGGACTAGCTGCCTGGGTCCTGCTCCATTTCCGGGCTTGGATCTCTTACGAAGCCCAGATGGATCTCATGCTCTTGGGTTTTGCAAAAGTCTCCTGCTTCCTCCTGGTAAATTTCTCTTTTTTGTTAAGACAATTTTAAGTGGGTTTTAATTATTCACAAACAAAAGATTTCTAACCTAGGCAATAAGACAGTGGTTCTCAATTGTGGTTGAATGCCTCCCAAAGAGGTTTTGAAAAGCACAAATACCCCTGTCTTGCCTCTAGGGATTCTGACTCAACAGGTCTGAGACAGAGCCCGGACAGGTTAAATTCTTAAAAACTCAACCTGAGATCTCATGGAATGAAAACCATTGAATAGCTGCCGAAAGGTAGGCATCAAAGGAAAAAGGACATTTTTGGATCAAGATAACAATGACCAAAAGGGAAAAAAATAACCATTGGATGGAAGAATGCACACCACTTCCATAAAGCCGAATACTGTAAACGACTTATCTTAGCATTTACTTCCACACCAAACAAACTGTGGTCAATTTCAGTCATCTGTCATGAAAAAGGCTTCACGGTATTTAAGGTTTGATTTACATATCAACAAACTATCCCCTGCAACTTTAAATCTAAGTCATTTTGGTACCTGGAAGTACCAAATCTTAAAAAAAAAAAACAAAAACAAAACAAATCTCACTGAGCTGGACAATTATAGGTTGCAATGAGCTAGGTTAGGCACAAATGAAAATAAGATGTGGGTGTGTACAAAAGAGGCAATTAAGTGGGAATTTGCTATAGAAATTCTTCCCTGAACAGGAAGAAATTGAGTCCAAAAGTTGATTGTATTCATCTGACAGCAAGATTAACACCCAAATTATGGAATAAATTAGTAAGTAAGACTGCAAGTGAAATCACCCTCTTATTACTTTGACAAAGGAATTTATCTCAGGTTTAGAGAGTAGATCTTTTCTAGGGTAGATGAGAAAGTTTACTGTAATATTTGTAAAAAAAAATCTTTCCCACAGCCATAAAAAGGAAATTTATAATATCCTATTCTATAGAAATCCATCTTTTAGAACTGCATTATTGGGGAAGGAGGCACCGGGAACAAATAAAGATATAGTTACCTCTCTTGCAAAGCCTGGGAATGAATTCTCTACCAGTGAATGGGTTGATGTCTGGAAGTCACATCAGGATTAATATACAACAGCAGAAGTTTCAATAAACTGATACAGGAAAAGAGAATCTAATATATGAGTTACGAATCTCCTCCACACAATAGGTACAAATTTGGCAGCTAGTAGAACTTTGTGGTCATCTTATGTTACGGTTCAAGGCATCTCTGTCGAAATGACTACAGGAGTTTGGGGGTAATTCCTTCTTGAAAAATTTCAAGAACTTGCTGGTAATTGATTGGAGAGCATCACGATAACAATCTGGGTATTAGACAGTAAGACCTCCAACAGGAAGAGCTGTCTACTATGGTCAACGTCATTGCTTAGTGGCCCCCTGTGTGGTCCCACATGTACCAAAAGGGAAAAACAAGTGTCGGATGAAATATAATGAAAAGAAAATACAACCAGCATCACACATTTACAACATTGTTCTGGACAAACAAATATCTTACTTTTTAAAATTCTGCATTCTTAACTGCAAAACTGAGACTCACCCAAGTCAAATATGAAGGAAGATACTAATGACAGCTTTGAGAGATAGGTATGTGGTTTATGGCAAAAGATGGCAGAACCATAATTAAAGATTCAGTTTCCTCAATAGTTTGTTCTATGAATGATATAATAATAATAGCTAGCATTTGTCGAGCACGAATACCAGACACCATTCTTACACAGTACATCATTAACTCTTCAACTCTCATCACGGCCCCTGAAATATGTGATCTTATTATTCTCACTTTTACAGTGGCACAGAGAGGCTAAACACCCACTGAGGTGAAACAGCTGGAAGCAGAAGAGCCAGGATACACACCCGGGAAAGCGTGACTTCTGATAAACCTCTTCACCTCTGTTACACTGCTTCCTGGAATGCAGTGGCCACACAGACTTCTCACTTCTCTCCTCATCTCTTCAAGTATGGCTGGCCTCATGGCTATTTCCACAAGACAAACCTGTGGCGGGGACCTGGCTGTCCACAGTGAAGGCTCAGTAAGTAGAATTTCCATTCATTCCCACATGCCAGAGCTTTCGTTACTGGAAAATCAGGAGTCACAGATTCTGGCACCTACTCTAGTTAGCAGGTGAATTTGAACAAGTCTCTCCAGACCACGGTTTCCTTGTTTAAATAAAATAATTACATTAGATGATCCCGGAGGCAATTTTCCAACTCTCTGAAATGCTAGGGGAAAAAAGGGAAAGATTCCGGGCCGGTCCTACAATTCTCCGCATTGTCAGGTCTTATCGGCACCGCCCTCCCTGAGTTTATCAGCAGCTTCAGGCAGGTAAATCAGTCGTGGTGAAACCTGTAGGTGGCAGAAAGGAAAGCCCTTGTGCATGGGGGCCTGAAAAGATGCAAGTCATAAAATGGTGGCCAGACAGTCAGACGCGTGCAGGACGATCTTCTTTCCTAATTCTGCAAACATTTTAAATTCAGAAGATACAGAGAAAATGATAACGAACCCTGTTTTTACATTTTCTTCAGTCTTTAAGTAGTCCTTGGTCTTGTACATTAAAAAATATATCAAGCCAAAGTACCGTCATTGCATTTCCTTCTCCTGGTGACAACCATGATCAAGAATTCGGTATTCATTCTCCCAGTCTTTTTTTATAAATACAAATATGGTGGTTGGGTACATAATCTTACCTGTGGAGCACAGAGTACCTCTCAGGCACACATCTAGAACTGTAGTTATTGGATTGTGGTGTGTGTGCACTTTTCTGTCTAACTAGATGCTACCAGATTATTCTTCGAAGTGACTGTGCCAATTTACTCTTTCATTAGCAATATGAGTTCTTGTTTCCTCACATGCTCACCCACATTTAGGAGTTTTTTTATTTGGTTCTGGTTTTGGTTTTGGCAGGGTGTTTGTTTCTTTTGGCCAAAATGATGGGTAAGAGTGGTATCTCATTTTGTATTTATTATTATTTCCATAATGACTTGTAAAGTCGAAGAGTCAAGTTTTTTCTTCTACAATCTACCAGTTCATAGCCTTTACCAAATTTTCTATTGGGTTGTCATTTTCTTATTTACTCATAGAATATGAATATGCCTAATTTCCTAAGATTAGAAGGTCAGAGGTTACAGACTAGTTTGGGAGTCCCTAGTTGGCCCCAAATGGGTCAAGGAGCTACCTGCTTGGCTGGCAGGCTTGTAACAGAACCAGCATTCAACAGGAGAAAGAGTGAGGTCATTCTAGTCAGGAAACAGCTAACTAACTGGTTACTCACTGGGCGGACAGGTTGCGGACAGGGCTCCTGGGGTCTTTTTCATTTGCCCAGCCATTGTTCTGATCACTCCGTTATGCATACCTTTATGTCCTACTCATTAGGAAGGAGAAATATACGCCAGCCTTGCCATCATCTCTCACGGGATGACGATCTCTCGAGCTTTCCAAAGAAAGCTCATCACATTAGATGAGATGAACTGAAAATGTTTCTTCTCAGCTTACAAAACATCTCAGAAAAGAGCAGATGAAACAAACTATGGGGGAATCAGAGAAAAGTTTATAGCTGTATTTCTCTGCACCTGAGTTTCTTCTTCTGAGAAACGGGGGGAAATCATTTTTGTTTTCTTTGCCCTGGGGCTAACTACAGACAGCCTAGAGGTGGGAATGCAACCGCTGTAAAATCTTCTCTTTCTGTGAGGTGAGGGAATATGCGGGATGAACTATTCCCCCAAGAAGACTTGGGTCTGTTAACATGTAGGCCACGAGGCTGCTCCACGGCACTGCCCTAACTTTCTCAGTGGAGAAGAGCCATGCACCCTACAGAGGTTTAGAAAGAAAACAATACTATGAAAGGGATCTTAGTCTCTCTGGGTTTTCTTGAAATAATGATCCCGTGTCAAGCTCTGACTGTTAAAATGAATTGTATTTTGATTAATGACCTTTATCCTGCTAAAAAAATAAATGACCAAAGTGTGTGTTTATATATGCAGAGATGTATATTATACATATGTGTGTGTGTATCTCCTTTGTGTGTGTGTGTGTGTGTGTGTGTGTGTGTGTGTGTGTACCAGGAGTGAAAGAGCCAGCTGTTCTGGCCCTTTATGTTTGGGGGATGGGTGGGTAATACAGTAAGTTCTGTTGAAAGGAAATTATGGGCGAGAATCTGATACCCTGAATCTTTCAACGAGACAGAGGTCAGGGGGCAAATGTAGAAATAAACTTAGAAACTAGCTTCTTGTTTCTAAATCAGTTTTTAAAAAGCAAACATATAACGTGCACTCTTTTTTGGAGGTTAGATTCTTGTTGTTTAGAGGTGTTTGGTTTGTTTGCTTGTTCGACTGTGTTTCTCAGTTGATTTTTCTTGCATAATTCAACTGGGACATGAGTTTGGGTGGGGTACTGCCAAGTCCCTTTGTATCAAAACCACCACATTCCGCAAACTCTTCCCCCAGTATGGTCAACGACTGGTTTGCAGACCTGCTATTCTTCTCTCTCCCCAGTTACTCCCTGTAACTTGAAACTACAGATCTAGAAATTATCAGTTGAATTTATTTAGAATAACTGATTGAGGAGCCAGTCAACCTCTGCTTATTAGCAGATTCACTTAAAAGTTGGAAAGCTTCCTGGATAAATTACTTTTAAGTGACCATGTGGGCTCCGTGGAGGAAATGACTGCTGGTGTGTAATATATGGAAATGGCAGCATCTAAGCAATGTGGCCAAGGAAACTGCAGAACCCAGTCGTGGAGCTAATTAGTAGATGCGTGGGCGCATGAAAACTACAGCCCGGGGAGCTCGCGCTTATACAAAGCATCCTGTGTTGCCACATAGAACTTGAGATAATGGCCCAAGTAGCAGAGAAGAAAGTGGAGCAACCTGTGGCCCTAAATTTTTTTTTGTTTAACCTTAACTTTTAAATAGGTCTGGGTCCGTCAAAGCAGTAATAATGTCAGTGCTATGCTCTTCAGAATAGCCTTTCCATGTATAAAACTAGACTTGTTTCCCTAGGTGAAATCCATTTTCCTGAGTCTTGGTTTGAAGTCTCTGGATGTCAGATGAGTCTGGTCAAGTGATAGTAGGCAGTAAGCCAGATATTTTGCCAGCACCAACATTAAATGTTCTGTACTCAGTGGAACCCATACACGTACTTCTACCCCTCCAAAGCTACTGATACCAATGCTGAACAATCACATTATTTGTCTCATTTCTATAGTTAATGCGGAAACAAATTATGATGTTCTGCCCATCAAGGGAGAAATGAAAGAGTAGAAAATAGAAATCCTAGGTTTTATCGTTATTTTACTACTACATTTTTTATTTCTGTTTTTTGTTTTTCTAATACTGTTTTTCCATACATGATATTTGCTTCTTTACAGGCACATTATGGGTGCTGGAAGTAACTTCTGGACAGAAACCACACCTAAACCAAACCAGCCAGTTTTTGTTCATCTTACAGTTTAAGATATGCAGCAGGGGGTTTCAAAATTCTTTTGAAAAGCAAATCCGCAATCTGGTAATCAGAATCTCAGTGAAGAGGAATCTGAAAGGTCGTCTAGTCCAACCTTCACCCACTACCAGAATCCTATGTGCTTGAAAAAAATTTCTTCTTCTGTACGAATGAAATGTCTAAGGCCATTTTTTCTTAGTACACTCAGTGGAGGAGGACAGCATCTCTCACCTTTTTCTTTATAAGAACTCTTCCTATACTTAAGTACCATTTATTTTCTCCCTTCAATCTTCTTTTCTTTAGGTTAAATAGCCCGCTTTCATCGTTCTTCAGAGATCTGATTTTCCATGCTTTTAATCATTTCAATTACTTTCCACATCCTCTCAAAATGCACCAGCCCAAGCCAGGCACACTGGCTGAATGAGAGCTTTGCTACTGATGTTTTAATGTTGAATACGGTGACTCAGTTTTTCATGCCAGGCTCCTGTTAACATAGCCTACCATCATGTTAGATTTTAAAGTGTGCTTGAAACACACGCACACACACACACACACACACACACACACACACACACTTGATTCTTTGACCTCTGTCACTATGTTATCAAACGAAATATATTTTTAACATTAACTTGTTTAAATGTGAAGAGTCCTCAATCATTTAGAATGCTTTTTCCCCCCTAAGGTAAAACCCAGACCTCATGGGGCTTTAACATTTAATCACAGATGTCACATGCAGCTGGTAACACACCTTGTTATCAGTCCCAAGTCTCCTCCTGGAATTCCCAAATCCCTATGTGTGTCATCCTGCTTTCTAGAGCCAAAGAAAAGGAAAAAACACTCTGTAGTTCTCTGGGACTTGCAGCTCAAGCCGACCGGACTATCTTTTTAGTAGCTTGTGGCATCCATGGGGCTGCAGGTTCCTGAAAGGGTTGAATTCTCAGACGTGTGGCTATTTTACTCAAGAGTCCAGGTTATAAGTGACAGAGTGCCAACTCAAGTTGTCAAAATGGACAAAACAAAAGGTAGGGCCTGCTAATGGGTCACATTTCCAAGGTGGGTGGACCAAGTGCTCTAGTGATGACGTCATCTCTTCCCCCACAGTTCAGCTCTGCTTTCAGAGTGCTGGCGGTCTTCAGCAGGCTCCCCCTAAGTGCTGGCTACGGGCTTACATTCTACCAGTTTAGTGACCCTAGCAGACAGAGGGGGCCCCTCTTTCCTCGTAGTTCCGGCCAAACTCTCATGGTGGAGTCTCCTACCCTTAGCTTGACTCACATATTTATTCCTAAACCAGTCACTGAAACTCTGCTTGGTCTGATCCAGGTTCAGAGCCAACCTCTAGAGCTGGAGGGTGACATCAGCCTTATATGAGCCACACAGATAGAGATACAGATGGGAGAACGGAGGTGCTGTTTCCAAAAAAAAAGGTGGGGGGAAGGAAAGCCTGTCAGGGGAGGCACAGCACGACACTACTGCTAGGCCTTCGGTCTCTCCTCAATGCCTTTCACGAAGTCCACAGTAGCCTGGTCTGTGACACAGAGTATGGCGTCAGTAAAGGCTGAATGAATGAATCCACTGGCTAGCGGCCTAGCCCATCACCAGCACAAGACCTCAAACACTTAAGGACAACAGTAGCATTGCAGAAGAAAATGCTTGCTGGGTTGGGATGCGGGTGCGGGGTGAAAGGAAAATGGCTGAGAAGATACAGTTCTTGTTGTAGAATTTCAGAAAGGCCAACCCAAGAATTAGAGAAATCTCTCTCATGGATCTAAGAAAAAGCATATACTTGAAGCCTATAATGAGAATTCCCGTAGCATTTCTTTGATCCCCAATTCAGTGAAGTTCTGATCAGAATTTTGCAGTGACTTTAGGGCAGTAAAATAGGATGGCCGCAGATATAAGGCTGGATAAAGGTGTACAAGGTATATGAAAAGGAGGAGGGGCCACAGGGCTACATAGAGCAGTGGGGCACTTCTATGGGGCACTGAGCAGAGGTAGGAGAGCTGTTCCAGGAAATCGCCTACCTTTTGAAAGTGATTTAAGGAGTTTTATGCTGACTGTCATAGTAAGATGAATGAACATCAGTGAATAACTCGAAGAGTCCACACCGTGACTTCCAGACATTGTGCTGAAATGGGCCATAATCATGTTTCCTATGGCACAGTAATTAACTTTTAAATTCCAGTTTATTTGGCCTTTTTGTAGTCACAGATATTCCTTTGCAATGATGACTCGATATTTAATTTGACTACCTTATACTGTGTATTAATAATACCTTCTCAAAGATTACTATCCACTCATAGTGGTTAGAACTTGAAATAATTAGAGTCTGTTTACCTTTGGTTCCTTGTTGAGTCTTAAGCTAATTATAAAAATATTTGTAAGTAATAAAAATAGCCTTGTTGGGTAATATAGGCCTTGGTATTAAAAGCAAAAGGGAACCAGGAAGTTTAGTTGGGTTCCCAAAGGAGTTTTTGGCTGAGAAAGGTTTGGGAAGCACCATGCTAGAAGTCTCCAAATGTAATATACTCTTGGCCTAAGGACAGTAGGAGAAAGCAGTGAAAGAGGGAAAGAGGAGGGGAAATGAAGCAACTCTCTTTGTAAAGAGAAGAATCTCTGAAGAATAGCATTTTTATTCTCTGTGCACTCTGGAAGAAAACAAGCTAATTTATTCACAATTCTCCCCAGCCTCCCAATGGGCTAAACTAATAAGACACTGAGAAAAATAACTGAGATCATCAGATTGATGAGGTACTAACTATGGCAGAAATACTTTATAACCTATTAAAAATTTAGCTTGCCAAAACAGATAAAATTGAAATACACACTCCCACCTCTAAAATCAAACATGAAAACATTTGTTCCAGGTATATTCCTGTGGGTCACTCCAGATTTAGTCTCCATCCTTCTCCACCCTGCTGTCTGCTTTGGAACCTGACCTGGGCAAACCACGTCCACAGGACTCTTTTGGCTTTGGCCACTGGGGGGCGCTAGCAGGGGACTGGAGGGGCTACAATGGCCTTGGGCTGTGGGTTGCCCATGCCTCTTGATGGAAGGTCTCAGATCCTGCCCATCGGCCTCCCTGTCTCCTGTTTCCAAAATCCAGCCCATCCTCTTGCCCCTTCAGTCTGGGGATACTGATGGAGCCAATGATTACTGGCCCCAGAATACTGCACAAGTCCCATGTCTCCCTGCACCCCTGTCCACTCCATTACAAGGACTCCTTTTATTATTCACGTTTTCTGAATGGTCCTAATTAAAGTGCCATCTCTTTGCTGATGGGATCCTGGCTGATACAATATGTAATGTACTTAGCTGAAGAAAAAGTTGTAGAAAAAGTTCTAGTAGGTAACCTGTGCCTCCTTTTATTTCTAGTCCTGACATTTACTGTTATTTTTATTAGAGTTGAATGCAGGCCAAGCCTAGACATAGGGAGGTTTATGACGAAAACTGCCTGTAGTCCTCTCCTAATGATCTAGACACAGATACAGAGTGGACTGGAACGAGGACTGCTTGGCTTTCATCACATTGACACAAAACTACTGCTTCCTCCCCACTGTCTTCAAAAATCCCGACCTCATCCTTATAACCTGGCACCCGTTGCTAATATTGGGTAGTGCTGGGACAAACAGTACTGCTTGTGAGAGTGTCCAGGACGGTACTAACACACAGTACATACAATTGGGGAGAGAAGTCTTATTTATTAATGAGTAATAAAATTATTCAGTTAGTGTTTCATAAAAGATGAAAACAAATTGCTCTAACCCCGAGCACCTCGGGGAACCATGGCAGGAACCATGTCTCAGTCACGGTTCCGGTCCCAGACCTAGCTCAGTGCCTGGCACTTAGTAGGGGCTCGTGAAAGCACTAAGATGCGTCAGTGTTACGTGCTAAGGGGCAGTGGGATGGTAAGCGCTGTGGAGAGCCCCCCTTGTGTGTCCTGGGTGTACATTTCTACCGTGAACACAGTTCTTCTCACTCTTCTTCACAGAAATATCACCAATGGCTCCCTCAGGCGTGCTTAACCAACTTGGATCATGGACATCCGCCTTTGAGAGAAATAGAGGTCAAAGACAAAAAGCAAAACAAAGCAAAATGACCTCTTAGTTCAGATGCTCGCCACAGTCCTGAAGCAGACATGTTCCCTGTGCAGAAAAAGGGTGGGGCACAAGGTACCCCACGAGGAATCCGAGAAGACGCGTTCCAGTCCAGACCTCACAAGACTATAACCCAGAGGAACTTACTTTCTTCATCCAGACTCCAGCTTCTGATACGGAATACCTACGCCTGGTGGTGGTGATGGCGATGACCCCTGTCCCTATGGGTCCAGGGGCTGTGCCAAGTGTTGCAAATACCTTAACTCATTTAGCCTCACAGCATCCTTATTACATAGGTACTACTATTATCCTCATTGTAAAGATGAAGTAGTTGAGACACAGGGAGGTTTAGTGGATGGTTCCAAGTCCTAAAAGTCCCTCGTGAGGATCCCAGGATTAGAATCCAGGTAGTCCCGGGGCGCCTGGGCGGCCCAGTCCATTAAGCGTCTGCCTTTCAGCACAGGTCATGATCCTGGGGTCCTGGGATCACGCCCCGCATTGGCCTCCCTGCTCAGCAGGGAGTCCGCTTCTCCCTCTCCCTCTGCTGCTTCCCCCGCCCCTGCTCATGCTCTCTCTCGCTTGCTCACTCTTTCTCTCAAGTAAATAAATAAAATCTAAAAAAAAAAAAAAAAAGTCCAGGTAGTCCCACAAAATGCTTGAGCGTTTGCTCACATCTGCTATTGCTCCCTAATGAGCTAATACATGCTACTACTTACTTCAACTCACTAATGGGACCTCATGAGCACAAGTTCGTTGAGCATCTACTGGAGTGCAAGGCATGTGCTAGCTGCGATGGAGAGGCAGAGACACGGGAACCAGTTTCACCCGAAGAAGGCAGAAATGTTAGGAGAGGAGGCAGGCTCGGTGCCTCATCTGCGATAAGAACATGGCACGGCGGAGGTGAGGAATAACTGGGGCAGGGCATAAGGATGAGAGAGGTAAAGCACTGAGTGGACAGGTCTAAAGTAGCCAGAAAGCTGACATAAACTTCAAGGGAAAAGGAAACCTGACAACCTGAAAAAATTATTGGTAGGAATGAAAATGTGAAGTAACTAGTAAAAAAGACAGTCACGCTCTAGGAGGAAAAAGTACGTTCGACATTAATCTATACCATGAAACACAAAAGGCTGCATCTAAAATATATTATTTATGTGATATACAAGGCAAATAAATTATGAAGAGCCTTTTCTATCATTAGAAGATGCCACTTGAAAGCAGGGACACGCAGGAGGGAGCGTGTGCCAAGTGAACCCAGGGTCAGCTTGGGAAAGTGGGAGACCTGCAACTCCAAAATGGACAGTCCTGATTTTGGGGCTCGCTGTGTGCCAGGCCCCGTGCCAGGCGCTGGAGATGACCAGGATAGAATACCTACCCTAAAGAAGCACATAATATATTGGGAAAGACAAACTGCTTTGCAATTCACTATAAAGACTTCGTGATGCCCACGATAACAGGGGATGAACAGAGTCTAGAAGATGAAGCCTAGAAATTTCATCAAGAGTATTCCCTGCCCACAAATGTCGATTGGGAGCGGATAGTTTGTTCAATCTACCTGGGTTCAGATGATCCATCCTAACACCCTCTGCGTAGACTTTAGAACATAAAACAAGGGTGCTTGGGTGGCTCAGTTGGTTAAGCATCCAACTCTTGATCTCGGCTCAGGTCATGATCTCAGGGTTGTGAGATCAAGCCCTATGTTGGACTCTGCACTCAGTGCGGAGTCTGCTTGTTCCTCTCCCTCCCCCTCACTCATGCTCTCTCTCTCTCTCTCTCTCTCAAAAATAAAAAAATAAATAAAACTTTTTAAAAAAGAGAGAACATAAAATAAGAGTTTATTTGAGATCAACCAAAACAGCACTGTAGATAAACTACATATAATTTGCTGATATCTTGGGCACTTGTAAAATGAGTGATAGTGTGTACGACTATGGGTGTGATTTTATTTCTGATCGTTAGGAGGTTAGTAAGCTCTTACGGCCCTGGTGACTGCAGGTGCCCGCGCTAGCTCCTTCTCTCGGCTTCTTTTCCTGCCGCTTCCAGCTGGCTTCATAGCTTCTGAGGACTCACAATGGCACATTCCGGTCAGCAAGGTCTCTGAACTCCCGCATGTTCTCTTAGTAACGGAAAGTCACCGTTGAAGGTCAAGCTCAGCCTCTCAGAAGACTGTCTCTGCTCCCACTTCCGCTCTCTGGAGGCAGAGCATTGGGGCATCACTTCCTCTGCTGCAGGGCTCGGTTTCTCCAGGGCTTTTTTGTTTGCACTGTGCCTCCTCTCTGGCAGGCCTCCCAGTTCTCTAAGGAACGCCACCCTTCCCGGCCAAGGCCTTGGACTCAAGGCCCAGTGAGGTCACAAGTTGGGGCTCAGCCCAGGATCTGGCACATAATAAGTGCTCAGTAAAGGTCTGCTGTAGAATGAATACGTAAGCAAACGAATGCCCACATCTCTGGGCCTCTCAGGAGTCCTGCCCTCGGCTGCACAGGCAACCAGGCTCAGCTGCCACAGACTGACGGGCTGGCCGACCCATCAGCAAGTGCCGGTTTCACCGAACATTTCACCCCCCCGTCTGCTCTCGCTCCCAGAGCCCACGGTCTCCCTGGGTATTCCTGTCTTCGGGTCAGGAAAGCCTATTCATCTTGTCCCTGGGCTCTCCTGGGAGGAGGAACAGCTTCTGGGCAGAGGGCTGCTGGGAAGACGAGCCCTGAGAAACAATAGATGTTCTTCCTCTCTGTATTCTTGCTTCCCATTTTGAAATTCTCCCAGTTGCCACATCTACTGGTCAAGGCTACTAAAACCATACATCTCCCAACATCAAACACTACCCACAAATGGGGGAAAAAACATGTAGTATTTTTTTATTCTTCCGCTGTCTTTGCCAATTGTATCTCTAACACGTGAGAGCGCCATGGTCATGGGGGTCCGTGTAAATAGATTTATAAAAGTGTGGACATACGTACCGCTGTGCTGGAGGGCCAGAATTTACTTGTAGAAAACAGTTTTTCCCACGTAATTTTATATTTCCACCCACCAAAATTTGCCCATGTGCATGACAACACACCGCTGCCTCATTTTAGAGAGTGCCCCTGAGGGATGTGCCAGTTTCTCCATCTTGCTTCACCCTGTGCACCTTTCAGTTGCAGGGGCTGTGCTTTTCCCAGCTCTGTGTTTAGACCTTTACCACTAGGCCTGCAAAGCTGGGACATTTTCAGAGGCAGCACTTTGCATAATAAAAAGGTGTATTTTAACTGTCCCTTTTAACCCTTTCTCAAGGTGCTAATTAAAAACGTTCCTGGTAGTCATGCCAAGCCAGTGCCTGCAGCTTTCTGCTTACAGGCAAACCTTTCAGCCCCCGGTTGGAATCCCAGCACAGGACCAACTCCCCTCTGCGCCTGCACACCCCCCCAGAACTTCACAATGGCTTTGTCTGCCCTGGCCTGCCCTGGGGGCTCCCATCCACCTAACGCAAAGCAGGGAGACACCGGGCTTTCAACAGAACACATCCATGAGGCCTAGGGGTAAGATTCTACTAGGTGCCACTTGGGCTCTAGGCCAACAATTTCCTAGTCTGCAAAAGCTCAAATGAGCCAATCAAAACACACTGAGAGGGTGCCATTTATGCACAGGCCATGAAGAATGATACATAACCATCAGCAATGTGGCCCTTGTCCTCCCCAAAGAAGCTTACGATCTAGAAGAGGAAAAAGGCTTTGCCCTTAATTCGATGTCCAGTAACCCTTGGGCCACACAGGCTGACAGCCAGTATGAGGTAAGGGCATGGAGGGCAGGTGGATACAGGGGACAGGGGGAAGGGAATCTGAATGAGTTGGAAGGGGAAATAATCAGTCTGGCCAAAATACAGGTGAGAAGAGGTATACTAAGACCAGATTGTCAAAGTCCTTGAGTGAAATTATGGAATGTGTTATCGTGCAGTCCTTGCAAAACGCCACTTGGATTTATTTTGGACCTTTAAGGTGTCAGACAGAAACTGAATATAGTTATTCAGGCATGGATCAAAAGAAGGACATTATGGGTTGTTGTGGTTTTTTTGGCTTCATTATATTTACTTCTCTAATATCATGCTTGCTATACGCTAAGCACTGTACTAAATGATTTATAAATATTAACTCACTGAGTCCTCACAACAAATGCTACAAAGTCAGGATGATTTTTTTTTTGCCCTTCTTACAGATGGGGAAACAAAAATACAGAGTTTACTCTCTTGCTCCCAAGGAAGAGCAGATTATGGACCAAATACTTCTGTTTTCTGAGCCTCTCGGAGGTAATGAAATACCAAGGGCAGAGACAAATCAATAATGTCTTTCCAGAGCTTCTTCTGAAATCTTCTAAGACTATCACTCACTGAATTGTTCCGGAAAGCCCTGTTGGCATCAGCATTCCATCACCCAAAAGGAGGGAGATAAAAAATGTACAAGTTTACCAAGTGTATGAATTGACGAAGTTAGACCTACGGTGGGGAGAGGGCTTCCAAAAGGGCAGAGGAAGGTGAGGAGTGGGGAGTGGCTGCGGCTGCCCTCCTCTCAGAGAAGAGAACAAGATTATTTTTCTCAGACTTGTAGGGCTGAAGAAGGTTCTAACAGTATACCCCTTTCAGTTTGATCTGCTGTTTTCCTAGTTTATCATTTTTTGTTTTAAATTTCCTTTTAGAATTAGAATGACTTGATTTTGGAAATTTTGAGGAGTGGGTGGTGAAAGGAAATAGGAAGTAGGAGAAATGTAGTGCGGTGGGGATGTGGAGCCGGATGAAGAGAGAGCCGAGGAGAAGAAAGGAGACCCAGACACAACTACCAGGGGGTAGGAAGATGAGAGGCGTGTTGGAAGTCAGAGGAGAGAGGGTGGGATAACTTTTCACAGAGGCAGTCTTCCAGTGTGACCCTAGGAAAGACATTCTTCCAGACCCTTGGGTCCATCATACACAGTTTGAGAAATGCCACTGGGATGTTTGGTAGACCACACCCATAGAGATATTTTATACGTAACAACTGTGGCCACAGCAGATGATGGGAATGGAATGGCTAACTTCATGAACTTTCCCAGCTGGAACAAGTAAAGCTTTACTTGACGAGCTCAAAATGCTGACAAATCATTTTGTATAAGGAGTGAACCAGGAGGAGCAAGCGGTTCAAAAAGAAAATGATGAGGGGCTGTATATCTTTGTCACTTCTTTACCAAGTGGAAAGCTGCGAGCGGGGACCCAGTGCGGAAGAGGGTCTCTGTCTTTGTCAACAACAGTTGGCTGAGCACTACGGCAGCCCTGCAGAACGTAGACAAATGGCCATTTCGGAGCAATCATGTGATTCCTATGTAAGCCCATCTTGGAGCTGTTAGCTATTTACAATCTAATGCTTAAAAGTCTCTTCAGGCTCTTTAAAGATATTAAAATGATGACACATTTTAAAATGTGGTAATAAAGATCCTGGGCTCTTTTCCCCCATTGGTTTAATCATTTTCATATAAAATAGGAAACATCCAAAGTTAACATCTTTCCGTGCCCAAATTTCTGTGTCTATTGCAATGCTGCAAGACATGAACAAAGATTACTTAGGGCCAATTTCAGATGGAAAAGTGCTCTATCAACCCCAGCTAGTAAGGAACAAGGAGAGAAAGCGATGACTCCAATATCAAGTCAAACTGGGGGCCCAGGAGGGAGTGGAAGAGTAGGGATCTAAGGGTATCACGTATGGCAGCACAGAGATTAAGCAAAGGGGTTTTGGAGTCAGAGGGAATTGAGTGCTAATCCCAAGTCTGCCTTTCCTCGACTCTGGGAACTGCAGCATGTCACTCAATCTCTTTGGGCCTTCATTTCTTCATTCATAACTGAACGACAACATACCTGTCCCGTAGGGTTGCTGGGCAGCATGAACTCATGTGGGTAATGAAGGTAAAGCAGTGGTGCATTTAGGCACTCAGTACGTGATGGCTATTCTTATTCTCAGACACATGCCTAGGCAGAGCTCACCTCATGAGGCCAGACAGGAATTTTATAGAAGCAAGAATTCAAGAGGGTCCAAAGTTACCCTATGGAGGCCAAGGACTTGGGTTTAAAAAGGAGCCCCAGTTCTGACCTCAGTCTCTGAATTAGAGCCAGAACAAAGAAGTCATCCAGGTGGTTTACAAAGTAGGACTTTGAGCTCCGCTAGAGCTAGGAGGGTCACTCCCAATAGAAGGGGATCCTCAGCGCTAGCCACACAAAGATAAAGAAATGGAAAAGGATGGACCCTTTTCACCTTTGTATGACTAATCTGATTCTATTCTCAGTTTGATCTCCTGGATTGTTCTGTCTGGGTTCAAAACTGATAGTGACCTTCAATAATCATAAAAACTCCTAAGCTTCTTGGGCAGCCTTTTTTATTATAGAAGTAAGTTAGGGTCAACAGATTTAGCAACTAAAACTACAAGATGCCCAATTAAGTTTAAATTTCTGATAAAGAATGAATCTTTTTTAGTATAAATGTGTCCCAGTGCAATACGCGCAATGAACTCATACTAAAAAATTATTTGTCGTTTATTCAAAATGCAAATTTAACTGAGCATCCTGCTACCTTTTCTAACCCAGAGAGAGGCAATGCAAAGTCACCTCCTGTCCATAATTAGTAATGCACTGGAAAATACCAAAAGAGAAAAAAAAAAGTCCCACAGTTTCTAAATTTACAGACCTAAAAAAAAAAAATAATATCATTTTCCCACTCAGGGATTTTTTTTTTAAATATCTCAGTCTAGAGCAAAAAAAATAACAATGGGAGGGGACTTCCCCTCAGATGGCATGTAAGTGATTATTGGTAGACAGACGTTTGAGACGTGATGCTTGTAAGAGCACTGACCTCTTGCTGTTTTAGCTTGTCTAGCAAGGCCAGTAAGCTAAGTTATGTTCTTCCAAAAATCTCTCCTCTTTATTCCTCATGAAAAAAAAAATACACATACAGAAATTATATTTCCCTAAAGGAAGCAGCATTTTCTTTGGGAAGTTCAATGCCACAAACTATGAAATTAACCTTTGGCCATTGTCTCTAGCTACAGCTACGGCCTGACTATTCATACTGACCTCAGAGAGCGAGGTCGGCCATGTTGCAAACACCGCCACACAGTAGGTGGACCGCCCATGCAAACAAACAAATGCAAAACCCCCTCTTCCTTCATTATATCAAAACCAACTGAGTTCTTTCCTTCCTGATTGAATGCCAACAATATTCCTTACTTTTCAAAATATCCCCGAGCAACCCCAGGTTCAAGGTCCTTGGCAACCTAAATTTAGAGATAGGTTTACCCTGCGGAGTCCTGGGAATTTTAAGCAAATGCTACCACTCTTTTTCTTCTGTTTCTTCTCAAACCTCTGATCCACTTCCTGAGTCTACTCAGGTACAGCAATTACCCCTTCGAAGGTTAGCAGCCAAAGTTTCGAGGAGCTGTTTTTTTAATCATCTTGCAAGTGTTACATTAAACTTCTGGGCCAGGGTGCAAGAGGCCGATGGCCAGGTTGAACTAGACAAACAAATGGAATGGGTTCCAGCTCACCAACCTGGCCCCAGAATGTGCTGGTCCAAGAAGTGCTTTTTAAATCATGGGGAACCACTAGTGAAAATCCATTGGTGCTTTGATGGTGGCCCAGCAGGTGGTGGCTTCATGGTGAATCATAAAAGAAGAAATTGAAGAAGGAAACTAATCATCATATCATCTTGGCATAAAGCCCACATAAGGGGTAGAATGGGATGAACTGCCTCTCTAGGAAGCATTCCTTGGTACAGCCAAGGAAAGTGAGAGTGTGTGATTTACTTAATTTCCCTGTTTCTGACATAGATATATAGAAATAGTGGAGACTGTATGACACATGTATCAACCCATCTTGGATGACTCACTGTTTTCAGAACACAGCTCTCTCACCCCTGAGCCTCTGCTCACAGCTTTCTTCTGAACCACTTCCCAAAGCTTGCCCATGCCTGCCGAAATCCTACTTTTTGTCAAATTTCCACTTTTGAGTTTTTTGAGCTTTTGAAATAGCCTGTGGGCTACTTCTTCTAAAAAGACTTCTTGAGATGGTTACTCTTTTGCCTCTAAATTCCTGATGTATTTTGCTTTCTCCACCCATAGGTAGTTACCACATATAATTGGAAATAACAGTAGACTTGTTTCCCCCACCAATTACAAAAACCCCTTGTAGGCAGGGACCAGATCTCACAGAACCTTGTTCAAATGAAGCAAAGGACAGGTGTTCAATTCATGTCAGCAGGATTGATGCAATTATTAACCATGTCTTTGGTTTCTTACTAACATCTTCTCTAGGAAATCTTTGCTTTGATGACCTTTCTGATACAACGCAGCACTTGTCTCTATCACAGAACTTATGACATCATATTGAAACTATCATAATACCTATGAGCCAGACTCTACACTTTCAAGGTAGAGACCTTGTTTCACTTATCTGTGTGTCTGTAGTGCCTAACATAATATCTGAAAATGAGATGGGATGTAAATAAATCTTCGATGAGATGTTAAAGTGGGCTATGAGTGTTTTGAGGGAAGGATCCACACATTCTCATCTTCCACACCTTCTCTTTATAATCGAGAAACACTCACTGATGTTGATATATGAGGTAGGTTCTAGAGCAAACGGTTTCTCAGTTCTTTCAAGTAGGTCATACCATCCGAAGAGCAAAAATATGGAAAAGTCTTCTGAAATACAAATGCTAATCTCAAGGCTTCACGTACTTTGAGAAACTCAAGACTTAGTTGTCTCCAGTGACTTGTTGGGTGGCCTTCTTCAAGGCCCAAGATAGCCTCAAAAATTTATTTTACACTTCAGCAGGACCTGCATTCCAATTATGATTATTTGGTATTTTCAAAATAACTCCAACTAAAGTCGTAGAACTGGATTGTGGTGATGGTGATATAATTCTCTAAATTTACTAAAAATCATTGAATTATATACTTACAACGAGTGAATCTATATTATGTAAATTATACCTCAATAAATCTGTAAAAAAATTAATTTAGCCTATTCAACAACAGGGACGACATCTTATTTTTCATTTTGCCATCCAGGGTCTACCATCCTAACATCCAAACATGGCTGTTTGGCTGTTCCTTGTTAGCCAGGAGGTGCGTCCAGCCAGCAGAAGTGCTCAGGTCACCAAATGTAAATAGCTCTGCAGAGGTCACCACAAAGGCACTGTTGTTCTATCTCATAACCGAGAAGGAAAGGAGAGTCGCCATGGAATATCTACTCTCTCTTGCATCCCTAATTAGAAACATGTGGAAGAGGGCCCACCCACGGGTCAAATCAGCCAGAAAGGCCTCCTTTCTTTTGCCTAATGTTGCATGTTGGCTGAAGAAAGACCTCTCCCTGGGCCTGCCATAGGAATGGTTTCAAATTATAAAAGTATCTACGAAGGCCACCATCAAAGCACCAATGGATTTTCACCAGTGGCTCCCCACGTTTTAAAAAATACTTCCCTGACTTGTACATAATTAGTGCCAGGTTGGTAAGTATGACATATGGTAGTTTGTCCAGTTCAACCTGACTGTGGGCCTTTTGCACCCTGGCCCAAATCACACACTGCTCAGACACCCACGGGTAGGTGAAATGCAGAAGTCACAAATGTATAAGCTCTAGGCAGTGCCTTGGCAATTCTCATCACATGGATGTCTGCATTCTTTCTTGTGATTCATTTACAATGAACTTAATACTTTGGTTCTTTTCATTTTACGACTGCACAGTATCTAAACTGTCTCAGTGAGATACGAAGAAAGTGAACGAAAGATTATATAAACTCTGTTTGTTAATGTCCTAAAGAAAATGCCATATTAGTCGAAGATGCTATTTATTGTAATGCTCCCCACAGAGCAATACTCTGTTCTCATTCAGAAAAGCCCCAGTAAATATTCACTTCTCTTCAAACTCTAGGAGACAGTGTCTTGTTTTAGTAGTAGAAAATTGATATAAAAGCACAAATAAAACTAAAGTTTTACTTTGGGTCTAAAGAGCTACAAAAGCTGGCAGACCAAATTATTTAAACACACTAAAATGGTCTTTTTTTTAAAAAAACACAAGGACTAATCCACGCTTAGACTGTTGTGCTGGCCTAACATGGAGCCTTTCGCAAAGATCAGATAGTCCAAGGGGCTCGCTTTGATCTGACCAAAGTATTTAATCTTCTATGTAGAAGAAAGCTATAGTTTTTAGATTAATTGCCCGACCACAGATCTGCTGCCAAGCTGCTCCAAGTTTCTCCTCCTAAAGTGAAATAAAATGGCCATTTACTTTAAACCATGTTGTAGGGCCAGGTCGTGCCAGAGAATATGCATTCCTTCTGCACTCATTTACCAATTAGGTAAAAGTTCAGTGCATAATTCACGTGCATTGGGAGCAACAATCAGTCTGTACCCCACTGTCTCTTCTAAGTTTGCCAGACAGGAGACTAGAGGCTGACAGTGGGTGATTCATGGAAAGAAACTGTGAAAAACAGAGAGTTCATTTTGCATAGGAAGAGTTATCTTCTTGGTTGAGATGCACACTTACAATGAGACAAAGACTGAAAGACCTTCTGGGGGAACCCACACAAAGTGTCATTAGCTGGTGTCCTACAGAAAACTGAGTGGGTTCCAGAAGCTAGATGGTTTGTTAGTAGGTGAGGAGAGGGAGTCATATTTAGAACCCATGGTTCCAGTGACAATGGTTGTATGCGCTATAGGAAAGTGACCACCACTGCCTGTCACAAAGACCAAGAGATTAAAACTTGGACTCACTGGCTGATCCTGAATGAATTTCCAACCCTGCCTGTGTCTCTGCTGCCTCAACCATTAAAACATAAATAAATATACCCATCCACTTTGGTGTGAAATGAGGTTGCATCACATTTTTGGCTCCATAATCAAGACGTGTCTCGTTAATATTATACTGCTCTGTAGAATCAAGCATGGGGAAGCTTTGGGCTTCCAATATATGAATGAATGCCAGTAACCATGTGGTCAACAGCCAAATATGAAATCAGATTCTCTGAAAAGAGGCAAGCATTTTAGGTCTGCCTTTCAAGAAGCTGCAGCCCCACCCAACTACTAAGGTCTAAACGGAAGTGACTTAACACCATTTGGCTGCATTTTCTTTGGCTGGCCAGTGCCTCAATGACCACCTCCAGGAGAGATCCACACAGGGCGAGCGACCTGAATGAGTACACAGGGGTCAGAAGGCTGGGGGTAGAGACAAGAGAGAACACGGCAGAGGGGGAGTAAACTGGGCAGTGAATTGTCCTTTGAGCAAATGCTTCTTTGTCTCCAGGCAGAATGATTATAGGGATCTTGCTGTCAGCACTCTTGGACTAATCTTTCCAGACACTTCTCTGAAGAGTGAGTGACTCTGATCAAACCCAAATCAGCAGTTGAGGAGGTGGAGGTGGAATTTTAGAAGCTGGTGATTCACTCCTCTGGCACATAGCCCTTGATAGCCCCTCAGCTTAGGCTGCCAGGCCTCGAGAGGCCAGAGCAATCAGAGGCCACAGGGGTCTTTATGCTCCTTGCTACCTGACTTCAAAATAGCCAACAGAAAAAGGAGGAAACCAGTAGCTAGGAAACCTGGTCCTGAACACTCCTAGCTATTGTCACACCATTCTGTAGACCTTCTATCAGCAAAACCATTGATATCACTCCAGACCTATCCCCACCCCACAATCTCTTTGACTGTCACTCAACCTATGATGGTTCCAGGGGAACTACAGGCCCAAAGTGAAGGACTCCTTTGTTCCCATCTCTGTGATAGGACGACATGTGGTCCTGAGTGCCAAGGTACTAAGATAAGAGGGGTGCTCAAAATGCCCAGATGGCTGGAGAATAAAAACCCTGAGAACAGAGCCAAATTTGCACAGCAGACAAGGGCCACTGTGGCCAGGGCTGGAAGCACAGTGCTTGTAGTCCACAGGCAGCAGCGGAACTAAAGGGAAGCCATCCCCCAACTCAGCTGGTGGGAGTTGGGCAACTTCCCAGCTGGAAGGAGATCTCAAACACATCCCTGTGAGCTACCCACGAAAGACAGAGATGCCGTTAAAAACAACAAACAAAAGGAGCCGCTAATCAAGAGGAACTTTAGACTTAAGAATGGGATTCAGTCATCCTTCCAGAAAGATGCATGTCTGGACCAAGGCCCAAGAGCATGACATTCAGCTGCCGTACCCCTCTCTGGGACCCAAGTTTGGAGGCGCTGAAAGAAGAAGAGATTCACAAAGGAGGCAGATGGGAAGGCCCCCATCCACATGCAGTGTGGTTCCCATACAGAAGATTAGAATTCACCAGGTATAAGCAATCACAATAGTAATAGGCTGCTTGGAACTGAAGTCGTGTTTTGAATAAGAAACCAGTAAAGACCTCAAAACTCCTATCATTCCCTTTCCCTCTGCACTTTGAAACAGTTCTAGACATTTGGCGGTTGACGCATAGCGCTGGAAAGCATTGACCACTGAGCTTGGAATCACCCCAGGTTCTGACCCCTCAAGACACCCCAAGTAAGGGCTTTTTCTATCATTAGTAAAACGAAGGCATTTTGCATAGATAACCCCAATGACTTAATTTTTCTCTTCCAAGCTTAATACTTATAACTAGGCTATTTTGTTAATAATGGCCCCTCCCTCCATTTCTTTCCTCATATTTTCAGTACTATCCAAATTGCTCCTAGCAATATTTTATCTTCCATTAATTCTTCAGCTAGAAAGGCTATGACATTGCCAAGTGAATCAAACCGAACAAGACAGTGAAAAAGAGAAACCGTAACAGCTTCATGACACTGCTGGCAAAATCCATATGCTGTGCAAGGAACTGCTAAACAGACATTCTAGTGTAATTGGGCTTTGAGAAGTATTTAAGTAGTTTCTAGGTGTGTTGTTTTTTTTTTTTCCTGAATGTGCACCCAATTGTCTTAGTTCAAGGGGAGAGAGGCATACCTGTCGGCCCAGCCACTGTCAGAGGACAGCAGGTTTAAGACTGAGGGGTCTTGACTTTCCTACCAACTCTGCCTTGATGGCTGGACGGGACAAAGGCAAGGCAACCGGGTCTTCTTCCCTTAGGCTTTAGTTCATGACTTGTTTTCAGGTGGAAGACAACAGGAAAGCACAATGGTGGATGGGTTCTACCTTGGCTACGAAGCCACTGAGAGGCTCCAGGGAACACAGTTTTGCTCTTCCCACTTGTCTGAGTAGTGTCAGTGCCGACTAAGTGACTCAGTCTTCCTCGTCGGAAGCAGCTGCTCCGTGTCTAACCTACCCGTGGGCGCCAACGCCTGTTGTCAGCATTTGTTTTCTTAAAACACATTTCTCCTTCATGGCATTTCTATTCTATATGGACTGGGGCCTTTGTGGATGAACAAGATATGTTTGGGGCCAATATCCACTTACTTTGTTTTTTTCATCCAGCTCTTGCCCCCTGTCTCCCCCCCACCCCCACCCCCGGCCTTGACATCAACATCTATGTGTAGAGTCTTCTAAACAGCACTGGTGCTATTTTAAGTATGATAACAGAGAGGGGAAAGATGATCTTGAGCTGAGATAGCACGAGGATTGCAATAGGAACAGGATACCCTTTGAAAAGAGAATGCAAGCTCTTCATAAGAGCAAGAATTCAGGATGTCCTAGGTCACTGTTGGTGGCATTGTCATTTATCACTGGCTGCAGAACACAGTGGCCAGATTTCCTGGGAATAAAAAAAGGCTTTTTTCCCCTGAATTTTCTCTTGACATAAACCATTATCTGTTTGCAAGAGATGAGGGAAAAAAAGCATAGACATATGTTAGAACTTCGAGCCTTTAAAATAGTCATCGCCTGCTTCCCAAATGGCCTACTTAAGTCTCATTTTTAAAAAAATAATTATTTCCTCTTCAGACAAAGCTGCCTAGGGGGTAGTCTGTTAAAATTGGTTTTGTTGGTCTTGTCTTGTCTTTTTTTTCCTACTAGATTACATATTGGGCTGCAGTTAACAAAGCGGATATGGCACCAATACCCCAGTCTGCTTTCCTCCACGCACAGGACCTTTTCTGGAGGGAATGAGTTTCATGTACACAAAGATGAGGTGTCCAGGGCTGGACAAATGGGAGGTGAGGAGGTACGAGGGAATGGAAGAAAGGCCACTCCATCTAAAGGGGTACATCTCCAACACACTGACGATAGACAGGAGCTCCCGGCGGGGGGAACAATATGGTCTGAACTTTCTCCACAGAAGAGGCTGTGCCATGACTGTAATGTCTTGAATAAGTCTGTGAGAGAGGAAGTGAAATGGCTCACAAAGGAGTTAAGAGGGAAAAAGCAAAAGAAAAGGCTAGAACCTGGTTCGAATAAGCAAGGCTGCTCACCCCTCCATAGAGTTTCTTTTGTTTTAGACAAACTAGTTTTCCTTAGAGAGAAAGGCCATCTGCTTTTTAAAAAGACTGCCCTCTTCTCCCTCACCTTCAGCCTGACTGGTCCTACCTCAGGCACTCAGACCTACAATAGTCCTGACAATAGCGTGGAGTTGTCCAAAATTTGTGTTCAGATATTTCGGGTGGTTCACAGGCTTCGTGGCACAAGCAGGGAGGACAAAAATGTAGAACATTTAAGAATTCGTCGAGTGATAAGAGGAAATCGGGCTTGGGTGCCTGAGGGGCAAAAAGCCCACAGAGTTTTGATGGGATCCTTTCCACCCTGGAGTGAACACAGTGTCTGATCTTACTTGTGCCCAGCTTCTGCCAGAGGATGAAGAGATTTACACAGGACAGACACGGCAACCTCATGAGGGTTACAAGTCTCCCCAGGAGCCTCTACGAGGCAACCGGCTGATCCAAAACTTATAAATTTTTAAAGCCTCAAATTATGGAAAACAGGAATCTAAATGAAAGATATCCATGCCTGACAATGGTATCAAACTAACACAAAATATAGCAGAATAAAATAAAATTATAAAAAAAATCATATTAATCAAATTATGTTTCCCATGATAGTCAAGTTGATTTACATATAATGTCTTGGTGTGTCTAAGAATATTCCTTATATAATGTCATCACACTCTGTTGAATTTCCCGAAGCATCGCAGCTAGAAGTATTCAGTTCTTTTGGTTAGAGGAACTAGTTAGTGGCCAACACCAGAGGCACTGTGTCCGTTCTCTCACAAACTCCGAGGCATAGTGCCTGACTCTTTTAGAGGTTGCAATGTTTTACAACAAAAAACACTGCATTTAAAAATTCTTCTTTAGGGACGCCTGGGTGGCTCAGTTGGTTAAGCAGCTGCCTTTGGCTCAGGTCATGATCCCAGGATCCTGGGCTTGAGTCCCACATCAGGCTCCTTGCTCGGCAAGGAGCCTGCTTCTCCCTCTGCCTCTGCCTGCCACTCTGCCTGCTTGTGCTCTCTCTCTCTCTCTCTCTCTGACAAATAAATAAATAAAAGCTTTTTAAAAAAAAATGCTTCTTTAGGGGCACCCGGGTGGCTCAGTCATTAAGTGTCTGCCTTCGGCTCGGGTCATGATCCCAGGGTCCTGGGATCAAGCCCCGCATTGGGCTCCCTGCTCAGCAGGAAGCCTGCTTCTCCCTATCCCACTCCCCTTGCTTGTGTTCCTTCTCTCACTGTATCTCTCTCTCTGTCAAATAAATAAATACATTCTTTAAAAAAAATTTTTTTTAAATTGTTTCTTTAGGGAGATTTAATAAAAGTGACTATAATCTTTATTAATATTGTTGTTAGGAAAATACTGTGGCAGTTTCTAAGCACAGACAGAGACCTCCATGCCCCTTGCGTGGAGTGGCCTGCAATAACCATTCTCCAGCACCTTCATCCACCCTCTGATTTTCATCTCCAGATATAATGAAAGCTAAATCTAGCAGGAACCGTTTGGCTCTCTGCTCTTGGAAGATGCAATATTGTTTCATGTCTGGTTAGATTCATCTTTGCCTTTTACATCTCTCTACCTCTCTTTGATTCTCCTTTCTCCCTACCTGAAAATAAATGCCCTTTACCCTTGAGCCTGCCGTTTTCTGATGCACGGCCCTCTGAATCATGAGGCTGGTGTTGAGTGATGACCTCTCTCGGTTCCTTTCACAGCCAGTGCCGGTGGCACTGAGTTGGCTTCTACTTTGGTAACTGGGAAGTGGGCCGCAGAAATCCACATGTGATGGGGCTGCTCTGTCTCAGACGCACCCCATCAGACAGATGTCACAGAGTTGCCTTCCTTGGTGAAGCACATGTGCTATCTTGTGTGCTCTCTTAGTTAATGAAGGGTCTCACTGTAAGAATAGCTTTCCCAGTCCATTAGCAAGATAATTCTCTAAAGGATCTGTGAACATTTCTAAGAACTAAATATGGAGCACCGATCTTCAAGTGGCAGGAACAAAGTAATATAGAGCTGCATCAGAGGTCTGTTCAGAGGGCTGGCAGCGAGATCGCTGGTGTGCCACACAACAGCAAGGATGTCCCCTCTGTTTTATGAGCACCCACCCGCTCAGTACTATCCATGAGCACAGATCAAGGGCAGCTTTTCCAATAGAAAGTGCATTTGGTTTTAATTCACTTTCATAACAACAGAGACTAATGCTTAGCAAGATGGAGAACATTAAACACTATTGTTCCGGCTGAGGAATGACTGGCTTGGGTGGCAGAAAGCAGAATAGTCTCTTCTCTGGAGAAGAAAATGCCTGTGGGTAACAACGCTCATTCCCAAAAAGCTTTCTTCTTTTTTTTTTAAGGGACAGTGAAAGAAAATCAAAGAATCATCTCAAATCATAGAAGTGGAAAGGGATCTCAAAAAAAAAAAAAAATTGTCATGTGACTCAGCCTCCTCTAGAAGGTTTTTGTTTCTTAAATAATTATATAAACCCCAAGGCATTGTGATTTAATAAGGTCTAAGGGCACAGCAAAGTATTTTATAAATTATTTTCCTAAGCCCCTTGTGGAGCCTTTTATTATCTTAAATAATGAGAAAATGAATGAGATCCTTTAAGATTTGCAGCTTTCAGATTTTAGAGGTTGTTAAGTGGAAAAGGTAGGCAAAGGATCCAAGTTGTGTTCTTTTGGCAAAAGAAAATGCCCATGCCATTGGTTCATGTCTCAAACAACCAGAAACTCACTCTCCATCACTGTAATTATTCAGAAATACTCTGCCAGTTACATTCCCTTTTCTCTCGCCAATGGAAAGAAAAGTACATTGGATAAGCTAATACAATGGAAGAATTCTGACGTACAAGATGTCCTAATGAAGGGTCCTTCAGGGAACCCCCCCCCAAAAAAACCTAACAACCACCCAAATGGGGAATTATGTAATTCTATCTTTGTATTATTTAGAACATGGCAAGGGGAAAAAGACCATCCACTGTACGTTCCTTGAGAACCTCCAATCAAGGGCTCTAGCCATTTAAAAACATGTTTCCTGGCTTCAGACTGGCTATAAATACATTTAATAAGGATGAAAAAAAAATCACTGCATCATTTACAGTTCTCTCTCAACTCCAGCTGACAAAAATCCAGTCCAGATGTTTGTTTTGCAAGAATAACAGCAAGAGGGCGAACTTCAATTGTGAGCATGAAAGCCCCAGGAGAAGGGGGTGTGTTTGCAGAGAAAGGGACAGCGAGGTTGGCAGAGAGGGTGTGGACAGACTTGGTTTGATACTGACTTAACAGAAACACAGTAATTAATTTATTTTGTGTGTAAGAAATCCAGTTTACTAGCCTTGCCCCTGTCTCATCGCCCCTTTCAAAGCCACAGGGCCTTGGCTGGTGAAGCCTGAAATGGTTGTTTCATAACCTTTGCTTTTAAATTAAACAAATGACCTCAGATTTTTGGAGCAGTTGTTGACTCAGGGGAAAGTATGCCATTAAAAGTGTGCCAGAAACAGATTTAATTGGTACAAGTCCCAAAAAGTGCTCGAAAGAGAACAGGCTTCCCGCATATAGATTTCAGGGAAATTACTCAAAGGCCGCACAGCTTTGTCAGAATTCGAGATGTGAAACAAGACAGCTGAAAGACTCCATATCAAAAGGGTAAATTCAATTCAGGAGATATTAATCTGATTACCTAAGTGAGGCCGCGAATCGGATATGCTCCATTGTGCACCCTGTTCAACCTGGACAGCTGGAGGAGCCAATGGCTTCCTTTTCCCCGACATATAATTAAGTTTTAAGAGATGATCAAGTTACGGATACAAAGTTTTAAGAAATATTTCATTCAGGAGTGGCATTTACAGTGCTCGCCAGTTGTAAGAGACATTGTTCACTTTATTTCCTTGAGCCCCGCTGGAGAGTGTGTGGATCGGGGCCTAGGGGCTCGGTGTTTGTGTTTCGAGCTACAATAAACGCCCTCTGTGCACCTGCCTGGAGGAAAAACCAGTCCAGCCGCCTCCCTAGACAAAAGGGCCCTGTATTAAGTGCTGAAAACCCAGACGTGAACTGACCCTGTCAAATTCCAGATAGAAAAAACAAAAAAGAATCAATATTTTTGTCCAATCCAAAAAGAAGCCGTCATGTAGGTTTCTGGCTTTCCTTTCTCATCCTCACTGAGTCCAAACAACAGTGACTTGTCAACAGAAGTCACCTTCTTTCTCACGAGTCTCCTCACCTTTCTAGATTCCTTTCCTGATGGTGCAATCCGTGGCCTGGCGCTCCGTGAGCTGTCCTCCAATCATCGACATACACTCCTAGCTCGTTCTCCACCAGGCCCTTGCCCTGGAATCTCCTTTCAGTCTCTAAGGTCGTACATCTTCCCAAAGAGATTGCATTACTAACTTACATGTTTTCAAAGATTTCACCAATACACGCTTATCACAAATTCCACCTGCACTTAGAATTGCAAGAATGTTTATCTGTAGGGCAAAATATCAAGATCCTAGTTCCTCCATGCCCGCCTTGGTTCCCGATGCTAGTTGGGCCAAGGGAGGCTGGGTCATGCGTCCCCATTTCGGATGACTCCTTCAGAGAGCTGTTCAGCTTGGGCTCCTTCTAGAATCAGTCATGCTAGTCTCAGCTGATCTGTGCATTCTTGTGAAGGAAAGTGATTTCTCACAAAATTTGAAACCCAGCTAAATGAGGTTTTCTTTGTGAATTTCACTGAGGCGTGGGCAACTTTACCCCAGTTCACCGATGAATAAACGAAGAAGTGCAAGGTGACTACCTCACCCTGAGAGTGCAGCTTGGTTATGAAACCGGAAAAGGATCCATCAGTTGCAATCTCCGGCTTCTCTAAGCCAGCCCAGAATAGAGGGTAAAATTAATGAAATCATGATTTTGATAATTATTGAAAACCGCCATAGATGGTAATGGCTGCAAACCATTTTCAAATATATTTGGTGAACAGCTAAACCCCTTTTAAGGATTAACAGCTCAATTAGGTTCTCAAGGTTGCCTCAACAGCTTCTCCAAACTCTGACCCTGAGGGGCAGGAAAACCAGATGATCAGCACAGGGAGACCCGGTTCCCTAACACGACTGTTCCAGCAGGATGTGCTTAATTGTGTCTGGAGTGAGCATAGGAACCAAGCGCGGTTTATCTGATTCGGTGCTCATGAAACAGCTGGCCAAGAGAAACAGTCGCCCACCCCAGGTGCTAAGCTACACAGAGCTACCTTGGCCAACCTGACGTGCTCTCAGTGAAACACGCGGCTGATTCACCGCCTGTACCTTTACGAGCGATGGAGGCTGTCTGCTGGCTGATACATAGGGCCCTACATACACTGTGATTCAGGACAGACTGGTCAGGGAGTCCATCCTCAATGTGTCCTACTCTCCTAAGACGGTGGCCCACGCCACCGAGAGATCGTGATGGTCTCTCCTTTCCACGAGTGACCCAGACATTTAAAATCTGCCGCCCTCATCCTGGCAACTCACTAAGTGCCGTGCTCAGTGGGACTTTCACTGTCTAGTGTGTGTGGACCTCATATTCTGGCCTTTCCTTCTTTTCTTATCTTTTCCCATCCTATCCACTGTAGTGCAACACATACAACCCATTTAGATGTAAGGTTTGGCTTCATTACAGTATGCAGGAATTCTAGGATTCCAAGATAAGGCTGACAAAAATTAGAATTAGCCTTTCTGTTCTGGAGGGCAGAGGCCAAGCCTGATACTGGTCTTGTTGTCCCTGAACACCCAGCAAGATTTTTACATGATAGACGCTTCATACATGTTTGAATGAACAATTGAAAGAATGGAGCCGATGCTCAAGTTTGGGGCTCAGTCTCATTCTTTTGGGGACAGTAAAGAGCTTTGCAATGAAAACAAGGAAGGGAGAAACCTGAACTGTCCCCATGACATCAGCGGCAGGCACACATATGATGACTCATTGGGATGTGGGAAGAAAGTATTAGAATCTATTTCGTTTTTTAAAAACCTCTATTTCTGGTGTGTTTTATATAACCTAATGGCATAGTAGCTCTATATTTTACAGACAGCAGTTTTACATATTTTGGGCAGTGCGCTCAAAGATGATTGGGTTGTGGATTCAAAAATATGTGAAGATTGCTGCTCTACATAACTAATGTAATAATAACAGTGACGAAGGGATGTGCCAAAATGCTCACAGAGGGTTTGGTCCAGCCTGGGGTTTGCTTTGTTCATCTTTAAAGGAGGAACAGAGAAGCTTGTGTGAAACTTGAAAAAGAAAGTATCAGTTTGTCCTTGGAAGAAGCCAAGTTCACGAGACAACACCTAATGCTGCACCCCACATATGCGGCTGAGGGAGCCGAGGCCCAGAGAAGGTAAGTGACTTGCCCAGAGTAACACAGATGGTTTGTGGCAGAGCTGGCCCTTGAACACAGGTCTTGTCATTCCGAAGGCAGGGCCTAGTCTACTGTTTAAAAACACCTCTGCTCTAATGTCTGTCTGTAAAGAGACTTCAGGGTGCCTGCAAAGAAATGGCCACAATTACATCACTTAGCACGGGACCCTCTCGCCTCTGGCCATGGCAGGCAGAAATACGGGATCAGAAGCTCAGTGAGGTAGTGGTATGATCATCTTGTAGAACTGAGTATAACATGAGATGCCTGGGTGGCTCAGTCATGTAAGTGTTTGCCTTCGGCTCAGGTCATGATCCCAGGGTCCTCGGTTAGAGTCCTGCATCGGGCTCCCTGCTCAGCAGGGAGCCTGCTTCTCCCTCTGCCTGCTGCTCCCTCTGCTTTACTCTCTCTCTGTCCCTGACAAGTAAATCAATAAAATTTTTAGAAAAAAAAGATTAAAAAAAAGAACTGAGTATAATGTACTGGTCAAGAGCACAGACCCCGAGCCAGACTGTCTGGGTTTGAATCCCAGCGAATCTCTAGTTAGCTGACCATCAGCAGCTTATGTAAATGCTCCATGCTTCATTTGCTTTGTTTCCAAGTGGAGGTAACAACTGAACCCTGCAAAGCTGTTGGGAATTTTCATGCTCAGTACAACGTCTGACACAAAATGGACACTCCTTACTCTTGCTAGCAAAAAGGAATCCAAAACAGATATTAATTTCCATAGGGCCATTTAAACCATTGGCTATTTTCCCTCACCACCTAGCAAAGAAGTGCAGATAAGCCATGTCTACCTATAAGGCGCCTTGATAAAGGGAAGGTTCACCTGATGCTGCTCAGGTGCCTGAATGCACCCAAGAAATCGCTCCCAGGCTGATGAGTGAGAAACCAAAGCCACACCTGGCCACCGAGACTTCAAAATGGGTAAAGCTTATTATAAAGTTCCCATTACCCTGAGGAATTTAAAGCTATTCCCACCCAAAAGTGATGCCCCTCAAAGAGATCAAAATCCTAATTCTCTAGTTTCATCCCCATTCCCTCTAACCTGTACAGCACTCCCTGAGAAATCTCTTGGAACCACAAAATCATCCCGTCTCTGGCTGTTTCAGCGGCTCCCCCCTCACCCTCAGGAAAGAATTCAAAGTGACCGGCACGATGAGGAGCACCTTTCACAACCCGGCCCCTGCCTACCTCAACAGACGGACCTCTTCCATGCCAGCCATAGCACCCGTCCCACAGGGCTCCTGTGGCACCCTAGAGTGTGGCACACTCCAGCCCATTACATGGGCCCTTCTCTAGGCCAGGAGCACCTTCCCGTCCTCTTTCTCCTCTTGGGAACTGCTATGGATCCTTCAAGATACAGCTCAAGGGTCTCCTCACTGGAAAGCCTTCCTAGAGAACTCCCATTCCCAAACCAGCTCTCCTGTGTGCCTCCCAGCACTATCCTCCACCCACAGCCATCAAAGCACACTTCACTTACTCATCCGTCACACTTCCTCCCACCTGAATGTGAGCTTCGCAAAGAGCAGGGACTGTAGCTTCTGCCTCTGTACCCTTAGCATCTGCCGAGCACATGACCTAGTAGATAGTAGGCCCCTAAGAAATATCCATACTGTATATCAGACTCAACGGCTTCCGTTACCACGCTGGTGTAAATGGGAGACAGTTCCCCTTCAAAGGCAGAGTTACTAGGCTCCTGTTCTTTCCCTTCTGACACTTTCCCTGCACTGCCCAATGTTATTTATCACACACAGTCAGTGCAGGTACATAGTTAACACTGACTGCACTTTGGAGGAATTTTAAAGCATATATGATTCTGTCCAGTGAGAAAAATCACAATAATCGTTTCATGCTTCTTTAAGGTAAATACAGATCTAAAGCTTTAAATAATTCTTTGATTGCCCTCACTTTGCAGCTGTAGGTGCCTCATTCAGTCAACAAGTATTTATTGAGTAACTACTATACCAGGCACTACCGTAGGCTCTGATGATCCAGTAGTGAACAAAAGAGGCAAAGGTTCCTATCCTCAAGGAGTTTACCTTCTAATGACCACAAGATTTTTTCTTTTTTTTGGCTGATTTACCTGAATTTCTATCATCATGTCAAAGCACAAGCTATTTTCCTTGGTTCCAGTCTGGTCCCTGAAGGAGCCAGGAGGATCTTTCTGGTTGGGCCTTGGATCTATCCCTTAAGCTCTGGCAGCCACTTATTCATTGACCTTTGTTTCCCGGGCTCTACCTTTAAAGATCTCAATGACTGATTCTATCTCTGGTCTCCAGCTTTCTTGGGGGGCATGTTCTCTTTGTCATTTAACTTAGAAGCAACTTATTTTGCTTCTGGCCTCATTTATCTATATATTATATTTAAAACAAAAAGAAGTTTGTCTCCTTATTCCTCAGCCCGATGGGATATCATCCATCCTCTATAACTGGAAGTAATACTCTCTTAGCTGCTTGTATGGGTCTATTAGTTTAGAAGCATGGTTAAGAAAATCAACATCAGAACCCAAAAAGACCTCACTATCTTCTATTAAAACACAGAAACCCCTCCCCAACACATACACACACACACACCAACACACACACACACACACACACACACTTGCATTTAACCCATAAAACTCAGACCCTCTCCTGAGTGTAGTGAGGAATTTTGTCCCAGCATATCATAAATTGTGGCAAGAATGGAACTTATAGATATGGAGTTCCCCACTGCACATTTTTCTGTTACTCAGCTGCCATCTTGGCTTCTCTGGCTTATCTTGTCTTAAGCAGTGGTAAATGATGGCCAAGCACAGGATATAGTCTGCACTAATGTGCTGGTCACATGTCCCTGAATAGGAGGTGACTTATACACAGGCAAGCTTAGGCCTCATGTCTCATCAGATAATAATGATTTAGAATAGGCGGTAGATTCCAGATAAATAGAAGAGACCTCCCTCATCCCTCAAGAAAAATTCTAGGGTTGACTGTAGATATAAAGAAAATTAAAGAGGAATCAGATGGTTATCTGGGACTGGAAAAAAATATTTTCAAATGTTATTTTTTTTTTTTAAAGCAGTGTATTGGCTCAAAGACATGGACAAGCAATAGGTAAGTAATACCAAAAAGCTGATCAAGAAGGAGAGGATTCTGAGAATGGATGTGATGATGGGATTGACAGAGGTACACACACCTCTGGGTTTATAAGTAAACATAATGATATCTGTTTAGTTGGACAAAGTTCTTTAACTAGATGTTATGTTGGGGTGGGGAAATCTGTCCTTCACCCATAACCTGTTGTAAGGGACAAGTGCCCCTTTTATGCATGCACCTCACTGAAAAGACAGGTGTACTCGCCATGTTCATATGACTTCTCAGCCATGGGTGACAGGACCAAAGGACCACTCATCCGCAGAATTACCAGGTGTGAAAAGGTAAACTGGACCAATTAGATCATAAGGTCAAAGGCCAGTGCCATGGAAAGCTCAGGTAGGGATGAGAAAAATGAAGAGACTGACCTGTTTCCAACTCCTATGTAATCGGGCCATATTTTAGTCCCTATTTGCACATAGCCACGTATCCTTACAGTAGAACCTAGTAGAGAAAAATGTAAGTTCTTGAGCTAGACTTCTGGGTTAGAATCCTGGCTCTGTCAGTAATTTGTTGCTTTCTAAGCCTCAGCTTATCTATAAAATTGGATAATGATTACCATCCACCTCAGAGGGTTGTTGTAAGGGTTAAATGCAACAATGGATGTACAAGCCAGACATACAATATGTGGTCCATACTGTTAGCTACTGTTATTAATAGTCCTAACTTTTTGTAAGCAAACTTGACTGGCTTTCTGTTTCTTGCTACCAAAAGGGCCCTGAGCAGTCTAGTAACTACACTATCACAGACCTGAGACAAAGCCTGATGACCCAATAAAGGCATATGGCCACTGTGAGTCCTTCCAACATGCTTATCTCCTCTCTTAAGATAGTCTCCTTGAGGGCTCAGAAGGAGGCACATTAATCTTGGTATTCTTGGTGCCTTACACAGATAAGAGTTTCACTGAATAAAGAGTGGTTCTCCAAGTGTGGTCCCTAGACCAGCAGTAACAACAACTCCTGAGAATCTGTTAGAAATGTAAATTATTTGGCCCCTCCCACAACTGAATGACACTCTTGGAGTGGCAGCCCAGCGATGTGTACATTAATACCCACCCCTCCCACCCCCAACCCAGCCCGGTGATTCTGATGAGTGCTGAAGTTTGAGAACCACTGGAATAAAGGTTCTGGTGTGGAAACACAACCACTCCATAACCTGGACTAAAGAACAGCCCTAGTCTATCTGGGGAGATCATCCATCTTCTTTGACTGAGCATGTGGCTTTGGAAGGGATGCACATGGAACTGTAAGGGAGGAAAGAAACATTCCTAGCCAGTCAAATAAGCCTCATCAATCATGTTGATCAAGGAAATGACGTGTTGCCAATGGATTATCCTCACATTCTTCCCACAGGGGCTTCAGGAAAAATCATAAACGCCCTAATGTGGCATGCCAGATGTCCACAATCCACACTGCCTACTTCTCAAGTCTCATCCCTTACATTTCTCAAACATAACCCCTGCACTCCCAGCCATAGGAATTATTACAGTTCTTCAAATGACCATGCTCTTCCCATCATATCTTTGATAATGATATATCCTCTATCTAGAATGTCATTCTTCCATCTCTGCATTCTTAGCACTAAGTATAGTTCCTGGTACATACTGGGTGCCCCATTACCCTAAATATTTGATGAGTTCATTGTCTCTCTACTTCCAATCTCCCTATCCCTAAACCAACCTACACCTCTCATCTAGATAGTCTTGAGAGTGTAGAGTTATGATCATTTTAGCATAAAATCTAAATTCAGTCTGGTCTGAATCTATTTCTAGATTTATTGTAAGTGACCACCCCAGGCAAATGAGGCTCCTTTGCCCTCTTCCCAGCATATCCTGCATTTCCCTACAACACAGATCCTATATTTATTGGGTACTCTCCTACAGAATACAGGAGTGGTCTACAGAATACAGGAGTGGTCAAGACAAAGTCCCTGCCCTTGAGGAGATTATATGAAAGTAAAGGAGGCAGACAGTGAACCCATAGACAAATTTATAATATGAGATCAGGTAGTGATAAGGGCAATGAAGAAAAATAAAGCAGGCTTGGGGGATAAAGGAGGATGGGATGGGGGTAGGGACCCCATCTTATAGAGATGAAGGAAGATGTCTCTGAGATGACACTTGAGCCAGACTGAATGTAGTGAGGGAGAAGGCCAAGGAGAGATCTGGACAAGTGCTCCAGTCAACGGGAATAACAAATGCAAAAGCCCAGAGGCAGAAACACTTTGGTGAATTTGAGAAACAGAAGGGTAGGCTATGAGGCTAGAACAGATAGGGGGAGAAGGATAGAAGATAAGGGCAGGACATGGTCATTTTGAACTTAATGCTTAGTTCATAGCATTTCCTGATCTCTACTCTTCTTTGCCTGTTGAATTCTTACCTACCCCTTAAGGGCTGTCTCTTACATCTTCCTCCTTGGACCCTTCAGATTCCCTTCTGCTGAAAGAGATGTACTCCTCTTCCTAAATCCTGGAGGCTCTGGTGCATATCTTCTTGTCTGAAAGCACCACCCACATCCTACCTGACAATGTTCTCCTTTAGAACTATTCTCAATCTACACTGTAAATATCTTGTGGGCAAGCACCATATCTTGCTCATTTCTGGATTTCCTGTAACATTAACATACTCATAAAATCATCGGCTGGAAGGCACTTGAAAGTCTCTTCATCTAGCCAAAAAGTTTTTTTTTGGAGGGGCCATAGCTCTAAAACTATGCTAATATATGCAGGAATGCAGCTATTGCATAGGAAATGTCAGTATGGCTGAATGAAATGCGGCTTAATCCAAGTAGAATTTATTTAGTGGCTTATCAGAAAAATGAGGAAAAGCAAAGCCCTCAGAGAGATCTGAGCCTAGGTCAGAGCTCAGCGGGACTGTCCTTGGGCTAGACCACCTTGCCAGACCTTGTTATAATCCTCCCCAAGTCCTAGGAAACATCACAAATGCATTCTGAAAGTTTTTCATGACACATTACAATGCAAACCAAGTTATTCTCTGGGCACCACTCCTAGAAACCAGCCATTCATCCCTTCTCTATGACCTCTGACCTTGAGGCCTCTCATATTTGGTATTGAATTCTCTTTGATGATGGTAAACACGGATTTTGTCTCAGAAAATCCTTCCAACTTGAAGCCCTCTGGGATCACACCCCCTCTTGGCATCCCATTCTTGGGCTTTTGGCCCTGTCATCTCTGTAGTTGAGACAATTGACAAAACTGGCTTTGGTGTTCTCGTCCCTTCTGCTTTCATGACGCTGAGATGTTAACAGGAACATGTGCAGATCTGGGAAATTAGCCAGTAAATCCTAAGTAGTGAAGAAGTCTGAAGGTAAGAGGAAAATACTTTCAAAACATCTAGCCCAGCCCTCCCACGAACCACCTCAAAGACTGCCCCCCAAGAAAGCTCTCTCTCATCTCATTTGATCATAACGTACCTCATGCTTCAAATGTGTCTCTCTTTGGCAAACTATTGCTAGCAAAACAGAACTCCTGACCAAGAAATACTTCCTGGTGGCTGACTTCAATGTTCCCTTTCTCCTGTTGGTCCCTCTGTCTTGATCCCATTACGCCCCGGTCTCCCTGCCGGTTCAACGAGCTCCTCTCCCTTTTGAGATTTACAGCTTGTCAGACCTTTGTAGGCTCTGCCCACCCTCTCTCAACTCTAGCTGCCCCTACCTCACATAATAATCAGTAGGCTTTCTTTAGCTAAATAACACAGGGTTTGGGTCCTTTTAATCTTTTTCTATAAATTAGGTCTTTCACGGCATCTGAATAGTTGTTGGAAGTAAAATACACCCAGCTAAGTGCCATGGATTCTTGAATACTAGGGAGGGTGGAGTATGGGTAGGTGTGTGCCCCTTGTGAATGGAAGCATGTGAGGTTGTGTGTTGGTATATGTCTGTGACTTTGGAATCAGAAATTGAAAGGTCACCAGGACATTTAAACATTTTTATCCAAAACTCCCAAGAGGCAGCCGTAGCCAAATCTAGGAATTCACAGGAGGGGCTCTAACTTCTGTTCCTGGTACCACCATTTCTCACTTATTGCGTGGTCTTTGAGCAATTCTCTTCTCTCCTTCTTGCTTCGGTTGCTTGAGGTGGTTTAAGTGATTCAGCATTTTAGGACATTTTAAAATACTATAGAAATGTTAAGGTCAGACATGCTGATCACAGTCATTAACACCAACCTCACTGTCACATGGTGACACTTTATGTTTTCAAAGCAGTAATTAGAGCCAACCTGCACCATACCCCTGAGAGGTGGGTTTTTAAAGCTGCCCCACCCATACTCATTTGCACATGGTCCTACCCAAATGGAGGCACATTTTTTAGTTTGGGATTGGGCTGTGAAGGGCCTCAGAGCTATAGTGTGGAAAGAGCTCTGCTAGCTTGACCAACCCACCCCAAAGTCTGTGGTTAATGGATTACAAATTTGGGTAATGCTGGACAATAAATTACAACTACAATAATAAAGCTGAAAGTACATACAATTTAAGCAGAAACACCAGTGTTTTTTATCGGAAATGAAAAAAACCATTGATCATAGCAACTGTCTGAGATTAGCAGGGAGCCACATTTTCAAACATCCTGCAGTAAATCCAGAGCACATCCAGCTGGAAAGCAAGAGTGGAAATAAAACTTGAAAATTCATACCATGCTTTGAAGTCTGCTTCTTTCACAACCATGAGTCCCTGATTCGCCCCAACCATTCCGAGCTGCTCTTGCTTGTTGAATTTATTTTAAGAGACACAAGCCATGCACTTGCATATAATCTTTCAAATAGACTCCAGCTTTTTGCAGGGATGGTTTGTTAAGGAGTATGAATCCCAAAATACTTTCTCTTGCACATGAAATCAGCCATCAATTCAACTGGAACAAAAAGGCTTCCACTGCTAAAACTAGAAAGCACTCTTGGTTCTAGTGAGTACTGCTTTTTCTCTTGTGTTCTTTCCTTTACCCATCCATGCACTTTCAAGTTTTAGTTTTTGAGTGCTATTATCTATCAAAAACTATTAATGCAGATAAAAGGATACTAACATGCCAGATGCTGGAAATGCCAGGATGGCAGCCTATAATGTCTTCCTCTCCATGAAGCCATCTGGGGCTCCTGAAATGGGCCATGTTGCCACACTGAAGTGACTGCTATCCCATTAAATCATCAGAGGAGAGAAAGCCAATGGTGTGGGTTGAGCAGAGCTTCAGTCTTGCACAGGGCCCACTGTCACCATACGTCAACCTCACCTACCAACTGTGCTTGTGTGGACAGGAGCCCAGCCGGTCCTTCTGCCCAAATCCCAGGTGTCTTCAGAAGAGGGTATGGAGTCGTAGGCCAGCTGGACTGTTAGATCCTTTCTCTACTCATCATTATGGGGAAAAGAGATACTCTCTAGGACAGAGACCCGTCATCCTTTCGGTATTTTCGATGACCACCGGGAAGAATTGGCGAGGGCATCTACGAAACATGTCCTTGGCCACAGAACAGTCACAGTAACCTAGTCAATAATCAGTCACTCAACTTTGTAATAATCTAGTTGCCTGAGTTTCTGTCAACAACACAAAAAACTAAAGAAGAAAATACTTTGATTCACAGTGCCTGGTCAAGAACAATGCAGATTCTAAAACCAGAAATCTGGATTTCTGCCCTTAGGTTCACAGGGCAGTGAATTTTGGTCAGTTTGCATAAGTCTTGAAGGTTCCAATCTCCCCACTGAATGAAATAATGTTTGTGAGAGGCAGGCTGAAAACTGACAAGCACACTGCACCTTTGGGAAGTTATTTCAATGAAACAGGGAAAATTCAGTTGGCCCTCTCATTCCTTCTCAAGGCACAAAACTACGGGGCAGGAACGATGTGGAGAAAGTCCTTGACCTCTGGGGTCCATTCCTCTCTTCTTTAGCTCTCCTACCTGGGAGCTGGATAATCCAACAGTGGAATGAAACTCCAAGGAAGGGAATCATACCATGGACCCAAGCAGTGAACATGGTCTACATCATCCAAGCAACAACCCAGCCATAAGCTTAATAAGGGGAGGGGGAAAAAAAAAAACTAGCAACACAAAAACAAAGAACTCTCAACTTTACAAACACTGGGAGGGCAACAGCTGGTCAGCTGAGATTAAAGGAGCGTGAGAGAGCACCTCCCCATCTCCTGACTTCTCCTCCCCCATAGAGGTTCCTGCAGCCAGCCGGGGGCTCGCTTTTACAGCTCTGTGAAGATGACCTTGTTCCAGCTAAGATAGGGGCTCTTTTGATCTCAGCAGGGGGATGCTCTGGGCCTGCAGCTGGCAGATATTAATAGTACAGGATCCGCTGGGGTGGAAGAGATCTCTCCGTCGGGCCAGGTCACTTGTATTCCCTGGTCTGCATCAGAGCAGAAGGGACTTCATTTCCCTGAATTGGCCCCTGCTGGGTATTTCCCTTAGGTCAACTCAGATCATTTTATTGCTGGCTGCTCTTGGCTGCTTGTTCTCACCCCACAACTGTTTTCAAGGGAGCACTGTTTAAGCTGTGCCCTCTGCTCAGCAGCTGAAATCTATTACAGGACAGGGCGAACCTGGAGCCCACCCCACCAGTGTGCTTCTCACTCTCACTGGTTTGCACACGCATCTTCTTGCGTACACGTCTGTGTGGGAAAGAGGCAGAGAGCAAGAGACAGATGGACGAGGCAGAATGGTTTACAGAGTGAGGAGATGGCGATGTGGGGTGAGGAGACTCTTCCAGGTATGCCGAAGTATCAGGGCTAAGATTCCTGCAGATCCTTTCTATCATGCTTAGTCTAGGAAAATACATGGCCGTTCTGCCCACTCCATAAATCAGAATTTTAAAACCCCATCAACAAGTGAATGCTCCTCATTTTCAAACCCACATCCTGATCTCACAATGGGACAGCTAGAAAAGCCTTCGGCAATTTTATATTTCCAATCCTGAGGCCCAAAGTCATTGAAAGACCTGCCCAAGGTCACAGGGCTAATAACACAAAAGCAAAGTTGATACAATGGATCCTGGAAACAACAAAGTAACTTATACATATTAACCACAGTGGCATTAACAACCATTGCAATGTATTCGAATAGGTATAAATGCTTTAAGAAAATTGTCCATTTTAATTCACTGGTAAGGAACTTCCTTATAGACTTCAGGAAAAATATTTCTAAGCCTCTTTACCTGCTCAGCTATGCAAAGGAAAGATCTAGAAAAATCGATTGTTTCCATTCTCCCTAGGATTTCATAATTTCAAAAAGTTATCTAAGGATGAGCTGGTAAGTCTCCCCTTGTCATGAGAACAACTTTACCATTTTCTGGAAGCGGTTACACTGGAGCCCCAAAACAATTTTCTATCTGTCCTGTTCCTCTTTGCTTAAGATAAACCAGGAAGCAAAGACAAAGCAAAATGTTATTACTTATCGGTTTTTAAATAAGGAAACAAGATATGTTTTTTCTCCTCAAAGCTGAATAAATGTGTGCGTGTGTATGTGTGTGTGAAATAATTACAACAATTTTTAATGAGGCGCTTTATGTGAATCTCATGGCTCCTGTTTACAAAGTATTTACGACGGTATCCATTTAGCATTTATTTACTGCCTATTATGTGCCTAGAACTTTGCTAGTCATTCAGGATACAAAAAGAATCCAACTTAGCCCATGCCCTGAAAAAATCTGCCAATCTAGTCAGGAAACCATGAGAAGTTAAGTTAATTTTCCTGGATCTTTTCTTTATAAAGCTGAGCAGGTAGAAGGGCCACAGGGGAGGAAGAGGGAGCGAGACCAGTGCAGACTGGAACAAACAAGGAGGTTTTGTGGGAAGAGGTGGTCTTTAAATAAACCTTGACTGAGTCGGAGGATTTGGGAAGAGAGGAAGCGGTAGAAGTAAAAAAGGGAAATGCTATTCTAGATAGGACGAGCTGTCTCTGCAGCGGCACAGGGCAGGAGTGGGGAGTGGCAGGCAGAAAGCGTGCTTGATGTGGGAGCTTCCCGCAAGGCATTGACAAGAACCAAGGGGAATGGGAAGGACAGGGCAGACTGTGAGGACTGTGAGGAGTGAGGAAGCACGGTCTCTAGTGGTGTTTTGGAAACTAATCCACACAAAAGAAAAGAAAAGCAAAAAAAAAAAAAAAATTCCTGATTTTTAGCATGTGCAGATTCCCATGGTGTAAATACTTCTAGCCTGGTTGATTTCAGGCTGACAAACCACAAATTCCTGAATATTTTAAAAGCAGCTTATTGATTTTAGCCCATTCTCAGAAAATGGGCTGATACAGTTCCTAGACTTCTGAGTAGGACAGTGACACAGTAAAAAGAAGCCAGATTAGGAGAGTTTCATTTGGTAGTGGCAGAATGGAAATGGTAGAGAGGCTGGAGTTGGGAGGGCCATTTTGGAATTTATAAAAATAATCCAACTACGAGTTTAATAAGTCAGCTGATCACAATACAAATCATAAAGAAGAGGGACCTGGCTGGCTCCGTTGGTGGAGCAGGCCACACTTGATCTCAGAGTCACGCGGTCAAGTCCGACACTGGGCATGGAGCCTACTTTAAAAAAATGTGTAATATCCATAGACATTTTTTTTTAAACTATAAAGAAGAGGGGGCAGAGGAAGAATATATTTGGAAAGAAAAACCAAGAAGACCGGATGAGAGGAATTCAGGGAGGGAGGAAGAATAAATGATTTGGGTTTTCAGTCCAGGTGATGATGGGGAGGGATGACACAACACTAAATGTGGAAATAGGGGACACAAAGCATTTTACAGTTTTTATAAATAAGTAGTTTTTCACCCTGAAAAGCACCACCAAGAAGCAGGGCTGTGGCCCTTCCAATTTTTGAGTCCGTAAACCGTGGCCAATCCACAGAAGACCACCTGGGCGGTCAGGAGACTTACCAGCCTACAAATCCCATCTGCTCCCTCATGAACACTTCTCAGAAAATGGAAGTGTAGACGGGTCTGTCACAGCTATGCACATGTATCCAGCCCACAGCTAGCAGAACTCAGAAATGTCACATAAGAACTTTCAATAAAGCTAGAAACCACCCACTGGCTCGGTGGTGTAATTCCCCTAGCTACGTAAACCATAGCCAGCCTGACCTTTGCTAGCATGGGAGGGTGGAGAAAATTTTGCAGATTTACCGACATAGAGAGTTTCTCTTAACCCTTCTGTAAAGCTGGTCGGGAATGCCACATGTCCAGCACATGACAATGGACCCTTTTAGCTAGTCCAAAAGCACACAGCACAAACAAAAGGCTGAACTGCTATGCGACCACCAGTAAAGCCAACCTGTGAGCATCAGTCTCAAAAATCAAGTCACTTAGCAGTTGGCCTTATACTCAGGATCCAAAATCAACATATGGAAGTGTGACAGGCTTCAAGGTGTAGGTGATGGATGTCTGTGATGGTGACTCACTCGGATGAAAAAGGAAGCTAGCCTGTAGAGACAGGGCAAGAGCCTCTCCAAATACAAGGGATCAGATGCCAGGGAAGTTGCTTAAGCCTAAATCACCGGGCTCCGGCTGGGTTCACTGGCCAGGGCCTCTCAGCCCAGTCTCCCAGCGCAACAGGGGGCAGAGAGGCAGAGAGGAGAGGCGGTGGGGCTATACGTCAGTGTCAAGTTTCAGCCCCTCTAGGACAGATCCCTTACCTTCAGACAGGGACAAATCATCAGCTGGAGACACCAGGTCTGCCTGAGAAGCTAGGGCCCCGCTTAGATGCGTAGTAATTTGATTCGTCAAGATAACCTGTGAACAGACAGGGAGAAGGTGGGGGAAGGGAGAAGAAAGAGACCAAATTAATTATTAGAGCTTTCAAAAGAACAGACTGTGGTTCAGGGGAGGACTGATAAGCACAGGTAGGAAAACCCCAGTTCTGACTTTCATCAGTTTTATCTGCGGGCCAGAGTATCTGGCAAAACCTACAGGTCATTCAAAACACAGAAAAGAGGAAACAGGCTTGTTTTGGAGCTTAAACCACCAATGGGTTCCTTCTAAATGCTGAGTAAATTGGAACTGAGAGGTGTTAGCTAAATCAGAGAATTAAGATGCATATGAACACATTTGATCAAACTTCAATTTTTAGGATTATATCCACAGCCCAAGATATTGCTAGTGCTAAATAAAAGCAGTAATTTAAAACTGGGATGTTTGTGGCTTCTTCATATTAACTCAAAGTCAGAGTTTTATTTCCAAATTTGTGGAACTGTAATAAGATTCATCTGTAAAGGAACAACACTCTTCTTACAGATTCATTGAACTTCAACAAAAACATTCCAACCTCACTATGCATTTAAAACACAAATTAATATAATCCTACCTATTCAAAATACAGTTCATAACACTTAGAATTCCTATGATTCACTACCACACCATGACATTTGATTCAGTCAAGAAACGATTCTTTCCCTTAAAAATCTTCATTTATAAAATTTACTATATTGTTTAGAAGACTGAAGGAAGAATAAAATACAGATTCTCTCCTGGAACACTACACTGACTAACACCACCATTGTTTCCCAAGGTTTGGGTGCTTCCATCATGTAGAAAAACTGTGAGCATCTCAGTCACTCGGAGGAAACGTCCCTTCTGAAAACGGTACTAGGCACTTAGTATCTGGAATAAGCATCTGGTTGGACTGTCTTGGTCTGTCCCGAGGGTCAGCTACGGTTTTGTTGCCCCCCGAATTTGAACAGAAATGGAAACAGTCTCTATTCTTCATTGTCCAGCTTTTCAGCCACACCTGTCACCATCTCTTGAACGAACCAGGGACACGTTATAAATCCTCTACCCATGGCAGCTTCATTGGAGGCTGAGAGGGGAGCATGATGGCAAGGTCAGGCAAAGAAAGGAAGTACTCTATTAGCACAGACAACCTCTGCAAGGTCTCTGTGTGACCGAGGCTTATGAGTCTCCAGCTACTCCGAAGTGACGGTCAGATCCTGCAGCGCTCTGCTAAGTACCTGCTCATCTCCTCCTCATTCTTCTGCATCGCGACTTTGCCTCTGGACTAGTAAGGATCACATGTGATGCGTCTGCAATTACAATGGCTTTACAGAGTCGAATAACAGCCTGCTCTTCCAAGAACAAATGTGCATTTGTAGGAGTACGAATAAAAATTATGTTCATTTCTCTCTTTATAATACAGGGCATGGGCTTTGGAGTCGAATTAAACTGGGCTCACATTCTGACTCTGACACCACGCACCCTGGGAAAGTCACTTCAACGTTTGAGTTAAGTAGCTTCATTTGTTCATAGGTAAAATCATACCCATCTTACAGAACCGTTACAAGAATTAAGTGAGATAATCAATGTGAGGCACCTAACATAATGTCCGGCACGCAGTAAATAGTCAATAAATGGAAGCCATTGCTATTGGTGCTGTTTTCTTCAGAAACGATGCTGTATAGGTTAAATATCTATATAATATAGAGCAAATGCCACATGCTTCAGATAATTAGATCTAACAGGAGAACTCTAAACCGCAATTTTCTACATAAGGATACACTTTAGGATCTAATCATTTCTACCAATCTTAGTCCTTCTTAAGTTTTATGCAATGATCTCAGTAAGAAAAAGATAGCAATCATTTAAAGGCAGGCCAATAAGGTACTGGTATTACTCTGAAAATACTACGTGCTTTATTTACCAAAGGACAAAATAATGCATCTGTCTGTCCTAGTTTTTAAGAATGTGAAGCTTCTGAGAGATTAAAATAGGAAAGCTCTACTTTTTTAGAGGATTCTTCTAAAAGATGGCTTGGTAAAAATGAAAGAACTTTAATGATACGGTAATGATAATACAAAAAAAAAAAAAATGTACTGAATACCTCCCGTGCAAGGCCTGTTACCATATACACAGGGGGAAATAAAGAGTAAGGGCTCTGTATGTCTTTTCTAGAAACTTGTAAGTTAAGAGATGAGCCATCTACTAAAATATTCAGATCATTTTTTCCCCTCGATTTTATTATTATTTCACTGGTCCTTCATGGAAACTTGCCCTGAGATGATGGTTTTATTATACAGAACTAATAAAGTTATGTCCTCCAGAACCTCAAACCAAACTCCAGATGTCCCTCAGAAGGTACTCAGCCCCATTTCCACTTCCAACGGAAGACGAGGTGGAGAAGACATTTCACTCGCCAAGGGCAAAAGTGGTTTTGCTAATAATCCTCTCCTTTTGTATTACGTACCCGAAAGCCAAATCACTGAAGGACACATAGGAACCAAACTCGGGGCTTTGCTAATCACACCATCTTACTAAATTGTTGTGGTTTTCTAAGCCCGTGTTCAGCAAAATGATAGAATGGAAACATTTTCAAATAGCATCGCTGACAATTAACCATGGCTTGGGCAGAAGCCTATAGATGGGTTGTCCTCTGGAGACCTGAAAACTACACTCTTAAAATAATCTATAAAATACTATTATATGTTATAAACAGAGTCTTAACACTACCTGTTTCTGAAAATTTGTTCTGACTGACACTTCAGAAGGGCCTCCTTGCCACTTCACTCCATTGGAAAGATTGGGGCTTCCGATGCTTGGCACTCTATCTGTGGGAGAGCAGTTTGCACAGTAGTTAGGGTGAGGGCTTGGGAGTTAGACCGGAGTTAAGATCCTGGGTTCCACTACTTTCCAGCTCTATGACATTGGGCAAGTCCCATACCTCTCTGGCATGATAATATTGAACTCACAGCGTTTCATGCAACTGGATAATGCATATAAAGATCCCTAGAATTAGTGCCTGACCAGGGCTAAATGCTAAAATGTTAGTACTCATCACTGTCTTTAGTTATCCTTTGCTGACTGGTACCTTCCTTTTTAGATAGAACACACAGCTAATTCCCTTTTGTATGACATATAGCCCACTGCTGACAAAGAATAAACGTTGATATGTTCAAAAAGCCATGACAATTTAAATGAAATTACATCAACTATTTTTGTTATTTATCTGAAAGTATGGCTCATTGAAAACATACCATCCCCACCACCCCTACCCCCATGAACTACAAATCCAAAGGCCAGAATGGGACTCTTGGGTTAAGGGGAAGATATGTTGGGGTTTTGTTTGTTTTAATGGTCATGATTACATCTGAAGCCAGGAGGAGACGGAGTCTAGCTTAAACTTTATTCTTCAGGAAGGAGAATACCATCCATCTACTGGGAAGAGGAGGCTTTGTAAGTCAGATAAAGTAACTATTGTCTCCACTCAAATCTCTATATAGAGAGACCACTCACTCCCAGGGCCTCTCCGTACAGCCCTCTGGGTTGGGGGATGCTCCGGGTCCACTTGGCTTGCAAATGGCCCTCTTGTCATGCCACAGAGACCTTGAGTCTTGTTCTTAGGGCTCCTCTCCCAAGGCAAAACTGGGGCGAGACTTCTCCCTGAGTTGTCCTCATGTCCCTGAGTTCCAAGTTTTCTCTTGCCTTATCTGGCTTTCTCTAAGTGCATCCTACTCAACCCTTCTATGTTCAACATCTATGCTCTGGTTAAGGGCACAACAAAGCTCTTTAAAAAAGAAGACACTTTAGGGTACATATTCATAAATAACCCAGTAAGTCCTGCTTTCACAGTGAACAGGACTTAGAGAAAAAAGGTGGGGAGAGAGGAACCAGTTAAAGACCAGGTGAGCTAATAAGGCAGATGGGTAGGAAGGAATACCATTTTGGTCAGAAGACAGGGTCCTGTGGATGAAAAAGCCTAACTAACATGCAAACTAACACACAAACAAAAATATGACTCATTTCCATTAAGCATATAAAAAGTACCTTAAGAAAGCAAATAACTGGATATAAGAAGGTAGGAACAGAATAAACTGATCAGAGCCATCAGCCCCAAGGGTCAGGGACTTAGGGAGCTAGAGTCCGCTGGGCAATTGAGCCCACCTCTCCATGAGTCTCTGTGTCCAGTGCAGACCACTTGCCTTCAGCCGACCCATCCTTCCTTGACTATGCTATGACCAGACTATATCTATGCTGTACCCACGCCCTCATATCCTACTCACCCTTCCTGGTCCAGAATACATTCTACCTTAGGGGCCCCTGTATGTCTAGTCTGATCCACCCAGTGAAGTATTAGAAGTATTTCTGCTGGGGCCTCCAGGAGCACCACTTAGTATATTCCAGCCCATGGTGAGTACTGGAAAAAGGGGGACAGAAGAGAAAGTGGGACAGCCCTGAAGAAATCAGGGTGGAGAACTGTCAGATCTAAAGGCATAGCCTTTGGCAGAAGAAGCTCCTTTTTTTGGCTCTTGGAAGGTGACAGAGAAGGACTTTATGGTAAGCCAGGGATGGAATAGGTCGGAATGGAGTATCTGGCCCTCTTTGGTCAGCAGAAGAAATATTCATGGTCAGCAAAACAATAACTCACTATTTACAAGTCAGATTTTTTTTAAGGACCTAAGTATATGGCACATGCCCTCGTTCAACTTTCCGTGGGGGCAAGTGAGAGGCAGAAGCTGTAAGCCTCACTTTCCACCAGGTGAACTGGAGTTACCTGCCTGAGGCCAGCAGCTCAGATAAGAAGAGGGATGCGTAGGCTTCCCTGCCTCCCTCTTTCTCCTAAGGCAGCAGTGGGCAGAGGAGAGGAGAGAGGAGCTCTCAGCTCAGACCCCAGGATGGGTGACTTCTCCAGGCCTGCATGTCCCGATCTAGATAATCTGATCTATAGATTTCTTTGGTCATTATTTTTAATGTCCAGAAATGAGAAGATTATCGAAGTGCTACATTGTAACAAACTCGATCTTGTGACAAGAGTCCTCTTGGACTCCGATGCTACGAAATAACCATAAGTCAAGTCGGTAAGTAGCTGCAGCTTCTCCAAGAGCCAAACGTTTGAGGCAGTCTGAGTCGAACTCTGCCTATCTTTTTGGTGGTGTTCAGTGGCCCCGGATGCACGTGGCACGTCCTTTCCAAGGCCCAGAGAAGGCCTGGGATCTAAAGCTCTTCATGGAACTCATGTCTATGTGCAAGAGTTTGGGGGGAGGCTGGGCTAGAGGGATCGTGAGGTCCCTCCGGGGCATTCCTATGCCCATAAAAACACCCACTCCCTGTCAGAAACCTGCTACAATCTAACACAGAGAATCAGACAAGTTTCAGAATCGCTTTCCTTGGGCCTGTAGCGCTAGGTGCCGCGGTGGTCCTAATACTCCTGGTTATTCAAGAAAACAGGCAGAGAAAGGGCATCACCTGCGAGACGGAGAGAAGAGCTGGGGACTGCCTCTGCTCAAACTGCCTGCCCGAAGCCCAGTCGAGCACTCTCAAAATGACAGCGCTCTGCTTTTCATAGGTTCTGAAGTCATAGTCCATTTTTTCTTCTTTTTGTATTAAAAATGGTCTATCTGCCCAAGGTACGCTTTTGTAAACTGTTATTTTTGGTATCTAAAATGATCCTAATTGCCAGATAGGTGGGTGATCGAGCCTTTCTATCTAAACATAGGCCTTGGGTAAGTCAGAAATTCTGGGTTTTAATCCTGGCTCTGTTAAGGGTTGCTGAATGTCCTGCTTTTAAGAAGACAGAGGCCGGAATTTTCCTGTGAGAAATTGCTAAGGTTCATTGAGTCCTTTCATCACCGAGGCTTGAGAGAAAGGCCCTGGAGTGGTTTTCCCCATACTCTCCTCTTGATTCCCAACCATGACGGTGTCTGCCCCAACCCATATCTGCTGTACAGGAGCTGGGAGTGAGAGGGAAAGGAGGAGGGCCCCCCTCCCCCTCAAGAGAGTGTGGGAGGGAAGCTCTGGGTGCAGGGCAGGAACAGAGGGAGTGCCCCCAAGAGCGGCCTAGACGCCGACCCTCACAGACACATGCCTCTTCCCCGACTCTCCCCATCCCAACCCCTTCCTGTCACTTCCAGCTTTGAAAAGAGATATCCGGTATTTGTTGTGAAGAAAAGTCAGACCAAATATTTTGGCATTTGAGCGTCACAGTTCTGGTTTTACTATTCACTGGCTTAATTTTGCCAAGGTCTGGAAAATTATAAATCATTCCATTATGAAAAAATAATCATTTTTCTTTAGTGTCAGCCCAGAGAATATCAACTGTCAGTTCTAAAAGAAAGAACTGATAAGGTTTTAGTATTCCAGCCTGCTTGAAGGTCTGTAGGACAATTGTTTTCTGGGAAAATCTGAAAGGCTGTGGGGGATTTTCCTTTCAAAATATTTGTGGTAAAAGGACCAAACTTCAATTTGGCCTGAAGAAAACACTGTTGTGGGAGTCAGGCATCCTGCCTCGTATTTGTGGCTCTGTCCCTAGCCTGCTGTGCAATTCTGGAAAATGCTCCCAACTTCTCTGAACCTAAAAAGTGTTGAGTCCATAAAAGACATAAAGGAAAAGAATCTATTATGGCTATAAATGTAGCAGGCTGCTATGAAAAACATTATACATTTCAATTTGCATCAGGATGAGTATTATATTTAAAACTTCACCTCATCATTGATTCTCATCATCTCCACCCTCAAATCCATTTTACACAGAACTAATTGGCAGTGGCAGAGGAAGAGAGAAGGAAAAGAAAAGAATGAAGGACATGACTTCAAATAATTTGGTATTTATCGTGAGAATACTTTCAAAGCTTGATAAAAATTCACATCTCTTATTATGAACCTGGAGGGAAAAAAATCTCTTTTGGAGGTCTCGCTGTGGAAACTCACAAGGCGACACTCAAGGACACTGGCTAGGAGGGCAGTCCCTAGAGTAGCAAAGTCCCAAACGAAGACACTGGCTCAGGACGAGGCCACGGAGATGGAGGAAGAGAAATGCATCTCCGCAGCTTCGCACAAACACACACACAATCACACAGAGACCGCTAACACTACTGCTTCTACGTTAGCCACTGTCTAGACCACTGAGTTTAGAGGCAACAGATGCAAGTAAAACTGAGTCTGCCATTTGGTCAAAATAAAGATGCAAGAAAACTGCAACGCAGAAGGGTGGCTTTCTCTTCGGCCTACTTCTGCAGGGTGCACATGCAAGGGGGTGCGGTGGAAACCCTGGGGGGGGGGCAGCTACGGCGTGGGCGCGAACTGCTCCACTGTTCCAATGGGGCTGAGGTTAACACATGCCGGTTCCGGGTCTCAAATGGGGTGACAGTTGTCGTGAGGCCACAAACAGCAGCCTGGTGTGCCGTTTCCACCTGCAGCCCGACCTGGGCAACATCCTGTCAGTGATCTCCGGCTTGTTGCAGGAAATAACACGCAGCATTGGTGAGCTGCGACAGTGTGCTCATGGTGGCTTCAAATAGTGCCTTCCCCCACCGTGGGCGATTTTGCCCTTAGCCTGGGATCCAAGAGGTCTCTGGCCAGCTGGGGCTTGGAAGCGAACAAGGCCAATTGCTGGATGACTCTGAGGTTCGCAGATGTGGAAGGAACCTTCCTACCAGCCTTCATTGCGCTGTACATTTCTTGCGGCCGAGTCGCTTTTGGTGGTTTGTTTGGTTGTCCTCGCCCACTCCCTTACTGCCCACTGAGCCCCACAGAAAGGCAGGGGAGGTGAATTTCCAACAGCCCCCTGAGTTTCTGCTGACCTTTTTAGGTGTTTTTGTTACTTGATGGTGCTTTCTATTCACGTGTTCTCCTGGGCTCTGGGGATTCCCCTCCTTTTGATTTGCAAGGAGGGTTAGAAAGACACAGCTTCGTGATCAGTCCATCGCAGGCAGCTACTATTGACTGATTTCCCCTCCTTAGACTCATTTGAGACCAAGAAAATAGTTCTATTGAGTCACTTGCTCCCCAGAGGTCTGAAAATATGGTTCTTGGGGGAGTCCAGCCTGATAAACACCGACTTTGCTATTCTCCAGCCCCAGCCAAAGTTATAGTGGCCTATCGTGGGGAGGAGCCGAAGCCCAGAGGGGCCTCTGATCTCACCCCGCCTCTGAAAAACCTCCAAAGGAGAACAAGCCAACACTAATCTGACTTCTGTATCTCTGTGCCACTCAGGCAAATGGCATTCCAAGGGCTCTCTGAACTCAGAAACTGGGTGCGTGCATTCAATTCTATCTCCAAAGTCAATCTGTAGCATAAAATGAGAGCAAAGATCGCTCACAACCTGTTCAAAAGGAGGTCAAAACATCTGCCTAGGAACAGATTTCCAGGACAGCAGCCTAATCAGAGAAGCCTTTGAACAAAAACTATGTATTTGATATCCTCAAAGAAGGGACACTGTGTAAAGCGTTGTTTTTTTATTTTTTTATTTTTTAAGAAGGTGGGGGCAGTTGGGAGCTGAAGCTCTCTGTCTATAGCCATATTAAATAAATGACATCAACATCCACAAACAATAATAACCTATAATTAAACGGAGTCAACATAAGAGAGACAGAAGAAGAATAGGCCCAAAACAAATACATTAAAATGGCTAAATATTTACATGGCGAGTGAGGATGGGCAATGCCCTTGGAGTGGAGATCTTTGATCGTGGCCACTAACGAGCCAATCTCATCACGTGCTACAGGCCCATAAAATGATGTCCTAGCCAAGGGCAGATCACACTCAAGGCACGAGCCCCGGTGCCAGATGACAGATAGGCTTTCGGTCTCCAGTATCTACTCTGGTGGCCTGGGAATGGCTACTGGGAGCTCTGTCCCAAGAGGAAGTGTGAGGTTGTGTCCGGCCCCCGAGTTGCTGGAGGGGACGGCGAGGGACATGGGCTGCTAACCGGAGCTGCATGAGAGCGCTATCCTGTCATTTTTTCCTCCCTCATCTTCATTTGCCTGTCTGGGTCACTTCTCAGCTAACGTCATTAACAAGAACGGTGATAGCACTTGATGTGTGCGTGGTGCTCTATACTTTTCAGAGGATGCTCCCAGAGGGGTCTTAGCCGATCCTCACTGCCTCACGAGGGAAACGGCTCTTGTGTGTTAGGAGGGTGGGCTCTGGGGTCGGACCTCCTGGGTTTCTGCCTCAGCTCCACCACCACCCAGCTGTAGAATTCCGGGTAGATGACAATCTCTCTGTGCCTCACTTTCTTCAACTGCGTAATGAGAGCACGATTATACGGTTGTGAGGATAAATGAGTTGACACAGAAAGCACTCAAGATAGGGCCTAGTAACTAGCAGGTGCCCAGCAACTATCCGCTTTTTGTCTATTATTCTACCCACTTCCATTTTTTCCAGTGGGAACACTGAAGCTTGTGACATTCTCTGTCTTGTCTGGGTTTCTCATGGTTCACTCACTCTGGCTCTCATCCCCATGCCAAGGGCCCCATGCCAGAGCTGAAGTGTCATCCTTCACTCTTCTTCCAGCTTCCATCTTTCAGGACCAACTCAAATCCCACCTCTTCCATGAAGTCTTTCCTCACCACGCCAGTTGCAACTAATTCACTTCTGAGTTCCAAAGCTCCCACTTGACAACCGGTCCCAAGGAATTTAGTGCGAGGATTTTCTCTCTGTGTCATGGATGTGCTGGCTCTATCACGTAAAAACTCCCTGACACGAACACTCACGGCCTCCTGGATATTTGTGGGTTAGTTTCCTCAGAGCACGGCATTTGCTGAGATCGGATGGACCAAGGGCCATGTGATTCAATGCAAAATCACATGTAAAGGAAAACCGTACAAGATGTTTAAGACTCAGACAAACTTTCAGTAGCAAGAAGAAACCAGTCTACTGTCAGAATGCTGTTTGGTGGCGCTGGAAACACTGAGTCTTCCGTGCGGGGAGGAACCATGCTCCAGCAGGTACGGCGAAAGAAAAGACACAGACTCCTTGATTCTATTTCTGTCTTGGCCGCTAAGCTCCGTGCTAAGATTTTCACTTCTGCTAACATGCTTCAGAAGAAAGGCTGCCACATGAGAGCAGAACGAGGACGGGCAGTTAGTTGGTTAGATGTGGTGGGGCCGCAAATGGCACTGGGATCTGGAGGAGGAGCTCACAGCCGGAATGAATCCCACGTGGGCCTTTGTCTGTCCAGCTCCACCTCAACTCCCAGGGGATGGCCCCGGGTAGCTGCCCTCCTTAAATATAAATACCCTAAAGGGACTGTCTTCAGTTTACTTAGGATCCGCATGAGCCATCCAAAAAGTTTGTTCTTGTTTTCTGACTTGAAATGATGTTTGCATGCATTTTCTGACTGGTTACACCATACGCTGGTGGTGCTAAATAAGAAAAAAAATCAGTCGATTCTTCGTGTGTTTGGTAATTGATTCATGAGGTGTATTCGTGCCGGCGTTTGTGGTGGAGGCCCTGGTCTATGGTGGACACACAGCTGGGATGCAACGGGTAGGGGCAGAGCTTTGTTCTTGGTCCTTGATGTCTCCCAGCCGAGAGGCCGGGCCTGGAAGGACTGGGTTGTTTGTGGCCATGCTGGCAATGATTTAAGGGGCACGATGAGCCCTTTGAAAACAAGAAACATGGGAGCTGTGGATAGTGGCTTTCCATTTCCACATATTCGAAGTCCCACTGAATTCAGAATTCTGGAGCTGTGGGCAAGTCTTGTGGAAGATTTCCTGCTCAGATCGAGGCCTAGAAAGGGATCACGGCTGAAAGTGAACAGCCAGCTGCTTTGGAATGGGAGGACAAGGAAGTTCTTCTCTGTCTGGTTATTTAGAACACAGCGTTCAGGCTCATGGACTCCTCCTGCCCTCCCCAGGACCACACTGAAATGACTAAATCTGCCTGTTACTCCAGAGAATCCAGTCAAATAAATAAGTCAATTCTCTTTAAGTTTGTGGTCTCAACTCCTTGTTGGTTTATTGCAAAATTAAAGGGCACACAGAGTAGAACCATCAATCAGTAACCAGCAGAGGAATAAGCTCTTTGTGGAATGTACTGAGAAGCAGGAAAGAGGAAGGGGAAAAAAATGAAAAGAAACCTCATGAAATGGTCATTTGTTAGGAGAACAGAGAGGGGAAATCCACATTTCACATGCAGCATCATTTAGGAAAAGTCTTATTAAAGGTTTCCTATCTCGCCAGGAGACCAAGCACAGGAACGCAAACAAAAATCCCTCAAAATGATCTGCCATTTATTAGTGTTGGTTTCTTGTGGCCTTTGCTGTGTTCCGTAGACACAGCCAGAGATTGTGGGGCCAAGGGGCCGGAACAGTGACTCAGCAGGCTCAGGATCAGGGCAAGGAGATGAGATGCTGCTACTGTTTATACGAGGCAAACATAACTGGCCCCCTCCATTCTTCATCCCAACCTGACCGTTCCTTAGCACCCTGTTATTAGAGTGCCTCCTTGAGGTGCCTGGGTGGCTCAGTCGGTTAGGCAGCTGCCTTTGGCTCAGGTCATGATCTCAGGGTCCTGGGATCGAGCCCCACATCGGGCTCCCTGCTCAGCAGGGAGTCTGCTTCTCCCTCTCTCTGCCCCTGTGCCTGCTTGTGCTCTCTCTCTCTCTCTTTCTCTCAAATAAATAAATAAATAAAATCTTTAAAAAAAAAAGCACCTTCTTAGTACCATGCCTTATTTGGAATGTATGATAAATGTGATTTGATGAGGGTAAAAACCAAAGAGCAATATATAGTCTAGTGGAAAAAAACTAACACTCATTGAGTGCCCACTGAGTGCCAAACAGTATGCTCAATGCCTTAGTTACATAACTTGCTTTAATCCTCACTGCAGCCCTATGTGGTAGGTAACATTGCTCCTCCACCTTGAGGATAAATGTATTCTGTAACTGACATAGCTTGCAGCAAGCAGCCACATCTGTGTGACTCCAAAATTGCTTCTTTTAGCCAGACTCACCATGCTCAAGCACGGCACCAGGAAAACTACTGTGGATTTTCAATCCTGCTGGAAGAAATTAAATAGGTAGAATTGGAAATAGCAGAATGGAAACTCACCAGTCCTATGTCTACCTTGCACATTTTCTACTTCAAATAACTTCCTTCTCTGGACAACTGATATTCTTTTTTGTCCCCCTCTTTTTTTTCTTATTAACATATAATGTATTATTTGTTTCAGGGGTACAGGTCTGTGATTCATCAATCTTACACAATTCACAGCACTCACCATAGCACATACCCTCCCCAATGTCCATGACCCAGCCACCCTATCCCTCTACCCATTTCCCCTCCAGCAACCCTCAGTTTGTTTCCTGAGATTAAGAGTCTCTTATGGTTTGTCTCCCTCTCTGGTTTCATCTTCTTTTATGTTTTCCTCTCTTCTTCTATGATCCTCTGCCTTATGGACAATTGATATTCTTGACCATTTCACAAGAGAGGAAAGCAAGGCACCCAGAGGTGGAGGGAATCGCTCACACTAGTAAGCAGACAAGCCATTAGACCACAGCGTGGTTCTGATTCTCGCCCATGGCAAGATGTACCTTTTGAAATAACTTGGTAATAGGGAAGAATTCTTTAGAAAAAATGAAGGGGCTATATACACACACATACACAAATACAGAATCTCATCTAAACCTCCTTATCATCTAGTGATAAGGTAGGTATTACATCTCTTTCCACATCAGAGAGGAAAAGTGAGTAGCCTAACAGTATATATATGGATCCAAACCCGGGTCTACTGACTCCTATGCTCTTTACACTCCTTGATCCTAAAGAGGAGGGTACCTCCCAGAGAGAGGTGGATTGATGGTAAAGGAAGAGCTTTCATGAGAAAGCTGGGTCTCAATGTCTTTCTGAAACAAGGAGCTGCTTGTAAAGTTGTGATGCCCAGTGCAATGGCATCTTGGTTTTATTTCCTCTCCCTACAGAGGTGACTATCCATAGTGCTAGAGCCTTTATGCTCTCTTTGAAGGTGGTCCTCTGTTACTAATCTGAGGCTCATTTAAGTGCTGGTTATGGTTTATTGGAAGTGGCCCGATTCATTAACTCAGCAAAGGAGTTCCTAAGAGAGGACAGTGGAAGCAAGAAGTGAAAGAAAGCTATATCTGGGACTAGGTAGCTTTGGGGCAAGATTGCAAGGAGTTAAAGAGTAAAGTGTATTTTTATGCTTTCCCTCCCAACCCCACCATCTTCTTTCTGCTGTGAACCCCGTGGGCTTTGTACACTCATCCTTCACAACACAGCTAGAGTGGAACCCCTCCCAGAAGCCCTTCCCCAGCCAGCACCACCTTGCAGGGCTTTGAAAGCCCAAGACTCCGTCCCTGTACCATCCACTACTACTCATAAATCCACACAGTCTTTTCTTCTCTTCTCTCTTTCTAATGAGCTAAATTTTAAATTAAGTCTTAAGTGACTTTTGCTACAGCTCTTTACGCTAGCAGGGAGGGCGCCCAGTGACATACCAACTGCTCTAAAGCAGTGACTCAGAAGTGACTGAGGTGGGTGTTGAATCTAGTCATCTGACTCCAAATTCCATGTTAATTCCTCTACACATTCTTTTCCTCCTTCTTCTGAGATAGAATATCTAGCTCTACATCTGACCGGTGGAGTACTATAGATACTTGAAGCATAGCTCAAGTATAAGCTGATTGAATACCCGACAAAATAAAGCCACTCAAGTCATTTTATTTAATTATCACTATTTGAAATGTTGATAAAATATTTGTTAAATACTAACTAGGTCAAAGCAAAGCAAAGATAAGACTGTTATTTTTCTGTTAAAAGGGAGAAGTAGTATGAGTATTATTATACAAACTATAATAAAAGGGAGCAAATAATCCTTGCCAAGGAGGGTGAAGAGAGAGAGCTACTGGAGTCCAGAAGATGGGAAGAGATGGCGTCTCACTGGGGGACTCAGGGAAAGTGTCATTTGATCTGGGCCTTGAAAGAAGAGTGCAATTTTGTCATTGAGAAGGTTTTTATAAATGGTGGAAGAGGCCCCAGTATTATAAGAATTTGAACTACAGAGTATTTTAGAGGAGGACCTTAAACTCTGGAATACTGGCAGGCACTAAAAAGGTAACCAATCTGTATCAGAATGGACCAGGCATTTATACCAGAAATTCATTTTAATCCAAAGAGGTCTTTGAAAAGCATGGAAAAAGGCCCCCCCAGCCAAGAGACACTGGAGGAACCAACCTTGCAGGAAGGAAATGCAAGGTGCCTTCATAGTTTCATTCTGCCACTGAAGTTGGCTCCTAATAGGGCAGGTTCTTACAGTAAAATAACAATACTAATAATATGGCAATTGAGAAAATCTCAAGTGTTGCGTGCATGTGTGTGTGTTTCAAATTGTACGTAGAAGCTAAATTCTGCTAAAACACATCAAGGGTACCAGCCTCCATACAGAGGAAAGGAAAAGCCTTAATCATATGCAACAGGGTTTAGGAAAAATCTTTGTGGAAAGCCCTCTCAGCAACTAGGGGAGTAAAAACTAAAATACAACAGCAACCAAAAAGTCCTCAAACGACTGTGTGTCCTGTGTCTGTTCTGGAAGCTTCCCTCCAATCCCCTCACAACCAGAAGAGATTCCAGCAGACTGAAGGGCTTCCCTGCCCTGGAGAAAGAAGGCGTTAGAAACTAAAGCAGAGTCTTCTTAAAAATCTATTTTTTTCTGCCAGTTACTTTTCAACATGACTGACAAGAAAGCTTTCCACTTCTCTGTTTATGTTTTCTAAGCCAACAGCAAAGCTCAACTAGAGGTCCAAATAAAAACATTAATTAACACAACATAGGAGCATATTACTTCCAGGTAAATTCAGTCGACTATCTCATAGGACTTGGAGTTACACTGCAGTCAAACTATGGAATCAGCACTTACTGGTTCAGAACTGAATGACGCAATGAAAGGACAGAATATGAGCCCCATAACATGATGGATCTAGGTAATGTTCATCAACGGATTAGGTGAAAAGTCAATAGGGAACCTGGCAATGGAATGATCAGCTGCCATCATCTGAACCCACTGATCAATTTAATCACCATTAAAGGTGGCATGACAAGACATTATTGTCTTATGGCATGATGAAATAGGAAGTAAACAGCACCACCTATAGAATATTTTTGCTTTAAAAAATCTAAGTCTTAATCTAATAGGATATAGAAGAAAAGTTAAACGACACTGTGAGGAAACTATCCACCAAATCTAGAATGTGAGGTATTCTACATCCAATTTCTCCAACAAATCAAGAGGGGTGGGGGTGTGCTATTACAGAATAAAAGAAAGGGAATATAACAACCACATACAATTTGTGGACCTTATTTAGGTCCTTATTCAACTTAACCAACTATAAAAAGACATCTTTGAGACAATCAGAGAAATTTGAATGAAGGCTAGGTGTTGGATGATAGCAATGACTTGTTACTTCTGCTAGGTGTGGTGAAGGTATGGCAGTTACGGTTTCAAATGCCCTTATTAACTTCAAGATGGAGAACAGGTGGAGAAATATGTTCCAAAGAGAAATTTAAAAATACAAGGAAGGAAGAAAAGGAGGAGAGAGAGGGAGAGAGGGATGAAAGAAAGAGGAAGGAAGGAAGGAAGAAAGAAAGGAAGGAAGGAAGGAAAGAGAGAGAAAGGAAGAAAGAAGGGAGGGAGGGAGGAAGGAGGGGAGGAAGGGAAGGAGGACGGGAGGAAAGGAAGGAAGGACAGAAAGGAGGAAGGGAGGGAGGGAGGAAGGAAGGAAACATAATCATAGTACAGTTAGTAGCTCTCTGTGAGTACTTACATTGGCACAATAACATAAGTGCTAAATATGGTTTTAACTAAATGTTAAGATCACACTGGAAAGAAGGGAAGAGCGAAACTGACGGGGGAATGGTGACTCGGTGGTCATCTTTCATAGAATCATCTTCAAAGGAAACATCAAGAAATAGCAATTCAAGCATATCATTTAGAAATAGGGAGGTAACTAGCAGAATCAACAACTCAATGGTTTGAAAGTGGCTCCTCCCAGAAGGTAAGAATCAAAGGGGAGAAGCAGACTAGGGGCCGGGAAACGCTGTTTTTCAGTTTAAGTATTATATGATTATTAGGTTTATAAAACAATATCCATGTTTTACTTTGATGAAAAATAAAATTTAAATTAAAGAAAATGCACCAGAAGTATGTGAGGAGGAAGTTAGTCAGCCAAAAAATTAATAGAAAGGATAGCCAGAGAGGCAAATGATGGCAATGCAGATCTGAACCCCAGCTAAAGGCTGTCAGGGGCCCTGTGGGACGCAGGTGAGCTCATGGATCACCTGGCAGGTAGATCTGGGCTGCAGAGACAGATGCAGCAGGCTACTGGCCACCCACCAGGAACATCTGAATCACGGAGCTCCCTTATTGTCAACTCCATACTTAAACAAGTAACCTTCCAATAACTTGATTTCACATTTAACTTGCTTTAAAGGGGCAATGTGCTAGTTAGACCAGCGTGCCTGTCCAGTGCACAGAACAGCTGTCTTTTTCATTGTAAAATTAACAATCTGGCATTCTGCTTTTATAGCTCAGTCTGGCCGGAGAGCTTTGGGACCATAAACAGGGCCAGGTTCACCTGCGTGTGATAAGCTCTGGGTCAAAATTTGGGCTGAGGCCAGATAACCAGGTAAAACCCATCTTGTGAGACTTACCTGATTGAGCTAGCAGCTTCCCCTCCGAGGGCTGCCCTGACCTCAGGGTCTTCCCCACATTGCCCTGAGCACCCTCATAACAACCCCGTTGATGCCTATCATTTCCCTACGTTACACTGAATAACTGAGAGGCAACTACATTTGATCACTTCTCGGAAGACACTGTGGACATCTGTGGCTCTTTTCAAGCAAAGATATGCTTCACCACGTGCTTTCAGGACCCCACAGGACACTACGGGCAGAAGCTGAAGTTCCCGGGCTTTCAAAATATAGAAAGTGTTCATAAACTTAAAATACAGTACCAGATTATTTCAATTTTTTAGTAAATGACATAATAATAAATGTTATTGAGTATTTTTAAAGTACTCTTTACATGTAATGGCTCATTAAATCCTCACAAAACCCTACGGTGTAGGACCATTCCATTTTTTATTTCTGTCATCTGTCTCTCTGTCTATGAAGAAGGCACAGTGAAGTTGTCTAACTTGGCCAGGGTCACACAGCAAGACAGAACATGGATTCACGCCTGGGCTGTACAGTGAGGGGTCTGGTTGAGGTGAATGAAGTGTCTTGCCGAGACTCACACAGCGAATGAGCAGAGCTGGGAAGAGGCATCTCTTCTTATAGAAGGAAGTGGAAGCCAATCAAACCCCTGAGATATCACTATCTCCCCAAACCTATATCATTGCCTCTAAACAAGCAGCCAACACCCAAGTTACATAAAATCCTCCCAATGATCAGCTGGTGGGGCAGAGCCGCTGTGGCAACTCAGTCCTCCAAAACTCAAAAATAACTCCTGAAGTCATAATGGAACTGTCTCGTTAAAGAACAAAGAAAGGAGTATGGCACATAAAAATTGTTCACCATTCCATTTTCAATTTGAAACAAAAAAACTCACAGAGATGGCAGCTATTTGCTTTACTTCCCCTGGAGAAGACAGAATTGGAGGAAAACACTGACATTAATTTAGGAGGCTCCCAGAGTCCTAGTATAATTTTTTTCTCAAACCTACCATTTATTGAGCAGTTACTCTGTATGAGCAATGAGGCTAACTTCAAATATTGTCATTACTGTTCTCACAAGAGCTCAAGGTAATGGATCCCTTACTGTGAGTTGGTCAGTCTGGTAAACCCTGCACGTGGATCTCTTTAATCCTGACCACTGTCCCATTTGTCAGGCCATAGTATTATATCCATTTTACAGGTAAAGAAAGTGAGCTCACAGAGTTTATGAACATTGCAAAAGGTCATGGGAGAGCTGGAACTTGAAGCTAAAGCCCAGATCCCAGATCCACGGGAATGCAAAGCCTTGCTTCTTAGCCACCATGCCATACTCTCTCTTTCGATCTTCATAACACACCTTCAAGGCCAGTGCTATAATTTCTATTTTACAAATGAGCAAACTGAGGCTCAGAGAGGTTAGATCACTTTCTGAAGACACACAGCTGCTAAGTGGCAAAGCTGGGATTCAAGTCCAGGATCCTGTAACTCCAGAGACCAAGCTCTTTATCACTACACGGTATCAGCTCCCCTTTCTCTGGGACAGTGACTCCTTCATCCAAGGCATATTTACCAAGGGCTTAACTATGCACCAGGCACTGTTCTGGGCACTTAAGCATCCAATGTGAACAAAAGAGCAGGAAATCCTTGCCCCATGGAGTCCGTATTCCACCAATGGGAGGCAGACAATGAACACAAGAAGTGCTAAGCTACATAGTGCGTCAAAAAGTGACTATTTCTAGGGGAAACAAATGAGAGTAAAAGGATTTGGTATAATGTGCAAGAACAGGTTGCAATTTTCAACAGAGTGGGCAAGAGGGGCCTCATGGAAAGGAGAAATATGAATATAGACTCGAAGCCGAGGGCGGCAGGCATGTGGCGGTCAGTCAGTCTAGATCTCCTCCCAAGAAATCTTTAAAGAGAAATCCTCTAACCTCTTAATATCCTATCCCATGTGGAAATACCAAGGAAGCAGAAAAGTTAAAAAGCCAAGGGCCTTTGCTTGCCCAAACTGCATACTGCAAGGTGATAAGAAAATACGCACATGGCTGACCTACCATTACAGATGGAAATGGTTAAGGGTGGGTGCCTGTGCCCAGGCAAGGGTGGGAAAAGTGCTACATATTTTACTTATCAAGAATTAGGTCCCCCCCCCAAAAAAACAAAAAACAAATAAACAAACAAACAAAGAATTAGGTCCCAAGGTACACGGTCTTTTCCAGCAGTCCAGCTCTCGGTCCACAGATGTTAACATTATACAACTATTCCCATAAAATGGCTCCGCGTGACAGAGACTGGCTGAACCCCTGTAACCCAAACGTGCTATCTCTAGAAAAACCAACAAGGCGAGCTATGTTACACTCTCCATGAGTACACAAGGCCCAGGCCATCCCCCTGCGAGAGCTCGTTACACTGCAAGGGTCATCCAGGAGTTCAGCCTGTGACTGTGGGAAGTTACAGAGATAATCTCTCAAAATCCAAATGAAAATAGAATTCCTCACTTAGGAAAATCCTGAGAACTCATCCTTCTAGTCCAGACTTTCTGATAAGAAAGAGCTAAAGCTAGGCACTCAACTTTGGTACTTGGCCTCCTCTATAAATGGTCCCTGGGTGAACCATCTTCCTCTTCCTCTTTCCAAGCACAATTCTCTGGCCATATCAGAAGATTCAGCAATCTAGATATCTTACAGGGCCTCTCTTGTCTTGGGGTAGGTCACAGGGCATCTCTCAAATAAAGGAACTAAAGAAGCAGTTCAGTAATGGAAATTAAGGTTGAAAGGTGTTATCAGAGTTAATGTTAGTAAAGTATTAAAGATTATTTGAAATTTCTTTGTGGTTCTGATTTACTTAATGACCAATGAAGAGTGGTTCTGTAATAGCTGTTTCCAATTGTGCAAGGCCAGAAGCTTCAGATCAAGTGAACAGGGATGCCCAGGGCTCTGGGGCAAGGCCTGTGGCCCAGCATTAGATCCCCCTGCTTTCCCTGATGCAGGTTCTGCACAATAAACAAGAGAGAAACAGAGAGAGAAAGAGAGAGAAGGAAAAGCCAAGAGAGGTAAATAATGAGAGATTCCATCCCTCACCTGGTCTACAAGTTATATGTTATTGAGCAGACACTGGGTGACAGGCACTGCCCTAAGTTCTGGAATAACAAAGAACAGGACTAGTAACACCCGGGTGCCTTAAGAAGGGAGTGTACACACTAGCCAGAGTCCAGCAATATACAAGGAGACCAGGAGATGGGCCAATTTCAGATATGGTGAGTGACATGCAGAAATAAAGTGTCATGCATGGGGCTACTGATAGGACAGTCAGGGAAGTCCTGTCTGAGAAAGGACGTCTGGGCTGAGATCTGAGCCACAGCTCTGGGGTGCCACGGAGTTCAGGGCACAGACTGAGGCAGACGAATCGAGCATTAAGGTTCTGAGGCAGAAACAAGCTTGCGGTGCTCTAAGGACCCAAAGAAGACCAGCCTGGCTGGAGGCTAGTGAGTGAGGAGAGGGGCCAGGGAGGTGGGCCAGGCTGAGTCAGGCAGCGACTGACTAAGGGCCTAGGCTGGAGCTGGGGAGTGTGTTCACAGCTCCATTTTCTGGGTGACCTGAGACCCAAAGGAAGAAGGTATATGATCACAACGCACCAGCTGAATCTTAACAGTGGCGACGGCGCGGAAGAGAAGTATTTCTAGCTGGAAACACTTTCAAATAGAATTCCAGTTCACCCGAGGCAGGATGTGGTCCCACTGTGTCCGTCAGCAAGTACTTATTACATCTCTACCGAATGCAGTGCAGGAACAGAAAAAGATGACAAAGCGAATGTCGTGTAAATTACAGATGCAGTGCCTTTGAGGACTTGAGAGTCTCAGAGGGAAGCTGGGAGAGAAGGGGGAAATTCTCTGTAGTGGTAGTCAGAGCTATCTTCACATAAATGTGCATATTCAGAGGTAAAGCTCAAACTCAGGTCTTTGGATTCCGGGTTCATCACTGTCTCAGGTGAATGGACTCACAAAGCCCATGGTTTATGATTTGAACTGTAATGGGATGTGACCAGACATTCCGCTAGCTACTACCCCCAAGAAGACAAAGGTCATCCATAAACAGCCACTTGGCTGAATCCACTTCAGCAAATTCAATCTCTTCCAGCCCACCATCAGTTTCACTTCCCCATGGGGAAGCTACAAAATGTACACGGGAGGAAGTGAGAGTAACCAGCTGGTGATCATTTGTCTTTTTTGAAAACGCGCAATCTACACATGACTTGTATGCATACACAGAGACAAATGGCAGCTTGTGTGTGTGTGTGTGTGTGTGTGTGTGCACGCACATATATGTGTATGTGCATATATATGTTCTAACAGCTCATCCAGGAAAAATTAAGCATGACCTGAATATGTCAGATGTGTCTACAGAGTATCTAAAGTGGTACGTCCTAGAGGGAAGATAAAATTGGCCTGGTTTTTCTGACTAGCAGGGAACGCCATTCTCTTCTTGCTGCCCGGAGAGAAATGCTAGCTCCATCAGAGGATTTGTTTTATATGTTAGTCTGTGCCCACCACTCAAACAACTTTCAATAAACGTGGCATTTAGTTCACTTGTTTAAGACAACAGTGATTTATAACAGTAGCTGATATGCCGCGTGGAAGCCTCTGGCATATCCCATGACATCTGAAAAGTTCAGTTTTTATCTGTGTAAAATGGGAACTGTTAAGACTCAAGTGGCTCCGAGTCAGGGCAGTAGGAACTTCAGCACGGAATCGACTGTGTGGGGTATTACGATAAAGCCCTGTGAACATCTTTTACATTATATTCATGCCCATACATATGATTAACCTGATGTTAACTCAGGACTATCAGCTGGAGAGACATGAGGCTCACTGGTGGGCCCATGAGCCAACCATTCCAATGAGAACTTCCTCCTCAACCACGGGAGGACTCTCCTCCAGGGGCTCTCCCGGCACCAAGGAAGCTCTGGCACAAAACTCCTCCACGAAATGGCTCACATCTACAAGTGCCTTCCTTTTGATCAACATTAATATTTGCTAAATGACCCATCAAGTCCTAAACACCTACTTTTCAGCTATTATCTCTTTGGACTTTTATAGCAACCTTCTGAGGTATATAGAAAAGTCGTTATTGTCCTCATTAATATGATAAAACCGAGGCTCAGAGAAGTTACTGGAATTGCACTTTATAAAGGAGGTAGGGTTCTAATCCTAAATTTTGATGATGTCCAAGTATCATTATTTCTGTTAATCAGTAAATTAAAATTAAACTTTAGCAAAACCATAGCAAATCAGAAAGCAAATCAGTGTTTGCCTGGGGCTGGGGGAAGGGAAGGGATTGATTGCAAGGGAACACAGGAAATTTTGGGGGGGATGGAAATATGGCTATTAGGTACGCCTATTCGCCAAAACTCATCAAACTGTATACTTCATGTAAATTAAAATTTTAAAAATTTGATGTTGGGGCGCTTGGGTGGCTCAGTGGGTTAAAGCCTCTGCCTTCAGTTCAGGTCATGATCTCAGGGTCCTGGGATCGAGCCCTGCATCAAGCTCTCTGCTCGGCAGGGATCCTGCTTCCCACCCCCCCCCCCACACCCGCCTGCCTCTCTGCCTACTTGTGATCTCTCTATCAAATAAATAAATAAAATCTTTAAAAAATAAATAAATAAAAATAAAAATTTGATATTAATGTAGCCTCCCAATTTTGTTTCACATAAACAAGAGAAATGATTATTATGACTCCTTCTACTGCCTTTGTCCAGAAGATTCATCATTTCATTTGAAATCTTGTGGTAAATACATCGTCTGTCATCATCTCTTTGATGTTAAATGCAATGACGTCAAACTTTTTTTCATATAATACCATATGTATTTGCCTTATCTTGGTTGCTTAAATTGAGATATGTTTTTAATATTTGTGGTTGTCACAGTGTTTCTATTATTAGGGTTACTCTGGGGATCAGAATCAGCTGGATTGTTCACATGGAGAGCTCAAAACCAAAAGAGTAAACATTTCTAAAGAGTAAAAAATGTGATGTCCTTCCCGAAAGCACAATATTCTCCCCCTTTTCCAATTTCCTTTTTACCCAGCAGAAGAGCATACCAGGTCCATAGAGGCAGTGAGGTACTTTTCAGGGTGAGTCCCTAGTGAGGACTCAAGGCTTTGTTCTCCCACTTTGGAGCTGATACAGAACCCTGATTCTGTTTTCCTAGAAGATGGGATCTATATCTCTGTGGCTCTGCATAGTACATAGAACTACATAAAAAACGGTTTGCTGATGTTTTTGATAAAATAATAACATTTACATCTTTTCACAACCCTTTACATAGTGCTTTCACATTTGTTACTGCACTTGAGGCGACAATCTTGGAGTTTGGTACTATTATTAATCTTATTTCATAGAGGTATCAAAGTCACCATGAATATATGCAACTTGTCAAAAGACACTCAGCTTTTAGGTGGTAGAGTAAGAATTTTGTCTTATAGCCTGTCCTCTACTCGTTCATACCACACTCCCTCTAATAACTCCACGTAGACCAAAACTCCATCCTCCTTCCAGAGAAGGAAGTATCTAGAGTCTAATTTCAAGAGTGTAAACACTGATCACTTTGCTAGGCAAGGACTTCCTTATAAGTAAGGAAAGAAAGAAAGACAAACATGACGAGATCATCCATCTACCACCTATGAGCTCAAAATGTACACTTTATCCGATCTGGTGGTCCTACATCTTACTAACTGTACATAACCAACTATATTTAAAATTCATATTTTCCCGGGGTGCCTGGGTGGCTCAGTTGGTTAAGTGTCTACCTTCGACTCAGGTCATGATCCCAGGGTCCTGGGATCGAGTCCCACATCAGGCTCCCTGCTCAGCGGGGAGTCTGCTTCTCCCTCTGCCCCTCACACTGCTCTTGTGTGCATACTCTCTCTCTCACTCAAATAAATAAACAAATAAAATTTTAAAAAATAAATTAATTAAACAAAATTCATATTTTCTTGAGCATAAGATTCATCCCTTAAAATACCAGCCATCCACTCCCTCCTCTATGAGATCTTGTGTGATCTTTCAGAGCAAACTGTTTTCTTCCTCTGTGCTACTTGATTCACACCAGTAAAATAACATTTACTATCTTATATAGCATAGTTAATTATTTTCATACCAGTATGTCCCACTGGTCTCGGAGTACCTTATAAACAAGGCCATTTGGGGCATGTGGCTGGCTCAGAGGGTGGAGCATGTGACTCTTGATCTTGGGTTGTGAGTCCAAGCCCCATGTTGGGTGCAGAGCTTAAATAAATAAATAAATAAATAAATAAATAAATAAATAAATAAAACATTTCTCAAAACAAAACAAAACAAAAAACTAGGTCCACGTGTCATTCACCTTATTGCCATTGGCACAGCACCTAATACATAGCAGATCCCAAGGAAGTTATTGCTGAAAACTCACTATGGAACCTAACAATTATGTGTGACATTCTTAGCCATAAATAAGTGATCAATTTTAAGAGACCAAGCTTTACTAAGGCCTATTCACTGTCCCAAAGACATAGAAATTCTGCTATTATAATTCTACCTCCAAATCTAGCTTAAGAATTCTATTTTAACCACTGATGAAAATTATCACAGATCTCTAGATCATAAGGGTCCATTCACTCTGGACATCAGGGTAATAGGAAATCCTATAGTTAAGTGAACTGGATATAGGATAGGATGCTGAAATCCAAGACTATCCCACTCATTCCAAGACATCTGGTCACTTGGCCAGTATTCCACCTAATCCACTTGACCTAGATTATCCCATTTATTTCCCACCAAACTTTGTGGTAAGCATTATATGCTAAAGCAGAGGTACAGTTCAGAGAGATAAAGGTCTTTAGACACTATATTCCATGTTTTTCCCACTATACTATGCAGCCTCCATACACATACTTTCAATCTGAGATTAGTAATATCCAGACAAGGCAGATGAGAAGTGGTAAAGGAGGTTAAAACACAATTTGAACCCCTCTCTCTCACTTCCTGCCATCCATTTTCCTTGGACATGAAAGCTTCTGGCATCTTATTCAGTACTCTGTAATCCCTCCAAACTAGATTCTACTAAACTCTTTTCTGACTGAACTAATTTCCAGCCTCAACCTCTTGCCTCATAACTATGTCAAGACTCCATGAAAGTTCCAAAAACCAACTTGAATCCACTCTTCTTTTCTTCTCTTTTCTAGTCTCTAAAAGGTAAACATCCTATAAGATGCCTCCTGCATCTCTGGCATTTCCCACAAATTGGTAAGTTCTCTGATACTCCACAGTACTACTTATTGACTCATCTAAAATGGTCTCATGAATCCTTGGCCATCCAAAATACTATCAACTCAGAAAACTTTCTCTTCTTTTCCACTCTGGTAAATTCTACCACTAAGCTTATAAACCTCTGATAATACGACAGAAATCTGGTTCCATCCTGCCTGTAAGTTATTCCTAGTCACAGAACTCCTAGATAACTAAGAACTTTTGAGGCTTTCAGACTTCCCTGAAGATGGTCCCAAATGGACTAGGCATGTTGACCAATATGACAACCCTACCCCTGACTACCAGAAGACAGGGTGTCAAAACAGTCCAAAAAAAAAAAAAAAATAGTCCTACTAATTTAGAAGCCATAGTCCTAGAAGCAGACACAAGACACTACCCTTAGCTACATACCCTAAGCTCTACCCATTGTTTATAGTGAATTCAATGAAGGGCATGAGAGGTCATGAAAGAGAAGGTACCTCTGCAGAGCCATCTCAAAGGTTTGGCAAAATGGCACAAGCACCCACCCCTATGTTTTGGAGGCCTTGGCTGTTGCCAGAAGAGAAGTATAAGTCAGTTAGAAGACAAGCACCCAGAAGGTGAAATTTACATATGAAGCAAATTTGCCGCTGACTTCCTTTTGCGCATTGCTTTTTGGCAACCCTTTTCCCTACTATACGTTGTTTATGATTTTTGCATTTTCCCTTCTGATGATCAAGCCTGCCATTAGTGCTCATTGAAACCAGATGTTTTCCATAAGAAAATGTCAGATGAGGGGAAGGGCTAGACCTGTTATGAAAGAACGTAGGCCTTACAACTTTCCTCCTCCACAAGACTTTGCAGATTTGACTCAGGTTTCCGAATTGAAAGCCTGACACATTTTGTTTTGCTTACAGTAAAATGTAGTTTTGTGTGTTCAAATAAGAACTAGTGTCAGAAGGAAAAAAAGCACTGTGAAATATACTAGTCTTTACTGTATATGTAACCGATATTAAGTAAATCTACAAGGTAAAATTAGCATTAAGTATTCATAACGAATGTTAATATAAAATAAGACTGAAGTTCAAAAACCTTACTTAAATTTGGCTGAAAATATGTCATTAACACTGCTGGGACTATCTGCCCCATGAGTCCCCATTCAGTCCCAGCCCATCTACGTGGCTGTTTGTATCCTTGCTATCCTTTTCACTTCTCAGGTCTTCCCTGGTTTCCGTGAAACCAGAAATTCTTTTTGTGGAAGCTGGTTAGGTCTGGGTTTTTATCATTTGCAATAAAGAATCTTGACTAAAATGTCATGCTATGCATTAGAATTTTGTGTTCAAACTCCTGGGTGAGCACTTTGTTTTATAAACTATCTGCAAACATTGGGAAAAGTGCCTGCAGATATCCTGTTCCCTTTAATCCTTACAACACACCAGTGAGGTAGGAACCATCTTCTCAGTGCTGATGAGAAAACCGAGGCTCAGCCACTAGCTCAAACAACAAACAGCTGGCTAACTGGGGAGGATTCCACCTTGGCAGA
>CM052896.1:97658114-97976757 GCA_028534135.1 Potos flavus | reverse complement strand
GGCGCTGGAGTGGGAAGGGGGTAGAAGGAGTGCTGCTCCGGGGCAGCTGGAGAGGTGGCAGGTGCCTGCAAATTTGACCTTTACTCTGCTCCACCCCTCAGTGTCTCAGGTCCCACCTCAGCCATCTCTGGCCCATCTAATATGGCCACAGCCACTAAAAGGCAGAACTTGCTCCTACAACTGCTGACTGTTAATCCTCATGCTTCCCTGGCTAGGATGGCTGGAGGCCTGCACTCACTAGAGGAAACCTTCTCACCCAGAAACTATCCACCAGCCCCCTTTCCTGCCTGACTTTGGAACCCCCAGCCTTGGATTCCCTTGTTCCTCTCTCTTTTCTGTTGAATCTCCCAAGTCCCTTCAGCCTCATCCTTTTTCCACGCATAAAGCCCAATACTAACCCTATCCCCGTCACTGGTGTTGGGGGTGAGAGTGAGTTTGGCTCTCAGTGATGCCCACTCCTGTGCTCTAGGATCATCAGTGATTTAAAAAATATTTAATATAGAGGGCCACATTTTACATCAGGATTGCATTTTAAAGTTGGCGTGTAAGGCAAATTTATGTAGTCAAAATTACCCTGGAAAATCCCTTAAGCCTTCCAGTAAAAAAATGTACGATTCTGTAGTTACAAACTGCACAGTAATATGTGTAATGTGTACACAGTAATATGCATAGCATATAACTAAAATTACGGGTGCAAAATACAATTCTGCAGTATTTTTAATTATCAACAAGAAAGTGCATAGCTGAACTTGAATAAATTCGGCGGGGTGCTGAGGCTACTCCTCCCTGTCTGTCCCCAACCCCCACAGGCTCTCCGCACACGTCTAAGTAGGCTTAAGGGCTCCATTTACATGAAAAGACAGACGGCTCCGGGAACCTTTGAGGCCTTCTCTTAACATACACAATCACCACAAAAGGAAAAGGGAGAGCATTCTTTCACACAGATCTCTTTTCCTGTTTTTGCCTTGTGGCAGGAACAAAAGAAGATTTCTGAAAGAGAAAGCCCGCAAGAAGTGCAGGCAATCACTGCTGTGCTGGGCTGCGAATGATGCCCAGTTTCAGGCTTCCTTTAGCTGTGACATCCTGGGGATGCAGGAGTCCGCCCAACCGACTGGCCCAAGGTCTCTGAAAGATGTGCCTGCCTTAAGAGGTAATCGATTCTAAGGAACCAAGCAGAACTGAATTAGAAAGGCTCATCCTAGCTGAAGTCTGGGTAAAACAAAGCTTATGTTTAAGCGCTTAAGGATTAATAGAAGATTAAAAATTTTTGCAAATATGTTTATAGTCATTTAAGAACTCATTCTCCAAGTTTATCTTGAAATACGGTATCAGTGATTATTTATGTTAGTGGTTGAATGTTCTCATAAATGTGAGAAAACCAGCTTCTGTCACTAGCCCTGCTGTCTTCCTCTCCTGCTCATTTCCCCCCCTCCCCACATATAAACACACAAAAAATGTCTCAGTCACACTGGCCACCTTTTTGTTGAATTCTCCAACCTTGCTCCTACCCCAGGGCCTTGGCATCGACTATTTCCATCTATCTTGAATGTTTTCCTCAGTTCTCCCCCTGACTGAATCCTTCTTCTCATTTAAGTCTCAGCTCAAATTGTCTGCTCAGAGAGGCCTTCTCTAACTACCCATTTTATGGCAGCTCGTCTCTCCATCACTGCCCACCCATCTCTCTGTTGTCACCTGCCTTGGTTTTATTTCCCTAGTCACGTTTATCACTATCTAAAAACACTTCAAATATTTGGGTTTTGTTTTTTGATTTTTTTTTTTTTTTGATTTTTTTTTTTGCTTTTGTCTGAGTCCCTCCACTAGAATGTGAGCTCCTTGAGGACAGGATCTCTGTCTTGTTCACCACTCTCTCCTCAGTGTCTGGTTCGTGCCTGGCTCAGAGTAGGTGCGCAATAAATATCCGACAAGAGAATAAATCATTCTCAAGCTAAATAGCCATAAAGCTGTGGGCCATATAGCCTTAGCCCTCCTGCTTGGACCACAGCATCAGGCCCAGGCACCATGCCTAACTCGTCCCTGCTACCTTATGCACGAGGGAGAGGTCAAAAAAGAAAATGAAGCTCTAAGAGGTCAACTTGCAAGCCTAAAGTTATAGAGAGCCAAAAATTATCACAGAATTGATTGGTCTGAGGTTTCTCTATATACCATTTTCCCTCTCTGACTACTGAAAAGAGAGGAGAGATGTCAGAGATGCAAAACCATCACCGATCAGGAGTATCGGCTACATCACTGTCTGAGATCTCCAATAGAATCAAGTTCCCATGCCATTAATGAAAACATAGGCTCCTACTAACTGGCCCAGACAGACTCAGTAAGAACAGAAGGTTCTAATCTAGGATATTATGGGAGAGGCAAGCATGGTTATGACATAACCATTAGACCCATGATACTTTCTTATTTCACTAAAAGAGTATACCCACCTCCTTTTACGGTATCTGTTGAAATCAATTCAACAGAACTTACTAAGTACATTGCAGACCAGACACTATGCAGAGTGCTACAGAGGACACTGAGATGAGAAAGAGTCAGTGGGCTCAGTATCAACAACTTGACTGTGGGAGGCATAAGACAAACATAAATACACAAGGCTAATAGAAGTACCAGAAGAGGCCCAGAGAGTACTCACTTATTACTATAATGAATAATCTACTCAGAAGGTAATATACAGAAGGCTGATGGATCCAATAATAAATTTATGTGTCCCTATAATCTGAGCTATGGAAGGCACTGGAATAGCCAGCTAGAGAATTGAGGATACAACAGCATGATAGTAACAAACCATGATGAATAGGGAAACAAACAAATATTTCCCAAAGTACCTTCCAATGTGACAGACATCATCTCTTTACCTCTACAAGGATTATTTAATTTTTATAATAACCAGGTAAGGTAGAAATTCTATTTTTATCCTTATGTTTACACATGAGAAGTGTGGAGCTCAGAGAGCTGTGATAAAGGACACAAAGGGGACACATCACCATTGGACCCAATTGGTCCAATTGGACTCAGAATCCAGTCCCCTTTTCATTCTCCACGACCATTTCCTTGATCAAGAGGTCATATAATCCACTTGTGTGAGATAGAAAACCCACACATCAAATGATTCTCCAAATTCAGCTTTTTTTGGTGATAATTACATGGGCTTGCAAAAATGATTCTCCAAATCCAGCTTTTTTTGGTGATAATTACATAAACTTCCAAATTAAAGACAAACAAACAAAAATATGGAAGTCAGGAAAGCTACAGATCCCAGAAGGCAATTTCTTCTCCAGATGGCACAGAAATAATGGTACCAATTTTAAGCTACATGATTTATTTTTCAGAAATTTTTGATACAAATATCCACTGGAAAATATCTAACTAGAAATTTAAAAAAAAAAAGACTAAAATAAATGTAATCACTGGCTGCTTACCAAAATTTTCTAGGATGACTAAGAGAATTTAATTTTATAAAATGTGTTGCCAGCTTCTTTGAATTGACCTAAGCGCTAACATAAAAAATACACTGGCGCCCTGTGCACGTATCCCCCACAGACCTGTGCTCATCCTCGGATCTGCACTCCATCATACTTGGAGTCATATGAAAACAGGGCCATTTATAACCATATCGTCAGATAACAACTGGCATTGCATTCTTGACCTTGTCCAATTCTCCAGTCCCTAAAATAAGGCAAGTGCCTTCTTACTAAATCACATGTGATGAACCCAGCAAAGTCCTTTTAAGCATTCTATCTGTGCTCTGAGTTTTTAAATCGTCCTCCTCTTCTTTGCATTTTGTTCAGTGTTTTCAAATGAGAAAGAAAGCAGATAGGCTGGATGGAAGAAAGATTGAGTGAGGAGGGGTGTCTGTGAGGAGGAGCCACTCAGTGGCTCAGTGGGTTAAGCCTCTGCCTTCAGCTCAGGTCATGATCTCAGCGTCCTGGGATTGAGTCCTGCATGGGGCTCTCTGCTCAGCAGGGAACCTGCTTCACCCCCCCCCCTCTCTCTTCCTGCCTCTCTGCCTACTTGTGATCTCTGTCTGTCAAATAAATAAATAAAATCTTAAAAAAAAAAAAAAAGATTGACTGAGGAAGACCTACATCCACAACTTCCTAAAATCCTCCTGCTTCCTCTAAATGTGGTTTCCAACATTGAAAAATTCATTCACATGCATCTAAAAGTAACATTTACGGGTGCCTGGGTGGCTCAATTGCTTAAGCGTCTGCCTTTGGCTCAAGTCATGATCTTAGTCAGGGTCATGGGTTCGAGCCTGGCCTCAGGCTCCCTGCTCAGTGGGGAGTTTACTTCTCCCTCTCCCTCTGCAGCCCCCCAAAATAAATAAATAAAATCTTAAAAAATAAATAAATAAAAGCAAAATCTAGATTTCCTGGAGAAAATCAAGAATTTTAGTAGGGCATCATAATCATACAATTTCTAGGAGTGGCAGATATGAAAGAGAAGGAAAAATCCCAAATTGTGAAAGAATGACTTGTCTTCATTGATGACATCTTTCTTGAGATGCCCATTTTAGCACTCCCTCCCTCACTTTTTTTTTTTTTGGAAAAGAGATTCTTGTGTAATTCAATTCATTTCATTCAACAAATATTTATAAGGCACTTTCTACGTGAGAGGCTCTGTTTTGGGAGTTGAGACTATAGCAATGGCCAAAACAGAGTCCCTGTTCTTGTAGAGTTCACACTGCAGTAGGGGACCTTGGGCTGCTGTATTGGCTGGAGGAAAGACAAGAAGGCAGGTGCAGCTGTAATCAAGAAGGAAATGCTATCAGAAAGATGGGAGATCATGTAAACTCTTGGAGGCCATGGTGAGGATTTTGGATTATATTCTGAGAGAGATGGGAAGCCACTAGAGGGTTTTCAGCAGAGGAGTGATAGGACATGATCAATAATTTAGAAAGACCACCCTTGCTGCTACACAGGGAATAGATTTAAGACAGCAAACATAGAAACAGAAAAGCCAGGCTATTATAATTCCTTAGATCACTAAATGATGGTGACTTGGGATAGAACAGTGGAGGGGATGAGACTATGGTTTAAAATTGACATTTCATTGGTCTGATTTCTTCCAGTTTAGGTTTTGTTTTGTTTTGTTTTCCATCTCTAATTGGAATCTCTTACCTCTGAGTGAACTCGGAGTCTAAATATGGGTCTAGGTATCAGTACTTTACTAAAAACAAATCCAAAATGCCTGAATAAGTAACAATAATGTTTCATGTCCCTATATTAAACACTTTGATCTTGACCTGCCACAAGCACGTCTCCTAAGGGAGACCACACCTATCTGTGTGGTTCACTTCCCTCTCTTTTGCATTCTTTGGTATAGACAAATAAAATTTTCTGCAAATGTTTCTGCAAATGCCACAGCATCAAGTGGCATCCTTCCTCTCCCCAACCATGTTGCTGCCCCTATGCCCCACAATGTAAAATTTTAGAGCCTCTACTGCCAGTGGCCTTAGGTGGTCATTTTTCAGACCAGGGTTACCCATTCCCAAAGTTGACTAGATCAATGTTAAGCAAGTGAGTCAAGGGCAAGAAGTGAGGGGAAAATTTGACAGTAGGTGGGGTCCAGGAAAAGCTGCCCAGACTACAGTGGAGACATGTCAGTGAATGAGGCTCCCCAAATTCTTGCTGCTGAAGTCCATCTTCCAGTATGAACCTTCATGAAGCTCCACACTATCATGGCTTCCGTCCTTGAATTTCCAGGAGATTCTTCCTCCTTTGCAATAACCCTTTTTAATTTGAGCTAGCTTGAGTGGGCCTTTATTCCTCACAACCACAAAAGTCTAATTCAAACAGCTACCACTGTGTGAGAAAGAATAATACTATCCAGTAAGGAAACTATCTCATGGGATGGTCAAAACTGCCCACAAATAGGCAACATGTGGGAAAGCCTTGAGTGGGAATATGGGAGAAAGGTACATTCATTGTTTGACACCACACACACACACACACACACACACACACACACACAATCTGACATCATGGTCTACCATGTGTATGCTATCCTTGAGATGACATAGTTTTACAAAATAAATTATATTTTGAAGGAACTATAGAAATCATTAGTAATATACACACATACACCCACCCACACACACACACTATTTTATTAGTTAGTGAACCCACAGACTAAGTTTTATTAAGACATAAAGTCCGTGGGAACTTTCCAGGGTCACAATAATTTTATTACTGACTAAAGAAATATGTTTCTGGGATAAGGAAAAAAACAAAGAATCAAAACCAACAACTGGTTTCAAGTCCTATAGAACCACGTGTTTTCATACAACTCCTGTTTCTGAATCTCAGGTACCTCATCATTAAAAGGTGAGGAGTAATAACTTTCAGGATTTTATAAATATTTAAATCAAACAACTACATTAAATATTTAGCATCATGTCTGGCATAAAGAAGTATTAAAAAATATCAGTTTCCATCCTTGAGTTTGAATGTCTTTACTTTTCTCATAATTAATATATCTAGCCATGAATTGAAAGCATTAACTATCTACTGTGTGAGTCTCTGCCATTTTATTTGTGTTTGTATTTGTATTTTTTTTTTAATAGACTGATTATAAACCTCCAGATTCCAGGTGAGGACTCTTGATGCATCTTAAGTGCTTGACCTATAAGTCAGGAAATAATTTTTTTATTGCTTTTTGATATTCTGCTTTTCCATAAAAATAATGTTTTCTTAATGTATGTACACCCAAAATCATGCAGATATTCGTAAAGAAGAACATTAGATCTTTCTTTCTCACAAAGTTAAACTGTATTATATTTGTTGGCAATTCTTGATTACTAAATAATTCTTTGGAGAGAGATTTATTCTGTTTTACTATTTATTACTTTTTAATTTTTATTTTAATTTATTTAATTTAGTTTATATTTTATTCGACAGAGAGAGAAAGAGCACAAGGAGGGGAAGCTACAGAGAGAGGGAGAGGGAGAAGCAGGCTCCCCACTGAGCAGAGAGCCTGATGTGGGGCTCGATCCCTGGACTCTGGGATCATGACCTGAGTTGAAAGCAGATGCTCAACCGACTGAGCCACCCAGGTGCACCTTATTACTTTTTTAAAAGGAGTTTTTCTTTTTTCTTTTTGACCCCATCACCCATTTCTCTTCCCTTCTCACCGCCCCCCACCTCCCAACCTCTGGCAACCACCAAACTTGTTCTCTGGCTCTATGAGTTTGTTGTGTTTATTGTTGTTGTTGTTTAATTCTACATATAAGAGAGATCATATGGTATTTGTGTTTCTCTGTCTGGTTTATTTCACTTGGCATAATGGCCTCAAGTTCCACCCATGTTGTTCCAAATAGAAAGATTTCATTCTTTTTTATGAACCAATAATATTCCATCACATAAATATATACCACATCTTCTTCATCTGTTTATCTATCAGTGGAGACTTGGGTTGTTTCCATGTCTTGCCTATTGTAAATAGTGCTGCAATGAACATGAGGGTGCAGGTGTCTCTTTGAGACTGTGATTTCATTTCCTTTGGATAAATATCCAGAAGTGGATTTGTTGGATCATGCAGTAGTTCTATTTTTAATTTTTTGAGGAACCTCCATACTGTTTTCCATAGTGGCTGCAGCAATTTACTCTTTCAAAAACATGAAGTATAGAAGAAATAAAAGACAAAGACTCTACTTCTACAGTGCTTAAAATTAAGTTAGGAGGCCAAAAATCATCACAGAGAACACGTTAAAATCTTAATATATCTATATACAGAAAATTCAGGGGTTTATAATACCTATAATGGGAATCATTCCTGAAAAGCCCATAACCTTAACAAATATGTTTTCATTTATTGATGTTCCGTTCTCATCTTGATTCACATATATACAATTGTAGAATTTTGTATTCTGCTTTTATTGCTTACCATTCTATAAAAATTCTTATCAATGCATAATCTTTATTTTTTTAAAAGATTTTTATTTATTTATTTATTTGACAGAGAGAGATCACAAGTAGGCAGAGAGGCAGGCAGAGAGAGAGGGGGAAGCAGGCTCCCCGCTGAGCAGAGAGCCCAATGTGGGGCTTGATCCCAGGACCCTGAGATCATGACCTGAGCTGAAGGCAGAGGCCTAACCCACTGAGCCACTCAGGTGCCCCTCAATGCATAATCTTTAAAAATCATTTAATTTAAAATTGTTATCACTAAATGTACAGTGTATTAAGTGTGTATATTATAGTTGAATTAGTCGTTTTTCCATTGCTAGACACTGAGGACATTTTTCCCTTTGTAATTAATGCTGCAATTAGTTTGGTCGATGCATTGATCATTTTGTAATTTTTTCAATTTCTGATTTTATTACTTTTTCCTTAGATCCTATGTCCCTAGCAATAAAATGTTACATATGAACTTCATTCTTACAAATATCAATTACTTATAATCTCTTTAATGAATAAAACCAGATTTTTCGTTGATTAACTTTAGTACTTATGGAACTCTATTAGGCTGCTTCCTGTGCGAAAGTTTATCTCTTTGTACAAACTGTCAGATCTGTAGAAGTGTAAAGACAAGAGAGATTGGTCAAGGATTGAGACAATAGGAAAGCCTCATGAAGGAAGTGAGATTTGACCCAGGCCTTAGAAATACATTAGGATGGTGAACTGACCACAGAAAAAAAGGACACTACAGAGAAGGAAAAGAGCTTGGGAGGAAAACCAAGTCATTATAACCAAAGTATAATGACTGAGCAGTGTGCTTTCCAGGCCCATTTCCCTGAGAGCGGAAGAGGTCTCACGGGGGAACAGCTGCAGCAAGTCCGACTAGGGGAGAAGGGACACGCCATGGGAGGGACTGACAGCCAGACATAAGCACTGAGACCTTCCCAACTGAAAGTAATCCAGAGTCACAGTCATCAAATCAGATGAAACATTTAATGGACTATTTGATACGTCAAAAAGGTGACTTCAACTACCCAAATCTTTCTGGCAGAATGAAGAGACACCTCTTATCCTCTCCACAGAGAATACTTCACAGACATCAGATGTCAAGGGGCGTGACAGAAATGGCCAGGGAAATGGCCACCAACACTGGCCAGGACAGGTTACAAAGATGGTGTAACTTCAGTTATAAGGGCTCTACGTCCAGGGACCAGCCCACAAATTCAATGCCAAAACAGGGTAAATCTAGAGGCATTTGTCAAATTCAGTGTGTCACCTGACCCAATCTAGTCAGAGGTAAGGTGCAGCATATATTTTTTTTTGGTTGACCACAGTATAATAGCCTGGATCCAGATGAACCTTCTTTGCACAGTATTTATTATTCCAGTAAACTAAATGGAATGTTTAGAGATGACTGGAGCAATCTGATTGGCAAACTTACAGGGCATTAATTCTTCCAAGGTGACTGGTGCATAAAAAGTGAAACTATAGCACTCATGTAAACAATCCACCTGCCTCATTTCCCTCCCCCAGGCACCTCTAATTTTCAGCTTATGTTAGCTGTAAGACGAGCTAATGTTTTTAGTGTAGAAAAATGGCATTATTCCAGACATAGACCTTAAAGAAAAAGAGGACAAATTGTATAGCCATACAGATTGTATCAATAGGTATCCATGACCAATGACTACGATGAACTGCTATTACATTTCAGCAGAGAGGTGAGACCATGGCACGAGCATTTCAGAAACTAAATTCTAACTTATTCAAGCATCAGAAGTTCCACTTTAGGTGAAAAAGCTGTGTGATAACTTTTGCCCATAAATATGTGTACTTTTGAACTCATCCCAATGAAATGACCGCAAATCAACAATGCAGTCTAATTGTCTCACTCTTTTAGGTCTTCCCTGTGGGTACTGTGAAAAATAAGAGTGAATGATTGTCTTATGGGACAAGTAGGTTATAAAAGGAGCTGGACAAGTCAGATATGAAAGCAGGCCAGACAAGGCCACTAGAGAGGTACAACATGCTCTTTCCTGGGGCCAGACAAGCAGTGAGGTAGGTGCCCTCTAAGGTCAATTCCTAATTATCTCCAGGTCATTGCCTTACACTTACCTTTAGCAGATCTTATTCTCCACTTCTCGTTGATATTATTAACCCTTTCTATCAACCCTTTTGCTTACCCCCGTTCCTAAGTTCATTCTTAGACTCAAAAGAGGAAACATTTTTGGAAAATAGTTGAAACGCAAACTCCTTGAGATATTAATGTTTTCAGAGTGGAGAGCAAGAGAAGAAAAGGAAGAGAAAGAAAAGGAGAAAGAGGACAGTGAAGGAGGAAAAGAATGAGAAAGAAACGAGGAAGAGAGAGAGTGGGAAGAGAGGTACTCAGTGAAAAAGGGGGAGTATGAGAGGGGAAGGAGAGAGAAGCGATGTAATTCCTTTCTCATCCAAGTTCATGGATATCCTGAATTCAAAAGCGGGGAAGAGCAGGTCCATTGACCCTAGGATAAGAAACGCTTATCCTCTTCTTATATAAAGAATAAAAACAACTGGAAGAGTTAGTCTCTCTTGTTTTATGAACCTTTTAATCTAAGGGCAGCATCAGATTCCACAAAATTACGCAGACCAAAGTTGCTGAGAAAACCAAGAACTCTGAAGAAATGTGACTGAAGAAACAACGACCATGAAGTGGCACTAAGTATAAAGGCTTCTTAGAAAAGGCAAGTCCTTTCCAAAGTCCTAAAAAAGTGCTAACATATTGGTGATGTTGACTAATTGAAAAAATTAAATCTGAGCCCCACCTCATACCACGCATCAAGGTGAGAGCCAGACAAATGAGAATGAGATACAATTAAGACTACTCAAAATACTAGGAAAAAATATGGGTATTTTTCTTCTTTGTTTTTAGTGATTGTTGAGACAGAGTAGGATTTAATACAGTACTCGAGGCTTAACGAATATACCAGTAAAACATACGGCAATATAATGAGGTGGGGAGAGTGTGGGCTCACAGACCAGACTGCCTGGGTTTATGCCACTTCTATTTGTATGACTCTCTCTGCCTTAGTTTCCTCATCAGTGAAACAGAGATAACAGTACCTACTTCATAGGTTTGTTATAAAAAGTAAATATATATATATATATATGTATATATATAATATATATACATATATATATATATATATAAAACAGTTGACATGGTAGCCAAGTGCTAAAAAACGTTTTATTTTTATTATGTATATGTACAGTATTATTGTTATTATTACAGTCTCTTTTAAGGTCCTTTTAAGCCTAAAAAAAGAAGAGATAAAGGAAAATACTAACATATTGATTATATAAAAATTTAAGACTTGTATAATCTGCTATGGTTCTATAAACAAAATTAAAAGACAAATGAAAACCTAAGGAAAATAACTGAAATAAATACGAAAGACAACAGGTTAATAGTCTTACCATATAGAGTTTTTACAAATCAATATAAAAACACACATTAACATTCCAGTAGAAAAATGAATAAAGGACATAAACAGAAAACTCACAATAGACAAAATACAACATGTAGACAATTTGTTCAAAAAAAGATTTAAGGGGGCACCTGGGTGGCTCAGTGGGTTAAAGCCTCTGCCTTCGACTCAGGTCATGATCTCAGGGTCCTGGGACCGAGCCCCGCATCTGGCTCTCTGCTCAGTGGGGAGCCTGCTTCCCCCTCTCTGCCTGCCTCTCTGCCTACTTGTGATCTCTCTCTCTCTCTCTCAAATAAATAAATAAAATCTTTAAAAAAAAAAAAGATTTAAGGATGCAAGAAAAATAACTAAAGTAAAATGTTAAATAGAAAAATATTGGACCAAAACTATACACAGTGTGTTAGTTGTATAAATACTTGAAAAAGTCATAGAAGGAAATACATGAAAATGTTAAGTCCTAGTTAGAGGACTTTGAGTAAGTGATTTTTATTTTCTTCTTCATATTTTTCTGCCTTTGTGAGTGGAGAATTTGGCCAAATTTACAATGAGGAACATTCCTTTTTGAATAAAACACACATACGCACACACACACAACATTGTTTGAAAAAGTGAAAAATTAGGAGCCATCTAACTGTCCATCAGTAACAAATGGGTTAAAAATACACATAATATGTACGCATGTATTCAATAGGAATAGGCAGCTGTTAAAAAAGAATACGGTATATTTATTTCTGCAATGTTTTTACATAAAAACAAACAACTTGCAAAGCAGTTTATTTAAGCATGACCCCATTAAAAATACTGTATCTATTTCTCCATTATTTGGCAAAAATATGTGTGTGTGCATGCACGCACACGCGTGCATGCCTGGAAGGAGGGGTGGTGAAGGAGAAGTAGGAAAATAGATTAAGGCCTGGGGGAGTGTACGGAATTTCCAGAATCCAAGACAGGACCATGTTCACATTCATATGTAAATTCAAAAATACATACCCACACTAGATTTACATTATTTGGATGGCTCCTATTTCTCCATTCACATAATTTCTCAAGACCTACACAGACTATTTCCAGGAAAACCAGAACCTAATCATGCTCTAAAGCCCAAAATGTCCACAGCTGAAATACAATTAAGTGTGTGTGTGTGTGTGTGTGTGTGTGTGTGTGTGTGTGTGTGTTTTACACTGTATTTTGCTGTTTTCAAGTTTTAGCTGCCTGGTTATAGGTATATTCAATTCCTTCAGGCTGTAGGATTAAAAAAGAAATTTGAGCTCTTTCTCTTCTGTAGAAGCTGCAAAAGACCCTTTAGAAATAAAGGACTCAAAAAGAAAGACTATTGGCTCTGAAAGACACTCCTTTTAAATTCTCAATAAAAATCAGTTCCTTCCTGCGCCTTACGGGTTACAAAGGCTTCCCCAGATGGCAGACAGGTCGATCTTTACGTGCATGGCTGAGTGAGAACTGTGTTCAGTCATAACAGACCCCGGTGTTTTTTCCCATAACATCTGAAAATGGAGAATTTCTACACAAGTGTGTTAGCATAACATCTTTAAACAACACTATTCCTTCTCATTATCGAAAACAATAGTATTTCACATTCTTATAAGGGTTGAGCTGGGAAAGCACAGCACTGAAGTCTGACAAAAATCATCAGAGCAATGAGCGGAGACACTGGGCCCCGCAGACATGGAGGCGACTTCAGGTGGCTTGTGCACACGGAGGGACAGTGGTGGTGTTCACGGGGCACTTCAGAGGACAGAAGCCCATCGTGGGAAAGTCTCTTTTCTTAAAATTATTTCCTTTATTCTGTTCTCCTAAACATTAGAGTCAAGTGACAACTCCTCCCCATTCCTTCAAAAGTTTCAACAGGTTTTAAGCTATTTACCAGCATTTAAAAGAGAAAAAGACTCTTCCCATCTGTAGCTACACTCCCCTCTGAAAACACAACACATGCTTGGCTCTTTCACCTCATGCTTTTAAGAAGGAATTTTAATGGGATGGAGCTCCTCGAGGTGCACAGACTTAGGGGGGAGGAGCACAATAGTAAATTATACAAAGAGTCTGAGCCCACTGGCCACTGCCAGTGATGTAAAGTCCATAAACAAAATCTGTCTTACAGAAAAAAAAAATTCCTCCTTGAAAGGTGCGACAGAAGAAGATGAATCGCTTCTTTTTCTCTGGGTCTGTCACACAAGAGCCAAGGACTTGTCAATGACTCCAAACAGCAGGGCCTTGACAACTGGTCAAAGACAAAGTTGTTTTGTCCAGCATCTCTCTCTTCTATGGAAGCGTTTTCCTCCCAATTAATATAAGTTATGAGGCTGCACTGGAGAGCTCAATAAACGGAGACTCAAGAATGTTCGCTGGCTCTTTAATGCTGAAAACCATGGTAAACTGATATCTATAGCTTGTGTCCACGAGGGTGCAGGTGCCAGAACTTCTGGTCACCCTTTGCTCACAAATGTCAACCCCCAGCTCTCCTCTGCCATCCTGTTTGGCCAATATTCTCTCCTCCCCTATGAGTGCCACCCCCCTCAACACTCTATTCCTCAGCTCTACTCTCCTATTTTCTTACGGCTAGACCCCAGCTCCTCAGGTCTCTGGTTTTGAGATGTCATTTGGATGTATGTGTAAGGCCCTCGGTGAATTAATGCCCGTTGTCCTGAGGCTATGAGCAGGGCTGGCTAACACCTAAATGGCCTGTTCCCAGAGAATTGGGCCTATTCTGGACTTGGGTTTTTTTTTCCCCTATGGATAAAAATAATAAAACCACTACCACTGTGTTGTTCACTTTGGAAATACAAATCCAAAGAATTCTGCCAAGATACGAAAACATCTAATTAGAGAAATTATTTAAATTTCAGTTATTTCCCTTAAAAGTAAACTACACGGCTCTATACCTTGAGCATTATAATGAGAAAATTAAGCTGCTTGACTCAGAAACAAATATAGAAGCAAGCCGTGACTCATTTTTACCATTGTTCTATTCCAGAAACTTAAAAGCATGGCCTGCATAGCGAAGATCCACATAAAAATGCACAGACACATTTGCTGTAGTCCTAAGAGCAGAAGATATCAATTAATTGGCGGGTGTGAAAATAAGGACAGAACAAATGGTGGGGTGGGGTGGGCTAGGGTGGGGGGACTAAGGAGGGAGGAGAGACAGACAACAGCAAAAATATAAATAATTCAGAATGGATGCGAAATACAAAAGTGGGAGCAAAGCCAGGCTATAGTTCAGAGACTGCATCTAGGGTTATTTTGTGCAACACATTGATTCACTAAAGCACCAAAGCAGCTATTAGAGGAAACAATAAAGAGGTCCCCTCCCCCTGGAAATTTGAACCCTGCTTTGGAATTTTTATGACATTTCATTCTTAACAAACAAGAAAGTCTCACAGTCCTCTTCTGGCTTCAAAGCATCACGATGGTGGTAGTCTGAGATAGATATCCTCGGTCTGATTTATTTATGTTGTTTCAGGTATTCTCAAGTCATAGCGTTTCTTCTTTATGAAAGAGAAGCAGCTCCGGCAGGCAAACAAATAAAGCCCCCCTCTCCGTGACCTGCGGGCTTACGCTGATGACTGCCTCTCACCTGGGTCACTTCTACAGGCCCTCAAGTCGCCAGTGCCTTCTCTGTAAAAGTAGCTTCGCACCAGCAGCCGCAGCTCCACACTAAAAATACCCTGAGATTCCCAGGTGGAAAGTAGTGGAGAGTGTGGTCTAAGTCCTTGTGTAAAACTACAGACCAATTATTCTTTGTTTTATGCGACAAGTGGGCTCCTGAAAAGTCAAGCTTCAAATACTTTTTTTTTCATGTTTGTAAATGGAATCATTTACAATTCACATCAGGAACTTGCTATTTAATGAAATCCGATGGTGGTTCCAGCTGTAAAGCACAGAATGCTTCCGTAATTAAAATAAAAAAATTTTTTTTTGATCCATTTTAGACATTCGGACTTGGTTTCACTGGAGTTCCTTTAGGTCATATCTACTTAGAGTGTTATCTCTAGTCCTACGTATGTAGTTTTGTTTTAATGCTACTCTTTTCTTTTTCAGCAAAAACTCCAAGAAGGATTTGTGGACCCCAAGTTCCCGGTCTTCACAGCATGGAAGGACACACCTGGTGCTGCCCCTTTCCTTGGCCTCTCGGGAGGAGCCCTGGGGACAGATACCAGCAAATCGTTAGGGGGGAAAAATAAACTGGAGGCAGTGTTCCCCCCGCCATGCAGCAAGATTTCTAACTAAGCTAAAGAGCTAAACCACCATCGGCTTCTCTTTAAAAACACAAGCCTGTTTTGTATACCTGAGTTGGTGAGGGCAGCATCTTCCAGCTGACCCATCTCGGCCACGGCTGCCACAGCCGCAGACACGACTCAGGGCACGGGCTCGGGTGCCTTTGCCCCGGACCCTCGAGGAGCCCCTGGCACTCACGGCAAGAGTGCCAGCACCACTGGGGGCGTCCACCCCGATCTGCCATTTCAAAGCAGCTGCCTGCAGGCCCTGTCTGCCCTCTGCTACGGAAATGCAATGGGGCAGAAAAATTAAAATGCTGGGGAGCTGGGGGAGACAAAAAGAAAGGAAGAGGGAAACCTTAAAGGCAGTATCTTGGAAGCATATGTTTTAGAATCACTGCAGCCAGTTCCCTGTCAAGAAAATATTGGCCAGGTTGTCTGGTCCGATCTCCTGCAGCCCCAGATGGCTTCTGCCTCCCTGCTCAGGTCCCTCCACCCTGAGTAGCAAAAAAAAAAAAAAAAAAAAAAAAAAAAGGAGCCCCTACTTTGTGGTGTAGTCATTCTGCCACCTAGTGTTACATGTGAAAACAAACAAATGACCACTCAACGTTAAAAAAGGAAAAAGAATGGACAATACTGCCCATTGCATTTGTTTTTTCCTTTCTAGAAAAGAACATCCTTCACTTATGCTGGCAGCCTGGGGAGGCATCACCAACATTTACAACAGTCCTTTTCTCATATAAATGGAAAGCCAGAGAGCATTAGGTCTGCAGTTTCAGATTCAAAGGAGGAAGGAGTTAACCTCAAAAACGCATCTTAATGATTTTTTAAGAGACCTATACTTCCCAGAAGGAGGAATATAAGGTAAGGGCAATATCTCCATGTAAGATAAATATCACAAATACAATAATACAAACAAGGAAGCAAAACCACCTAAGACTGGGTGGGGATGGTGTAGCCCCTGCACTTTCTGCCTGGAGAAGAGAAGAAAAAGCAAACAGAGAAAAACAGGGATTTCTATTTAAGGCGTTATCGCTTCTATAGCTAACTCATGGGGAGGTCATGAAATAGGCTGTGGCCTTAGAAAGAAGGTCTTGGGTTTGAGTCCCAATTCCGTAGCTTCCCAGCTGGGCTGGTTGAGCTGCTCAGGATCACTGAGCTGTGATCTGCTTTACTAGAAAACAATTGTACTTATGTCTATTCTTCCTATTTTCACAAAACTGTGCGTGAAGGCATTCTGTCAACTATAAAGCATTATGAAGACCGTTTCCCCACGCTATTATTCCCTTCTCTGGTTTACGGTTTATGTGGCCCCCTGTGGAAAGAGCTTCTGTAACCAACTTGTGCTAGAGTGCTAGTGTTTACCCTCAAAGTGTTTTTATGGCTAAAAGAAATATTAAGTAAGAAATGTTCAAATATTCATGCAACATATGAAAATATCCCCCTACTAGACTAATGAAAAATTACCACTATAGTTTAAAATCCAGTTACTCCAAATGTTTCTCCTTAAAATTATGTTCCCTTTGAGAATGATAAGGTTATCTTGATTAGCTGTTTCTACTAAGATTGATATAGTCGTCCAAGTTCTTAAAGTGACAGAAAGCCTGACCTGATCTTTCCCTCTCATGGGCATAGCCTGCATGGTGATGATCAATCAACCAAGCATCAGGAACTCCAGCTTTTCATTTCTGTTCCCGCAATAACCAAGTCAGGCAACTGCAGGCAAGTCACTTAACTGCTCTCAATTTCGGTTTCCAAATGTGCAAAAAGTAAGGGGTAGAATTAAAAAAAACGCTCCTTCCAGTTCTAGAATGGAAAGTTGTTCTTCCACTTTTGAGAGTGAAATTCAAAGCTCAGGGTAGACCAGCCATACTGTAATTATTGAGAAAAGTCCTAAGAGTTCTATAAATTTCCAGTCACGGGACAGGAGGGATAGCCTCAGGAGAGGTGGCCACGGCAGAAGGGGTGTATGTGTGTTCTCTATCAGCATCTCTTAAAGCTGCTCAGAAACCACCGTGGGCTAAAACGAACAGACTTCGAGAAAGTGCTTACCCAGCCACCTACCTAGGCTTTCAAAATTCCAAAGGAAGATTTTGCTTCCACTTAGCTCTGAAAACATTTTTTGCTCTTTTTAGTAATATTTTTAACAATGCCAAGAAAAGAGTTCTATTTATCCAGATTTCCTCCCTCCCCACAAATGTCAACATGACTTGAGAGTACAGCACAAACAGCCTGGAGTTTTCATGATGTGAACATCAGACCAAAGTCACATTGCAGAGGGATCAAACTCAGAACATGATTGCCAATAAAGGATACCACTCGTGCCTAGAAAAAGCCAGCCATTGATTTCTCTTTCAGAAATCATAACCACATTGGGTTTACAAGCTCTTCTTGCCATATGGAAGCCACCTTATTTTAAATGTCCCAGATTCCCTCTCCCTTAGGGCGATGCCTGTGCCTAGTCTTGTAAAAAAGGCTCAGCTTTGCTCGGTCCCACTGCCAGCTGCTATGTTTGTGTACGTCGTGGCACATTTGGGCCAGGAAGATTTAGTCCTTTCCCTTCCCCCATCTACTGGAACTCCCACCACCCATATCAAAAGAATTTTTTCAGGCCTTGGCAATAATCTGCTGGAGGCCATGGAAACAAACTTAATCAGGATTCTCATCAATCTTTCTCCGCTGGCCAAACAGAGCCAGGAGGCTAAATGGAAAGGTAGTGCTGGACTCTTTTTTTTTCTCCCTCAAGACACACTTCTGTCCACAGAGTTAGGCCCACTCTGGGTTCCTGGGAGCTAACAGGTTTTTTGAGGAAAGTTCTGGGATTTCACATTTGCCCCAAACTAAATACACATGAAACTTGAAGTCTAAATTCCACAGCACCTTTTAAAAGGAGGGGCCTTGCCTCCCCTTGGCTTACAAAAACCCTAAAGGCTTGTTGTAGCTCATTCGTTTTGGCAGTTTTCCAGGACAGCTGACAACCTGAAAATAAACACGCTGCTGCCCCCGCCTCCTTTACACCCCATACCACCTTCCCCCAATCTCTGACAACCAGCACTCCTCACTCACACGCACACACCCCAGCGTCAGATAGACTCTCAAAATAACGTGTAGGTGTACACCACCTCTGCCTCATGGCTCAGAGTTTAGCAGAGATCGTGAACGTTCCTGGTTTGAGATTACAAATGTTAAATCAGACTATGGGATTAGAGCCCACCTCAGTATGTGAGAGCAGGAATTCACCTTTTGGGGATATGTGTCTAAGGTCAAAAATCTCCTTGGAGACAGGCCTCCTTCCACTTCCAAACCGCCTCTGTGTTTCTGCCCTTTTGGAAAAGCGACCGGCAAAGATAGACAGGATAACTTTTGTTGCACAATTTGAAACAACTATTTGAGGCAGGCCTCTCCGTGCTCTGGAACCCCTGTTGAAAAGCTGATTTGGGAGATGGACGTAAGCAGCATCACACACTAGCAAATCCCACCAGCGCTATAAAATCTGAATGATGGGCTCCAAGTAGACACCTGGGTCCCCATGTAAGGCACCACTGCCATGTGCCATTGATACATTACAAATCTGATCAACAAGAGCTGGAAGTCGGTTCGACTCAAATGTAGCAGTAGGTCCAGTTCCCCAAACTGGGGAGGAGAAATAGCATCTAGTTTGTAAAGCCTTCCAGAAAGAACCACTTCCTCTGAAGTATCAAATTTATGGCCACCCCAGTTTGCTGGACCTCACCCTGCCTGGGGCTCGTCTAGATCACAATATGAGTGGAATTAGGACCCCTAGGATCAGGACAAAGCCTGATGGCCTAGAGAGGATGGAGCAAACAATGAGGACATGCGCCACAGTTCCGTCTAGGTGCTTTTACCTTGGTGTCACAATCAACACATCTCGGTTCTTTTGTGTTAGGATATTCTCCAACAACTCGTTCGAAAAGAAAGATGATAAGCCTTTCATACCGCCCTCACTCAACTATCTGAACGTTAGGAGATTATTTTCCTTATGAAGTATGCTGATTAGTTGCCAAGGCAACACCTGTGCATCCCCTTTTTTTGCTATGGGAAGCATTCTAGGAAATTCATGTACAAGACTGCCCAGAGATCACCCACCCATTGGCTTGGAATGCAGTGTGACCAAAGGCATTTCCAGAGAGCTCACAGGGCACAATGGCCATGCATGGGTGGATTTGCTGGATGGATTAGACAAACCAACCGCAACCTTTCCATCTTTTGTTTCGATTCCTTCCAGTAGATTGGCCTTGTTACCAATACTGATGCCAAGACTAGCAATTGCTTGCAACAAAGAATTGTTGTTAACCCCTACCCCCTGCTTCATTCACCCTAATTATTCTCCAACAATACAATGGCTTCAAAAAGCCTCCAACTGTCCAGCAGACACTATGGGCCAGAGGAATCACTGAACACAAGCAGCCTATCAATAAAAGACAATACTGAAGCAGCTTCTGTCTGGGTATTTGCCCCATCTTCCCTGAGACAATGGGAGAGAGAGCTCAGGGAATAAAAAGGAAGTCCTACCCTACAGATCTTTTGTTTGTCTGCCAGGGCTGTATCTGTTCCAAGTTCTTGGGCGTATCCTTTACCACTCCCAAATACCGGAAAGAGCCTCAATTTCCTAGGAAATGCAGCTTCTATGTTTTTGGTGAATTCTTATTGCAGCCAAATCAGATTTCAGTGAGGATTCTGGTTAAGATTTTTTTTTTCTTAAGGTCAAGTACATCTTATATACCAGAGATTTGTGGGCCACTGAGATAATTCATAGCGAGCAATAACAACATAAATAGTTCTTTCCATAACATTTCAGATGACAGCACAGAGCCCGCCAACATATCAGCACCTTTGTTTTGTGTTTGGCTCTTTTAAACAAATAACGTGGGTTGACAGAGTAAATGAATGGATAAATAATAGGATGGAAGCAGGCCAACATGAAAGGAAACCTGTTTAAGAAATTGAAATTGATATAATAATCCTGAAGGTTTCCAAACAGGGAGAAAATAAAGTCAGCAGAAAATTAAATGAGAGGAAGCTTCTGTTGATTACAAATCAACACATAATTAGATTGGGATGCACCCATGGTGATGAAATGCCAGCAGAAATAAAAGGTCAGTTGTTTCCAATACTCAGTGCTGTCAGGCCCATGTTTAAGCAGAACAGACCAACACAGTGAGCCAGAATCCCAAAGATATCCCAGAATAAAGGGGATTCATTATAGTCTATTTGAGTCATCAAGTACTGTATGTCCATATGTAAATGGAACATGCGACCTGGAATGTGTATAGTATGTCAATTACTATAGAGCAATTGAAGCAATAAAAACCAAGGCTCCAACCCATGCCCACAACAGAGCTATAAATAAATGAACAAAGGGAAACTTAATTCCCCAAGGAAGGAAAAGGTTGGATCAAAAAAATCAGCAAGCTCTAGACCTTAGAAAATACAAATAACACCAAGCGTGACAACTTCGTCATTATGTTACTCATTAATTCTCTCATGCCGGAGACCTAACCAAAAAGAGAAACTATTAAAAAGATGAAATCATCCAGAAAGTTTCTTTTTTCGTAAAGATCTGTATAAGAAAATTTACCATAGGAAAAAATTTGAACAATATAGAAGAAAAGAAAGAAACTTCAGTTTACTGGAACTTGCAAAGGCTAAAAAATGTAATCATCTTGAAGATATGGCACTAACTAGAAAACAGGCATCATAATTCCAGGCAAGTTTGGGGTGCATTTTCAAAAATTATAATACCAAATATTGTGGCTACAAAAAAGGGGAAAGGAATGTCATCGATTATCATATGTGAATCAAGGCAAGGAGTGATTTAAAAATAACCAGTACCAATTTGCTTTAAAATCTCTCATATATAGTCCCAGCTTTTAGATATAAATTAATTCTGAAGATCATGTCTTAAATTAATAACGGTGATAATAATGCATAAGGTACACACTACTTATGGTATCATTAGATGGTTGATATTAAAGTGCACTGTCCAAAGGCCCGTTCAAGGAAGGACTTGTTGTATAGCCATGGGGTCGATGGTCAGCAGACGGCCTCCGACATCAGCTCCTCAGGGTCAGCCTCAGTGTTAGAGGCCCTCCTTGCCCGAGGTCACGCCCTTGTAGGAGTAAATCACATCCCTTAACTAAGAGGCACAGTGGGGGAGGGGTTGGGTATAAAGGCCACAGCACGTTCTAGAGTGAACCTGATTTTAAACCATAATGATAGTTCTTTACTAGTCTAGTGCGGGGACTTTTTAAATTTTCATGGACTCTAGAACCTATTGCAGGATTGGCAGAAGCTCTGTTGGATCTGTATCATAGCTCAGTTCCTCCCTCTGCTCAGTCCCGCTCCTATCCCTTCCTTTCACAAGCGTTGATGCCTACAACATCTTATATCCAAAGTCTACCCAGTATCTGCTTTTCTGCAACTCAGCCTGAAGCATTTAACTGCTGCAAACTTCATTCATTCATTTAACACGTAACAAATATTTATTTATTTGTTTGTTTGTTTTTCAGGTAGGCTCCATGTCCAGTGTAGAGCCCAACATGGGGCTTGAACTCATGATCCTGAGATCAAGACCTGAGCTGAGACCAAGAGTCAAACACTTAAATGACTGAGCCTCACAAGTGCCCCATCAACATATAACAAATACTTATTAAACACCTATTATGTACCAGTCCCTGTTCTGGATCCTGGGAATTCAGTGCTGAGTAAATCCCTGTTGCTGCTGGGCTTCAATTCCAGCAGGGAACACACAGTACATATATAAGCAAGTAAATGTGATCAATTCACACAGTGATAAGTGGCCAAAAGAAAATAAAACAGCATAATCAGGGTAGAGAATATATAGAGGAGGTAGGAAAGAGGAGTGCTATGTTAGCTGGGAAGTCCAGGGTAGTCTCTGGAAGATGACCTTCTAGCCAAGGTCATCCAGCTGATGATGAGACATCCAGCTGTGAAGATCAGGTTTGAGAGTATTCCAGGCAGGAATGTACTACTACAGGTGCAAGGGTCCTGAGGCAGGAACAAGACTGGAAGAATGAAGGGACAGTGGGGAGGCCAGGCGGTTGAAGGGCAGTGTTAGGAGATGAAGTCAGAGAAGAAGGTGTGGACCAGCCCACATATCTTTGCTACTGGACACTGTCAATGGAACTATATCTTATTTATCTGGTTAAGAGCACAGGTTAGGCTCCACCAATGACTAGAGCTGGGTGAACATGAACAAGCTACGAACTTCTCTGACCTATAGTTTACATGATAATACACTGATAATAATATCTTCCTTATAAGGTGGTCATAAGTATTAAGTAAGAAATAGTGACAAGTACTCATTTAGCATAGTGTCTAATACCTAGGAAAAGCTCAGTAAATCGTAGCTATAATTCTTATCTTTAACTCCAGCAATTAGCATAGCTTCTAACACTTAGCAGGGACTCAAAAGGTGTGTTGATGAAGGAAGGCAGAATCCTGATTGCACACATACTCTATCTTCCTCTGTGTGGACATTAGAGGAAACGATCAAATTCAAACTGAGAAGACAAAATGGTGACAAAGAGAGCTTTATTATTTATTTGTTCAATATTTATTAAGCACTGACATGTATGAAAAAGTACATGTCAGTGTACATTCCTACCTTCTCGGGGCTTACAACCTAGACGGGGAAACAAGATCTGCTATTATTTTCATTTTCCAGGCAATCTGCTGTACCATCCAGCAGACTATCCAGGAGTTCAGAGACCAGAAGTCACCTCTACTCCCTAGCTAGGGTGGCTAGGGAGGGTACCTCGAAGGGTGATGGGATTTTTGACAAGCAAAGATGAGAAAAGAAATTCACCCAGGGCAAACAGGATGGACTAAGCCAAGTGTAATATGTAGAAGGCAAATGTGTCTTTAGGGAATGATGACTAGCCCAGGCTGGCTGGAAGACAGGAGTTTCTGCTGGGGAGTAGGGAGAGATGGGTCTGGAAAGGACAGTGCAGACTAGCCTGGATGGACCTCAGAGCCAAAGCACAGGAGATGGTTGCCAGAGGAGCTTCAGAGGCAAGGTGTGGTCAGGCTGAGACAAACTGATGTGTCAGCTGTGTAGAGCATTGACCCAAGCAGGGGTGATCTGGAGACGGGATGGACACTACAGGTCATTTAATCCTGATATTAACCCAATGAGTGTCCTTCAATAGGGAAACGGAGGCAGTGCGTGCTCAAGGTTGCACAGCTCAGAAGTGATGGGGGTGGAGTATAAATTCTGACTCCAGAATTCATGAAGAGAGAGACATGATGGGGCAGGGGAAACATGTGATAGTCTTTTGACTGCTGGGGAAATACACATGGGCTAACCTGCCAGGGGTACAGTGGAGAGAAGGTGGGCAGAAACAAGTTTTTAAAAAATAAAATCTGGGGTGCCTGGGTGGCTCAACTGGTTGAGTGTCCAACTCTCAGTTTAGGCTCAGGTCATAATCTCAGCCCCACAGTGGGCTCAGTGGGCTCTGCACTCAGTGTGGAGTCTGCTTGTCTCTCTCCCTCTGCTCCTCCTTCTTCTGCTCTTCTTCTCTTTCTCTCTCTCTCTCTCAAATAAATAATAAATAAAATCTGAGATCCCCAAAGAACTTAAATTTAAATGGAATCTGTATTTATTAGACTTAGCCAAAATGATGAAACCAAATATTTTTTCATTACATTATGATTGACAATTTTAAAAGAGCATTAATATATTTTTCTCATAATAAAGGAAGAATACAAAGAGAAAGAAATGGAGAGAGAAAAAGAAAGTTACTCAGTGCAGAGTCCCAATGCTGACTAGCAGCTTACAAGATGGAAGAACGTGCCATTTGGGTTTGTCAAAGTACCAGAGCTCCATTTAAAGGGAAAGACGAGAAGATGTTCTAGAACAGGCCCTGGTGAGTCTTGGAGTTTAAGGCCATGATAACATACAGCTACTGGCTAGCAGAACAAATGATAGACATGCAAAGACGGCAAGCTCCCTTGAATTGCTTTTCTCAGCAGACATATCACATAAGAATTGGGTTTTTAATTTTAGTTTAATGAGATAATCTATATAAAGTGACCAACACAGGGCCTGAAGTGAAGCAAATGCTAGTTCCTTGGCTTTTCCCTCTCGGCTTCTTCCCATCCTAAATAACACAAAGGTAAGATAGATAACCTCTCTTTCTCGGATACCTTCAGTTGGAGGGAAAAAAAAAACAGTTCTATAAATCTACAGAAAGAAAAACATCAAGGCAAGTTTTCATGGGCTCAAGTCCTTGAGTTCTGGCATCATTTATGAGTGATTTGGGATGGGTATGAGAATAGAACCTGTTTCCTTGAGAAGTAAATGCAGTCAGGGATGTGAGCAAATATTAGGCCACGTGAAAACAAAAGGCCTTTGTACTCTGGACACTTTATCTTTATTCTATTAGTGACTCACCATAAAGAGCCAGTTCCTGTGCCAGGTGAAACCTCTAACTTCTTCAGAGAAATAACCATCCTTTCTTACCATCTTACCTCCTGGTGTTTGATGAGTAAAGCCCTTCTAATGAGGTATCTGATCATGCACATGCCGTCGAAGCAGCACACTGGACAGGAGGGTGCAGTCCTAGCGGTCTCTGCCCTAGCACACTGTCCTCTGCTTCTGGCCATTCTCCCTGAGCAGACAGTCACCAGAGGCTCCTGTTTATGGTCTGTCCATCCCTAAGCGGTTGGGTAAGCAGCGTGGAGTTGAGGCTGTTAAAGGCTTCCAGATCCTGGGGCGAAAGGTACTGTTTTAAGTCATCCTGCTCATTACGGCCAGAACAGGCCCGGGCTGTGGCTCTAACCATAGACAACGAGGCCTGTTCTGAGGTGAAGGAAACCCAAGATCCAAGTCGGTCTTTAAGATTGCAGATGTAACACCCAGGGTAATAAGGGGTGCCCTACAAAAACCAGTGCCGCTGATAAAGAGGGGCTGGGGCTTCCTGCACAATTTCAGGGTGACGCTCAGCAAAAAAAGTTTCCCTGCTCCAGACGGCCATGCGGACGCTCCCGTGGTCGGGGTCTGGCCTGGCAGACTAGGTGAAAGTGAGAGAGGCAGCGGGCCGGAACGACGTGGCTCATGTAGCTTTTACACGTCCAACCTGGGACCTTCCATTTTTTTATTCAGATATTGAATTATACGCAGGGAGGCCAAATTTGCTCAATTACAAACCTTGTCAGTAAAGTATATTTAAGGGGAAAACGGAACAGAATATTTGAAAGGAGATTGTTGAAACATCTGATGATTATAACAGACTCTGCTGAACAAAGCGGCCTCGTGTGGTTCTGCTGGCTGGAAATGATTACAAAGGAGGCTCCAGAGTCTCAGGACTGAATCAGTGACCCTGGGCGGGGCTGCCGGAATGGGTGGGTGGAAGTGAGAAAGAGTGAAAGAAGAGAGCGAACTGTGGACGAAAGAAGAGAGCGGTGAGAGGAAGAAAATATATCGAAGTTGGGTACTAGAGTGGGGCACTAGGGATCAATGAGAGAGAGAGAAAAAGGACTAAGGAGAAGTACAGCTTCTTGGGCAGAAGTAGAACCTGAGTCTGGAGCAGGACAAATACCCCTCTCCACGGAAGGTCAGTGTCTCGGTCTGCCGGGGTTGCTCCAACAAACTACAGTTAATTGGGTGGCTTGTGAACAACAGAAATTTATTTCTCACAGTTCTGGAGGCTGGGAAGTCCAAGACCAGGGCACTAGCAGGGTTGGGCTCTGGTTTTTTCCAGGCTGCAGACTGCCTGCTTCTCACTGTAGCCTCATATGGCAGAAAGAGCAAGAGTTCCCTGGGGGCTCCCCTATAAGGGCACTAATCCCATTCATGAGGGCCCTGCAGACCACAGCCTGGGGTAATACAGCAGTACTTGATGTGGTCTAGCCATAAGACCTGAGACCAAGCCGAGACTTCCAGGGATGAGTGAGGGTGAGCATAATCGATCAGCAATATTCCCTTATAAAAAGTAACGAATTCCATTTTATAAAATATATATATACACATTTAAATCAAATCCACACTGAAATACCAATTCACAACAAGTATCGTGGCTACAAGACGGACAATAAAAAGTGCTGTGAGGATGTAGAGAAACCGGAACCCTTACACACTGATGGTGGAAATGTAAAATGGTACAGCCACTCTGGAAAGCAATTTGGCAATTCCTCAAAATGCTAAAACATAGAGTTAACATAAGACTCGACCCCTCCCCTACCCCTGGCCTAAAAGACGCAATGTTGCCACGCCTAGGTACACTCCCAAGGGAAATGAAAACCTATGTCTTTGCAAAAACTTGTGTACAAATGTTCATGGAAGCATTATTTGTAATAGCTAAAAAGTGGAAACAACCCAACTCCATGGAGACAGAAAGTAGATTACTGTTGCCTACCGGTGGGGTGGGGGCGGGGGGGCAGGAATAGGAAGTAACTGCTAACGGGTACAGGATTTCTTTTGGGGCTGGAAATTTGTTTTAATTCAATAGTGGTAATAGTTGCAGAATTCTGAATAAACCAAAAAATACTTAATTTGCCACTTCACCTGTGTGACTTTTCTGGTGTGCATATTATTATTTCAATTATATGTCAATAAAGACTCGATACATTTTAAAACATCATATAACTTTGAAAGGTTCTAAATAATTTTGCTAGTAGAGCCTACAAAGAAAAGCCTACACAGGCAAGGCATGAAACATATGAGTGAGGTGGGTCAGGTATGAGAAAAGTAGGAAGCGGTGGGGACTTTGGCAAATAGGGGAGGCATGCCCACTCTAAAGGGAGCAGAGTTATGCAGGTCTAATCAGTTGTCAACCTACAAGAATGCAGCCCAATGTTGTAGATCTTCCAATTTTTAGCAGAAGTCAAAAACCCGGATTTTTACATAAGTCTCAATTTAGTAATACTGACACTGAATTCATATTTTCTTAAAGGCATCATTGAGACATCAAAGTAAAGTACGTCTGTGGGCCAGTGGATCCCATGATCACCAGCTTGTGACCTTGAGTCAATACATGTAACTTTCCTTCACTGTTAGCAAAATCGATTGCATTCAAGGAGCTCAGAGGCGTCCATATACTAACAACTGGGAAAATCTAACCAGGTGACAAATATTCATCAGAGGCCTCTTAGGTATAAGGCGCTAGAAGTTAGGGACAATGCAAAACAAGAGAAAAAGTCATGGTTAAGTCAATTAGCATCGCAAATGGGAAGTATGGCATTGAAGGAGGGGCTCCAGCAGCCTCTGCATAAGACAGTTCCACAGATGGCATTACAACTGGGCTCCTAAATTCCAGCACACTGCTGGGCCCCAGCTTGTGATACTTAAGACCGGCTCTGGGCTATCTGAAATCATTTATTTTTCATTGCTGCAGTGAACAGCAGGAGGAAATAGACTCAGAGTTTCTAAATGTGCTCAAGAGCTTCAGTTCAAGATGCAGCCCATTCTTCCCGAGTCAAGAGGGAACAGACACTTGAATCCAGGTGCTCTGTAGGCTGGAAGAGATTTAAATCCTGGAGTTGGCTCAAAAGCAGAAATACTTTTTTCAATCACTCTCCTGCAGAAATTTCCCAGGACAGGGAGTTTTTGCGGCAGATACATCACTGCTCACATAATTGAAATAGCAGGTGAATAAAGGGGGGAGGGGCCAGCTGATTTGATGAAGGGTCATACAGGTGTCCTTGAAAAAGAACAAGCACTGGAGAAGCAATTTGTGTGCTTTCTCAGAGACTCAGGAACAGACTGTTCCAATTAGTTAAGGGGCTGCATACAAATGATGCTCCTTTTGTGTGAATGCCTGCAAATCTCTATAGGGCCGCCAGTCCTTTGGAATCCAGGTCAGCCGGGGAAAGCTGAGTGGGAACATGTGTTTCTGTGTCTCTGAGAACGGTTCCCCAACTCCTCCCCAAAACAACACACACAGATAACGGCCTACAGGGGGTCAGTGTCCTGCTAGCCCTTGACTGAGCCTTCCAACCCCATTATGAAATCTATTAGTCATGTGCAGAAAAATAGCAGAATCCCCAGTATGTCTTGCATAGAAACGACAAACACAGTTGTGAAACAGCCAGTTAGTGATCCCTAAAACTCTCGACACAGCACAAATAGATTCCTGATCTACAGTCTCAACAGCATATACTCTCTACTGGCCCCCTTTCTCTTCTGCCTCATTGATCTAATCAGCTTCAAGTACTTCAGGGACCGTTCAGCGGATCTCTTTCTTGACCTATGCTCTGATCGCCTGCTGGACTTCTCAACCCCAGTGTCTCACCTCATTAGCACCTTAATTTCAACTCAACATGTCACAAAGTGACCTCGTCACTTTGCAAGGCTGCCTTTCCTCTGAATTTCTCATTGAAAGCATCATGATCCACCCAAAGACCCAAGTCCCTACCCTGGGTCATCTAAAGCTCAAGCCCTGTATCTAACCAGTCATTACAGTCTCCCCTTTTGACTTTTGAGACGCGTCTCCAATCTGTCCCCTTACGTTTCTGCCTCCAGCCCCCACAGCCACTTCTAGACTATGCAACAGCTTTCTAACTGGTCCCTTGTTTACCTCTTCTCCCATTCCACGCTATTATCAGAATTTCCTTCCTGAAAACATAAGCAAATGAAGTTACTCTTTCTTTAAAACATCCATGAGCTTACAGGTTAATGTCTTAATGTGCTATACAAGGTCCATCACAAGCTTACCCCAACTGACTCCACTTTGTCTTATTTTTTTGCCACAGCCCCATTTTTCAAAATGTCTTATTCTACCCTAAACATGCTATGCTCCTTCACACCTCTTTGTATTTACACATGCTGTTCCCTCTATTAAGGATGCTCCTCCCTCCTCTGTCAGGACACTTTCTATATATTCTTGAAGGTCCAACTCAAGTGTTTCCTTTGCAGAAATATGTGCTGCTTCCCCTGTGCTTTCTCAAAACATTGCGCTCATACCCATCGCAAAGTACTAACACAACATGTAACTTCACGTCGGGGTGATGTCTCTATGATCAGTACACTCGGGTCCTTAATAAATGTCTGTGAATTGAATGAATAAACCAGGAGATTGAACCATTACAAGAGCAAGAGAAGTAGACTTTCCAGTATAACTTAAAAATATAATCACGAATCTAAAAATAAATATTTCTTCTAAAATAAATTTCATGATGAGGAATATTGACCAGATGAAATAATGTAATCGATATATATGGCCTTGGCTTAGACAACCAGAACTAACATTTTAGTTCTGCAAATAAGAGTCTCTTAGGGAAAACAACTAGTATAGTGCCTGACAAATAATAAACAGTATATGTGTGTTTGCTGTTATTATTATTAGGGGGTTATGATCTGACCTATAGTCCATCTAAAGAGATATAAGTATAAGCTGTCATAATGGAATTTTACTGGCTAAGGGGCCTACAATACTAAACCTTACATTAAGGAACTAAAATACCCATACATACCAAACATCTAGGTTTCCTCAAGTACATGAAACTATCCTACTTCAAACCCATGAATGAGCCAATAGCCTCCAGCCATAGCCCATATACTAGCTTCTGAGGACAGTGTGCTTAAATGTTTTGGCACTATCTTCTAGGTTTTTCTATAGACCAACAAGCCAATTTATCTGACCTCCTTGATCTAAGCAGCCTATCCAGTACCTATAGCTATGTTCTAGAGACCTGAATGAGTCAGAAGAAGAAAATGATTAATCAACTTGGAGAGATTTGAAAGCTGGAAGAGAGCCATCGGTGAGTAAAACTTCGGAGCTATGGGATTGCAGCCATTGGAAAGTTAGGGGATTTCCATGGTTGAAAACTTTTGGCCAGCGTGCTGTAGTCCTCTGACCTTGCAATAAAGACAAAACAATCTGAGCTGGGTGATTTACCTCTGACAATATCCTACGTCTGCTGCCTTTGGCTTTTCACTCTGACTTGACAAAACTGAAGTTATTCCCCCTCAGGGTTATGACTTTGGAACTGGCTCAGAAAATTCCCTCTGCTTTTTTCCTCCCAATGGATATCATTCTGGGCCCTTGGCTTCACTTTTATGTATAGTGAGGCTTAAATCAGAAGTATATGTAAAGCACCTAGCTGAGGACTTGGCAAACAGCAGGGGGTTCTGTTCTTTTTTAGGCCAGGTTGATCCTTCGACACTCAAGGTAGACAGGACCATCTTGTTTTTCTTTTTTGACAATTGTTAAACTGGTAGTACCATTTAAAATCGCTCTTCCTGCTCAAGATCTGTATCACTTACCACTGTTCCTCATTTCACCTATTTGAATTCTCCCAATTCCTTTCTTTGATCAAGCACTTGATTTTTGAAATTAAATTTTAAATTAAAATTTAAAATTAAATTTTAAAGATACTACTAGAATATTGTCTGGCTTTCATTTTTCTAAAATACTACAGACACTGCATCTGAGCAATATAATTGCATATTCCTTGTTTGTTGTTTAACACATGATGCTTTATTAATGGAAGGACAGTTTCTAAAATTTCTGATCTATTTGTTTCCACTACTATATCTTGACATCCATCTTCCTGTTCTTTCACATATGTACACTGCCTTCTTTCTCCTTTTCTTTCATTTAAACATATGAATCACTTGGATTTTATTACCATTTATTGCCTTCTCTTTCCTGGTTCAGCTTTCTGTTCTATCACTGCATCCATAATACATTCTTTGTGTCTGCTATCAATAATGTGTCAGCAGGATATGCTAATGCCTAATTGTTTATTGGTCTCTTGTCCCTGTTTCTCCCCTTTAATATAATCTATTTTCCTTATGTAACTTCTTAGGACCTTGTCTATTAACTTAATAAATAAATGAATTTAGGAAAAGCTTTCAACCTTACTCTTCCTTACCAGAAAAAAAAAAAAAAAAAAAAATCCAAGCATCCCTCCATTGAACAAACTAGTTGCTTGAACATGGCCACACATCGCTACATACAAACATATCCATGTAAAGTTTCATTGGCAGGGTTCTTATCCATTGATTCATGGATCACAAGGCACTTGTTGAGCAATGATAGCTGCTGCTTTGCACAGCACTTGCACGGAGAGAGGGCCCTTGGGGATTGTGCCTTTCGGGCCACAGGTCAGTAAAGACACATTGGGGATTAACAGTGAAGAGAAAAAAGCTTGGGAATGAGGCACTAGAATGCTGATTTGGAAGAGGAAAAAGAAAGGGAATTTCAGGAAAAGGAGCAGAAGTTATGGACTATAAGACCAAATAAGGGAAAGGAAGGGAGAGATGAAATGGGGTTAGAGAAAAGAAGCTTTAGAGAGAAAACACAAGAGTAGATTAGAGTGGTTCAGGAAAAGAAAGAAATCAGAAACAGAGGCAAAGAGAGAAGAAAAAGGTGGCAGCAGCTGGTCCTCCACTTGAGAAAGAAAGCATGAAGGAATAAATTTAGGAATAAGTAAATACAGATGAGGAAACATTCCAAATCAATGTGTCATCCTCATTTTAAAATCCCCTTTGTTATTATAATCTACTACCCACAATATGGCTTCTTATTATAAATCCCTCAGCCTATAGAAGCAGAAATATCTGTCTTGCTGATTTGTTTGAAGTCAGTCACTCTCATCAAAGCCAAGGGGTAGGCTTATAACCCAAGTCAGCCAATCAGACACTCTCGGGAATTTGAATAATTAGCTGAACAGTAAAGACCAGAAAATGTCTGCAGTGGATTCATCCCAGAAGTGGTACTATGATGTGACTGTCTATCCATTTCTGTTTCTTGTATTCCTAGAGCTGTCCTGGTCTGGAAATCTGTTCACTTTACTTTTCCTTCAATTCTATGACCTACTCCACATTCATTCAAACGTTGCTTATTTTTTTTCCCTTTAAGTTAGCCAGAGTTAGTTTCTGTTGCTTGTAATCAAAAAGTCTGTTAATACAATCCACATTCTGTTGAATCAAAAAGTCACTGTGTAAGATGGTCCTACAATCTGATGCCTTTTGTAAACCTCTGAACTGGCTACAGGCCCATTCTCCATGCCTTCTCAGCCCTGGATTTCCAGTTGAAAACGTTTAACTTATTCTGAAGGGCAGAAGTAGAATGCAGTGATGTACTAGAAATGAAAGGAGTTATTTCAACCTCGTCAAAGTTGAAATATTAGTGTGAGATGAGGATGTAGCCCAGTCTCTGATGGCCCCAGAAAGTGGCCACAACCATTCTGTCAAATCCTAAGCCATTAATCTAGAGGGGAGGCAAACTAAAGAGCGGGCCGGGATGCACAGATACAACTGATGAGCAACACAGCTCTGGTCCTGGCCCCAGACTAAAAGCTTGGCTCCCGCACTGGAGCTGGAATACTTGCTCTGTGGGTTACAGTTTTCAGGGGCAGCCTCTCTGTCTGGAGACGTGGTGACTGACCAGCTGAAGAGGAAACACTGTTCAGCATATGCGTGGGGCCTTATAGGAATAGAGCCAAGCCCAGGACTGGAGACTGGGGTCTAGTTATTCCCCACATCCCGGAGAGAACTCTACTCTGAAACTGGCTGTGAGATTAACCCAGATTTTACTACAGATATCTACTCCATGGGGCCATTTATTTCTCATCCTGCAGCATACGAGACTTTGAAAATAACATTTCTGTCATCGTGAAGATAAGTAAGCCGGTGGGGGGGGGGCATCTTATATAATGCAACATTCTTACCTGACTGAGAATTATCCAGAACTCTCAAACATTATTTCATCACCTTGGTTCTTATCATATACTATTCTAAAATGCAATGTGTTGCTCATCTTATCCACAAAGGTCCCTCCCAGATAGTTTTATAAGAATACCTAACTGCCAAGAATTCCAAAGGCAAGCCAAGTATACAGTTAGGCCAACCGTGACGAGGTTCTCCAGCTCCTGGCCATTAAAACATGTTAGCTTGGCCAGCATGATAACTATGAGTCAATATAAAAAGATTGAAATGTAACAACTCAGTGTAAGAAAGAACAATTACTTCTTAGCTGTCCATAGATGTTTGTTTACAAGTGTACTTTCAATTTATGAATTTTCAAGATTATAAAGCTATGTCTCTGTCAACTTAGCCCATCAGCAAAAGATGATATTAGCTGTTGCAGAAATAATATTTTTTGGGGGCTTAGAAACAAGGAGACTTCTGGAACCTATCTGTTTATAAGTGAAGAACTTTTTTTTTTTTTTTAAGTGAAGAACTTCTATAGCATTTTCAGAGAACATCAGGTTTTCTTCCCAAATTTGCAAATTTCTAGGGTTACAGATGAGCCACTGAGATAATCATACTTTATTTCCACATTCATGGCCTACAGAAAGCTACAAAGGCTGGGACCTGGAAAGCAACTTAGTAATCATTTAGATTAAATTCCATCATTTTGCAAAGTCCAACTCCATGTGAGGGCCATTCAAGAAGTAGGTATTTGACAGAAGCCACACAGCGGTCAGGCTAAATCTAGGCGCAGATGATCTAACGCACCTTCAGAACTTCTTTTACTATATCAAGTGCTTTTAAAACAAAGTTACTAAAATCTCATTCATTCATTCCATTCTACCCAAATTTATGATATGCTATGATATTATATATTTGATATTATATGATATTATAAAATGCTGATATGCGAGGAGCTATTATAGGTAGACACAAAATGATAAAGAGAAATAAGTTCCTTCTAAAAAAAATCAAAGTTGGTTCTAAAAATAACACCTCTCAGTGTTTTAACACATTTTCACACTGTGGTAAAGGCAAGAGAATTGAGACAAAGATGAAGTAAGGTTGTACATTCCTACTAACAATAATGATTCAATATCAGTTAAAACAGTATGTGATTTTTCTGTTAACAATAGGAGACATTTTCACTAAGCTTATAAGTAAGGCCTAGAAACCATTCCCAGTAAGGCCAAGAAGCCATTATGACCTAGCTTATTCCTGGCCCAGAAGTAAGACCTCTAGTCTTAGCCAGGATGGCAAAAAGAGAGCTATGGTAAAAGAGATCATGGGCATCGGGCTTTTGAGCTAGAGAGACCTGAGTTTAAATTTTGGCTCTGCCATTTACTAGCTCATGACCTTGGACAAGTTACTTCCCCTCTCTTGGTCTCCACTTTTTCATCTCTAAAATGGTGATGAGACCACTTACTTTAAATGGTTATTGTAAAAATTAGATATAATACATGCAAATCACTTAGGTCAGTTCTGGCACAGAGTGGACCCTTAATACATAGAATCTACCATTATTGTCACCAATAATAATTAATGACATAATAATACAACCTGGAGAACAATTCTATAAGAACAAAATTAAATACATGAATTCCCAGCTGACATTACCTTTACATAGGTATGTCCACCATACTTAAAGTTTTCTCCAATTAAACATTAGAGTAGAGATTTGAATTTAGGTTGGTCAGACTATTGAACCTGAAGCCATAACCAAACTGTATACTATCTCCAAACAGATATATACCCTAGTAGACTAATAATCTTTAGGAAGAAAGCATTGGTTAAGTAACAGAACCTGGGAGGGGTCTGGCCTCCTCAGGACTAGGCTGAAGAAGAAACTATTGCTGAGGAGGTGAGAGTAGGGTTGTTGTCCAGGAAATCAAAACTGCTAAAACTTACTGAGTTCTAAAACTTATTGCATTCTTAGTAATAAACATAGTCTCGTTGGTATTGTTTCATTTAATCCTTACAACACCCTCTGACATAGATATCAGTATTATTACCCCCATTTCACATATGTCTTAAGTAACTTATCTGAGGTCAACAGTTGCTGAGTGGCAAAGTAGGGATTTAAACCCAGGAACCTTCAGACTAAATGACTGGCGATAACCTTGGGCCCCAGTACAGGGGAGGGGTGCAGTCCTGGGGCTCCAGAACCTGGTCTGGGAGTTAGGGAAGTACCACCTATCTCTCGGACGTGTTGAGGTCCACATCAGAGGGTCTGGGAGAAGAGGGAAAAAGGGGAAGGAGCTCTTTGAAGAAAGGCAGGAGAAATTTATGAAGGCTTAGAAGATATGTATCTCTACCTCTTGTTAGTCTGCCTCTGACCACAGACTTGGGACAAGGGAGGCATTATTATACACCATTAAAGGTATCTATGTGCCTGGAAAAATCCAAAAGCCTCTTTTACTATCTAAAACACTTTTTCTTTGAATTAAAAATCCTTGAAGTTTCCATCAAAGTTCCATTTTTATGACAAGCACTTAGCACAGTGTCTGCCATATTAATAGGGCACAATAAACATTCCTGGAAGGAAGAAAAGGGAAGTGAAGGAGTTTTTTTGTTTTGTTTTGTTTTTTAAGATTTTTATTTGTTTGATAGAGAGAGACAGCGAGAGAGGGAACACAAGGAGTGGGAGAGGGAGAAGAAGGCTTCCCGCCAAGCAGGGAGCGCGATGTGGGGCTCAATGCAGGGCTTGATCCCAGGACCCTGGGATCATGACCCGAGCTGAAGGCAGACGCTTAACGACTGAGCCACCTAGGCACCCAAGGGAAGTGAAGGTTAAAAAAAGAGTAGAAATGATTCTCAAATACTATATCAGAGCATAATTATCAAAGGCTTAGCTCGGTGAAAGAATACTGACCTGGCAGTCAGGAGATCTGGGGTCTACCCAGCTCAGACTACAGCCATATGAACTAGCACGTCATTTAGTCTTTCTGGGCCTCTGTTGGCTCATCTATAAAATGGCTGGACAAGATGATCTATAAGTGAGATAGTTTGTAAAGGGGTTTTGCTCAACGGCTGGCGCAGAGAAGGCTTTTAACCTATGTTTACTAGATATGATGTTTCCCATTTTTTAAACTCCATTCTAAGTCATTTTCCTGGGCCCCCTCATTCTACAGATGAGAAAAGTAAGGCAGAGAGGAGTTAAGTGATAAGTATAAGATGACCCAATTAATTACTGTACACTCAAGACAATAATCAAACTCCCTCGACTCTCAGCCTTGTGCCCTTTCGTCTACATGACACTGCTTCCTGACTTGATTGGTCTGCTTGCTTCTCTCCTGCTACCCATGAAGGAGATTTTAAAAATAAAAACACCACATGATTGATGGGATTCCAGGAAGCCCTCAAATCCACGCTATTATCATTAAGCAAGACTCATCTCAAAACACCCAAAGAGAATAGAATATATAACTTTTAATCCTCAGAGATAGAAATTCTACCATGTTTCTCAGTAGTCTACTGCAGTTTTGCTTGTTACTAGATACTTCCTTATGTTCCAAATCCTCATGCTATAGTTTAAGCCTCTTGTGTTGTCCTCAGGTGAGATGGAAAACACTATGTTGTGCTGAGTCATTTCATAGGCAAAGGTGGCTATTAAATTGCCCTTTATCCTTCTTTCTTCCAAGCTGACTAATCCCAGTTTCTTTAAATTCCTTCCTACTTCTTCATTCCCAATGCTTTAATCACCTTGCAGCTAAACTCTCAGCCACCTCTGTACTCAACCTCTCCTTATTGATTACAAATCACAGAACTGGGGATGATTTCCAACTATGGTTCTGAATGTTGACCAGCGAACCGATTGTGTCATGGTTCCAATGGGATAGTTTCCTCAATTAGCATTCCACAACCATGCTTTGGTTTGTGAAACTACAGGCCACCCTATTTGGGCTGAGCGTAGACGATTTGCAGCTTCTCTGCAGCAAATTTAAATGTGAACTGGCTATCTCCTAACTCCTAGCCTATTTCTAACTAGTTCTCCTCCAAGCAATCAGGGAGAACTAACTTTAATAAGAATCCACATTAGCTGACCAGGAATCCAAAAATGTATATTAAATATGAATATAAGTAGGTTTGGGTTTTGTTTATCACTGTTCCTGCGTTTGTACACATAATGCATGGTATCTAAGAAGCAATGAGTTGCCAAAGCACAGTTTACTTATCATGTATCATCCCTATAGTGTTTTCTGTTTATTTGTACAATCCTTCTAAATTTACAATACTTTAGGGAAAAAAAGTTTTTCTAAATTGCATAATAGTGTGTTTAAATCTTCTTTTATTACAAACATACCTTTCTCCTGTGTTTTCTATATAAGCTGTTTGAGGCTTTAAAAAAAAACAAGTTTTTAAAATGTTTCTGTCGTTCCCATAAAAAAATACAAACAAGATCATGGTAGTATAAAGTTAGCAATCTCCTGAGCCATATTATTAACATGAACTTAATGAATATTTATCAGACACCTACTATGCACACACTAGGTACTTGGGGGCAGGATGGAATGTGAGCAAAGCACAGTATGAACCTGAAAAGCTTTTCAGAGGAGGTGACATTTAAGTCGGACATTGAGGAATGAGTAGGATTTCTGGCTGACACCCAAACTGCAGGAACATAAACCAGGCAGAAGTAACAACGAGCCAAGAAAGGCAGAACAGCATCAATTATACAGCTAATGAGACATTGGCCTAGGAAGTGATTGGGAAAGAACAAAATTGGATTCTGGAGAGACGCTATTTTTACAATAGTTTTTCCAGCTAAAAGCTGTCCTTGAGAAATCATCTAAGTACTGTTAACAGAGTCACGCCATTTCAGTCCACTCTCAGGATGAGAAAAAGAGCTAATTAACATTAACAGGCTTCGTGCAGGATGGAGATGGCATAAAAGGAGGCACTTTAAAGGCTGAGCAATCCAGGGAAACAAAGTCATTTGCTTTTTATGGCTTAAATAATTTCACCCGCTATGGTTTCACAATTTTTCTTCATTCCACAAAAGGACTGTTTGGTCCCACTTGGCAAACATGGGACTTCTTTGCCTACGCGTGTGTGTTTCTCAGCAAAAAGAACAACAACAAAAAATGTGGCTGAGGCTGATTTGTAATTTTTCACTGCGGCTTTGAGTCATGTATGGTATCAGCACAGCTACAGAAATTGGGTTTGTCAGCTCAGCCTCCCTCCCTGCCAGCCAAGCAGCAGAGCGTGAAACAGAAACCATAAAGAAACAATAGCAGGACTTGGGGGCTATTTACTGTTGTTCTTCAAATACATCCTAGTGACAGAATGGAAAACGGTCAACTGGGAATCCAAACTATATTCTCATCGAGGCCAGGATAATTTCTTAGGCTGGGATTTTCTTTTCTCTCTTTCTTTTATTATTATTATTATTATTTTTATTTTTGAAAATTTGTTAACAAAGGAGAAGGAAAATGGTTGAGCAACGTCTGAGAATGGTTTGGCAGCAAGGAGTATGTGGCTCAACTGGCCAGAAGGTATTTTGAGGTATCATGGCAGAATTCGCAACCCACATCCCCGTAGCAATGACACATGCCCGTAGGCCTGCACAACAGAAGACTCTCACCAGTCAACTGAGGGAGTTAAAGGACAGGGCAAGACTTGGTGAACTTGGAGGACTTGTAGGAATACTACATGCACGTGCTTATAGACACACACACACACATTTGTGAGTGTGTGTCCTTTCAATAAAAAATGAAAAGCTATAGAAAAATACCTATTCACTAGACATTTATTAAAAATATGAGTATCTTGGATCAGGCCTTGGGCTGGGCAGGGATAATAAGTAACAAGCAAGGAACCCTGTCTTGGAGGGGATCCAGAACCAGAAGGAAAAAAAGGAATGTAAACATCTTTGATCTGGTGTGGGTAGGAAGGGAAAAGGGGAGTTCTTCTGGCCCCCAACTGTGATGTGGGCAACTCTGTAGATAGTGATTTTTCCCACTAATCAAGACAGGAAAAATGTGAAAGATAGTCATCTTGGAAAGAAAGACGAACAGTTGAGACCTGAAGCACCAGAGCTGCGGGTACAACACAACCTGGAGTTAGGAGGACACCTGCGGCGAACACTTGGACACATGGGCCTGGAGCTTAGGAGAGAAGTCTGGGCCCGAGGCAGAGACGTGAGGCTGGTCAGAGTTAGGGTGGACTCCACACACATAAATAAGAGACCACCCGGAGAGAATGGACAGTGACAAGAGAACTAAGGTATCGAGAATGCTGTAATGGGCAGCAATGTAGCAAACACCTCATGGGAAATCACTCTGTGTAGTCATTTTATGAGGTACTTCCAGGCATAGAGAGGTCTGAAGAATGGAGTTCCAGCCTTCACAGATAGGACTACTCCTTATGGGTATTTGAGTAAAACAAACATTTCTTTCCTGATATCAGTGGTACTTCTCCTAAACTTATGCCCCAAATTTACTAAAATGACAGAGAAAATATTATTTTATACTTTCTATGCCTTCTCAGCACATCTTACTACATTTTTATTTTGTTCTTAAATTTAGGACTATCAATGTGTCTGTTTTGTCTCTGCCGTTAGAATACTAAGCTCCTTGAGGTCAAAGGCCACTATAACATTTATTTCTCTTTTTAATTCTCAAGACCCTACATGAGAATAATAACTATCGCTTAGTGAGCATGTAACATGTGCCAGGCATTATTTGTGAGTGCTTTACGGAAGTTATTGTATTTAAACACCGCGACAAGCTTACGCGGTTGGGATTACTCCTCCATTTCATAGAGGCAACGATCAGGGTACAACCTGATTGGCAAATGACATAGCCAAAACACAGACCCAAATTGGTCTCGTGATCATGGGAGCAAATCGTTTAAATACCCACGGGCCATCTGTGTGTGTCCACTCCTTGTGAAGAGGAAACAAATGATCACCATCAGTGACAGGAGGGAGGGTTTGTAATAACTGAGGACCTGCCATCAAGCACCCTAGTCCACCTCTACCAACTCTCGGTACTACTTTAGAAAACCAATTAGCATGCTTTGAGAAGCACTCCTCATTAAGATTATTTGGCGAGTGTCCAAACTTTGGAGGCATGAAAACGTGATGACTGAAAGGGGGTTGTTAGATTCCTTACATAATGAAACATACCTATTTAAAAAGTGGAACAGGTAACATTTGAGGCAGGTTTGCAAGGCTGGCCTTGGATCTTTTCTTCTGTGTGTAACTAATACTGCATTGGGCAATAAAATTGGGGACTCAACAGGATCTTATTAAATTAAAGAATAAAAAATCAAAAAGCTAAATAAGATTCAAAATCACAAATTTGACAGAATGTCCCTGGAGGAGGAGCAGAGTGGATTATTTGGTCCTTAATATACTGTGTTTAACAAGCAAGCAAGAATAAACAAAATATGGTGTGTCCATACAATGGAATAGTATTCGGCCATAAAAAGGAATGAAGTCCCAACTTGTGCTACAACCTAAATGAACCTTGAAAACATTTAAAGAACATCTAAGGAAGCCAGACACTAAAGGCAACATATACCGCCTGATTCCATTTATATGACATATCCAGAATTTGCAAATCCATAGACACAGAAAGTAGATTAGTGGCTGCCAGCAATTGGGCGGAGGAGGGAATGAGAAGTGACTGCTAACAGGTACTAGGTTTCCTTTCTGGGGCAATGAAATTGTTCTAGAATTAGGTAGTAGCAATGGTTATACACCTAGTAAATATACTTAAAAAACTACTGAATTACATACTTTAAATGGGTATGTGACTCACAGCTTAATTAAAAATTACAAGTTAAAAAATCAAGCAAGACAATGAGATTCATGAGAAAAAGTACTTAGGAATCACAAAACAATCCTCTTTTTATTAAGTAATTGGTTAGATCCTATGGACTACGGCATCGAGTTCTGGGATCCAGATGGTTTCTAGGAGAGGGTCAAAGCTGATAGACTTGGAAAAGAAGACAAATGGAATACTGAAGAGATGGGAATGATTCTATCTAAAAACCCAAAGTAAGAGGGGGTGATTTAATTAGTTTCTTCAAGTATATAGGGATTCTTAAGCAAAGAAGAGTCACCAGCTACTTTCTATCTCTTGCGAAGATAGAGCAGAAAGAAGTGGCTCAAAAGATAATACAAGGGATTTAGGACAGGCACAAAAGAAGTGTATCTTTACAGTCAGAGTTTAACAAAGGGTAAGGTTACTGAAGGAGGCTGTGGGCTCTCCACCACCTCTGAAGATCTGTGAAATAAGGGCAGAGGCATCAGGACTTTCAAGAATGTTTTCAAAGCCCCATTTGTGAATGTGTCCTCACGCTACTCCAGAGGACACCCTTTCTACGCTAAGGTGACTGAGTGGGATAAAGGGAAAGACAATTTTCGCTGCTCAGAAGTTCCCTTTCTCCTTATCAACGTTTTAAGATTTTGTCATTTTTCTCTAATTCTGCAAGTATCTCTGCTGTCAGCCTTGCACCCACCTACCCAGTCTGTCAGAATGCAGGAATTCTCCCCTCACCCCGTCACCAGTCAGTGCACGACTGCTCCCCTGCTGCCGTCCACAACCTCCGTGTTTGACGCGTCGTCCGCCATGTCCAGCAGTGCCAAGTGGGAATACTGCTAATATACTATACTGTACTATATACTATACTGTACTATAGTACAGTACACCCTACTGTCTAACACATTGTCTCTTCAGACTGAGAATCCTATGAATTGGAACTTTTAGGTTATGCTGTAATCTATGTTAGTTGCCTGCTTTTTCAATAGAGAAGTATGAGTTTTCTGATACAAGTACGGTAATTTTTCACAGTTCTTATGTGTTTTTCATCTCTAAGGAAAGACCATACTGATGTCATAATTATACATTTGAAATTTCTATCTCTTGATTAAGTAGATATAAGTCAATGTCAGTGCCATGTCACAGCACTCACATTCCAAGAATGGCAAAATTAAGTCGTCACTTACAAACTGGCATGCTTTCCAATAAGCACATATTTGTAGAGTACCCATCCTGAGAGTATCACAAACATTACCAACAGCCACATAAACTGCCATGAAATGTACTGCCAGCTGCCAATACTACTTAACAAAAAGTAGGCATCTCACCTTACTGGAGCCAGAATCAAAGTTAGACCAGAAATGAATCAGGCCAAATTATAATCTTTTTCCTAACCCCTCATACTAACTTGGAAGTGAGATGGGGGTGGAGGAACAACATCAAATAACCTTTACGAGTCAGAACAGAGCAGGTCTTAAAATTGTTTTTGGCTCCACTGCCCCTAGGTCAGCTCCTGAAACAGAAGTCAAGCCGTGACTTAAAAGCTTATATTAATTTTCCTTATGCTGCTTAATTTTAGTAGCATAGTTTCCACATACTCTAATTTCTTGTTTTTGGTGTTGTATGACATGTCTTGTAAATAGTGTGAAGTTGGTTTAACTGTACAACATTAAAGTTATATCCCCATTAGGTCTATAATCTAAAGACCTGCTACTTCTAGATAAGGAACAGTTCTGACCTCTGGGAACTGCTGAGAATTATGGAGAAATCCAACAAGGCCCACTTACTTGCTTGAGACTAACCTTAAACAAGAAGGCCTTGCGAATGTACACAAAGCTGTCCTTTCAAAACCAACTAGACAAACACTTTCTACTCCAGTCCCAGAGTCTTCCATGACTTCCACTGCTTTAGAAAAATATCCTTCCATAAAGGTGACGGGATTAAGGTCCCAACGGCCAGTCAGCCTGATGGAAGAACCCACTTCCCCTGTCCGGCACGTCCTCCTTGGAGAACACTGACCCACTGAAACAGCAGCTACGTTCTTGATCAAGGGATCTTTACAAAGGATCCTTCCTTGTAAAAGAGTCTCAGCCTCCATATTAATCAACCACAAATGACACATCTTTACATTGTGCAGGATTAAGCTCTCTAACATCTCTGTATTACGGGTAACATGAGATTCAAAGTGGGGGGGTGGTGTTTGGGAAGGAGGGATGAAGAATGATCTGGAAGCAGCACTGAAGAAAAGGATGATACCCACCCAGCATCCAGGCCTGGTGGCAGGAAACAGTAGAAAACAAAACTGCCACCACAAAGAGGACAACATGTTCAGAAGAGACACTTATTTCTGTGAGAGTTAGAAGGTGAAAGGAATGTTCCGAGAAGAGGTTGGGAATATAGGAGATTTCGCTGATGCTGGATTCTGAATTCTAGGGGACACAGGATTTGGGGAGGAATGGAAAAGGAGTAGAAGAGAAAAATATCAGTTTAGGAGGTAAAGGTTTTCACACAAGTTGGGCTTTTTGTGGTGACATCTAAACAGTGGTCAAGCATAATGAGATCAGAGCTGCATTACTGGGAGCAGATACTGGGGACGAGGCTGAGTGTGGGATTAGAGAGAGATGATCATCCAGTTCCTTTTGACCCCTCTTGATGGAAGGGAGGAAGTCCAGGGGAGTGGGATCTTACCCTTCTCTTTATCCCTGATGATGGAGGAGGTAATAAATCCACACAACAGAGGAATATCATATACATTAAAAATATTTCTATGTAATTCTAGATTTAATTTTATGACAAGTAAAAAGGTGAAGGAACAGCTGGAATAATGGAACTTAGATGGGATTCTTTAAGAAGACTTTGACAGCCTTATCTGGGAAAATGTTAGGGAAAGTTAGGGATATTTCATGGCTTTTGGGAAACTGAAATAGGTATGTTTGATCTGATGCCCTCTTAAACATTTACAAGATACTTAAGTGGAGTTTACATTGGGAAAGTTATAAAATCTTAAGATTCAGTTTCCTTATCTGTCAAGTGGTTAGAAGTGGGATAATACCTAATAATACCTATCTCCTAAGGCTTTCACGAGGATTAATGCTGTAATTAGTTATGTAAATGCAAGCACAGAATCCAGCATATGGTATAGGCCCAATAAATGTATTTTTTTATTTGAGTATTGTTGGCATACAATGTTGCATTAGTTTTAGGAGTACCCAAAGCAATCAACAGATTGAATGCAATCTCTATCAAAATACCAACAGCATTTTTCATAAAAACCAGAACAAATAATCCTAAAATTTGTGTGGAACCACAAAAGACCCTGAATAGCCGAAGTAATCTTGAGAAAGAAGAACAAAGCTGGAGGTACCACAATTCCAGATTTCAAGATATACTACAAACCTGTAGTAATCAAAACAGTATGGCACTGGCACAGAAATAGACAAATAGATCAACAGAATGGGATAGAGAGACTGGAAATAAACCCATGATTATATGGTCAATTAGTTTATGGCAAAGGAGGCAAAATTATACAATGGGGAAGACAGTCTCTTCAATAAATGGTGCCAGAAAAACTGAACAACTACATGTAAAAGAATGAAACAGACTACGTTTTAACATCATACACAAAAATAAACTCAAAATGGATTAGAGACCTAACTGCGATACCTGAAACCATAAAAATCCTAGAAGAGCACAGGCAGTAATTTCTCTGGCATTAGCCACAGCAACATTTTTCTAGATATATCTCCTAACAAAAGCAAACATAAACTACCAGGATTACACACAAAAAAAAGCTTTTGCACAGCAAAGGAAACCAATAACAAAACAAAAAGATAACCTATTGAATGGGAGAAGATATTTGCAAATGATATATCCAATAAGGGATTAATACCCAAAATATATAAAGAACGTATACAACCTAATATTTAAAAAAAAACTGATTAAAAAATAGGCAGAGGATCTGAACAGACATTTTTCCAAAGAAGATATACAGATGGCCCATGGACATATGAAAAGATGCTCAACATCACTAAACATCAGGGAAATGCAATCAAAAACACAATGAGATATTACCTTACACCTGTTAGAATGGCTAAAAAAAAAACCAATAAACATTAAATTACCCTTTTCATTTGTTCCTCATAACAAACATATGAGTCAAATGTTATCTCCACTTTAAAATGCAGAACAGATTTTTAGTGAGATTCAGTAACATATTTAAGGCGCCTCCTTTACTAAGAGTCTGAGCTGGGATTTTTGACTCTGCTCAGACTGATGCCCAAGGTTGGTCTGAGCTCTTTCTACTGAACCTCATGTCTCTCCTGTTGGTTCTTCTGCTACAGTTAATATCAGAACTGACTTCCCCAAAACTAAGAAACATACTCCTTTATAAATGCCAAACATAGTAAAACAGGTGTACCTGGCAGAGGCCCACATGTGAATCACTCTCAGACAAGAACCACCTGCATTCATGGATGGCAGTGCTGGTGACGAATAAACAGAATATGAAGAGAATATTCGGCACTTGACAATCTCATAATAGCCTGAGATTCTTTATGATTCTAAGTGAGTTCCTCTATGTCATAAGGTTACAGTTTGGCTCAGTTTTCATTTGTTTCCTCTTTATGTATTGAAAAGAACCAATTGTTAATGAAAACCAGCGAAGCAGCTGCAGTGTATAGTAGAAAATGTGCTAAACAGCCTAAAGACATAGATTCTGACCCTGCCTAGCCACTGGGCACCCAGATGGCCCTGGTAGGTTCATAACCTCTCTGGTAGTAATAATTTATTGATTGAGAACATGGGTTTCGAAAATCAAAAAGCTCTGGGTTTGGTTCCGGTTCTTCTACTTACTACTGTGGGACCCTGGACAAGTTACGCTCTTGAGCCACAGCTACCCCATCCCCAAATGGAGAAATTAATACCTAACTCAGAGAACTATTATTACAAGGATTAAACAAACTACTGCAGAAAGTTGGCACAGAGTCCGTGTTCAAAAAAACATCTGTTGTAATTGTTACCACCACCACTCTCTGAGTTTCATGTTCTCTGTCTCTGAAATGGGACAATGATACCTGTCTAGTCTCCTCTGTTCTACCTTCCAAACAGGATGATTTGAGATGACTGTTGTGTGTAAAATAGCATTTTGTAAACAAAAGACCATATAGGAATAAGCAGTTATTATGATGGTAAGTCAGGAGAGAATTGAATACACTATTGCTGCCAAATGTCAGGAATGATTACTGTCAACAGGAATGATTACTCTTGAAATTTTGGGGAAATGATAACCAAGTCTTAAAGGTCCTAAATATCCAGCTGAGGAAAACAAAATGTTCTTCACGTTCTCAGAACTCCAAGTTCTTTTTTCCATAATATAATTGGAAGCCCTAAGGGTCCATTTAATTCACAATATAAACGTAAAACAACAACAACAAAGTTGAAATAAAGGGAAAGATGGTTTCACAGATTGCCCACAAAACTGGGAAATTGTTTACTACAGCACAATGCAATAAAGAGGCTTACAAATTGAGTCCTGGGGGAAGGACACAAGCTATATTTGTTGCATGTGGATATCAGAGGCCAGAAGTTGGCTTCTTCTATTCTGTGAAGTGCCATGTGCGTAAATTTGTAGACTGTCATTCCCTTTAACTCAAAACACTGGTGAACAAACAGCTGGAGCAAAGCCACCTCCAGAACATGACCCGCCATAACTCTCAGAACACTGACCATCTCTCATTGCTCAAACACACTCAGCCCCTAAATCATTGCCTTGCTTAACTCAGAGTTGTTGTTGTTCACCAATGTGAATCTTCACTGATCCTTGAGAATCTTAGGGAGCGGGGCCCATAGAAGTCATCTGGGCCCCCCAATCACCCCAAAGCACTCACTGCTAGGAGTGTCTTTTTCACACAATTCCCTACAGAGGCGGGACATTTCAGAGACAAGAGTGGCCCACTGGTTTGGTGGCCCCCACTGGAGTTACAGTTGACAAGTACCAGGACTAACACAATTCCCCTGCCCTAAGGCTTCCATGAGGGGCCTCCTGCTACAGAACATTCTGGTCTCTTTTGTAGCTCTCTCCGAGGATTCCGGGAAGAACTTCTATGCAGACATAAACTAGGCTCTTTCTCTCTCACTCAGAGTACAGAAGTCATTGTTGTTTTCTTCAAGCAAATACATAACAATCTTGACTCATTGTATTTCCCATCAACAAACAACCCTAAAACTTTTCCCCATTACCTGCTATCAGACCAAACTCCCACCTTCCTTTTTTGGACTTAATGTAATATTTTGTTAACCTAATTGTAGGACTCTACATTGACCTCTGTAAAATTTTGATTCACTGGCTCTGGTAGCATAGTATAGTGGTTAAGATCATGGGCTTTGATGTTAAACAACTGGCTTCTGTGCCAGCTGTGTCTCTTATTAACTGTGGGACTTGAGTAAATAACTTCACATTTCTGTGCCTCTATATACCTACTATCAATTAGAATATTAATAGTATAGACGTCAGAGGGTCATTTGAAGATACAGGAGGGAATATAAGTAACACATCTGGCATTCTACCTGGCACACAGTAAGTCCTCAGTAACTATTACATGTGGTTATTAGCAAACCCATCCCATCAACCTACACAGGTCTTTTTAAAACCTTGTCCCTCTTATCAGATATGTTAGCCATCCCTTCCAACTTTGAGTGAACCATACCTTACACAATCACATCTTTTATGCTTTCATCAAAATTTTTAAATGAGTAAACTGGACAGAACAGCATTAGCAAACAGATTACAGAGTCCTTCCAGATGGACATCAATCCATCACTCAGCTCAAAACTAGTTTGTTACACTTGTTGAATCTACTGACTTAATCCCGACTAGACATCAAGAATATAATAAAAATCACTACCAAATTTTTCCCAGAAAGAAAAATCCACTCTATGACATTCCTATAACCAATCAGATGACGGTGGAAGAATAAAAGGATACTAGAAATAAGAATGTGTTGTTTTTTGTGAGCTCATATTGGCTCTCAGTAATCATCACAAGATGTCATTTGCCTTGGTCACGGTGGTGATGATGATAGCATCTATGTGTAAGGCTCTGAGTCAAGCACTTTACATGGATTATCTAATTTAATCCTCAAAACAACCCTTTTAGGTGGGTGTTATGATCATCTTCTCTCCTTTTTGCAAAGAAAGAAACAGGGGTAGGTCATACAGTTTGTAAATGGCACATCTAGCATTCAAACCCATGTCAATTGATTTCTGGCACCCAAATTTCTATCTAAGTGCTATCTTACCTCCCTTTTGTACTAAATGCCACCTAATGCCTATATGAACTATACAGCTGGGGTCCAGTTCCAGCCTCTCAGACCCAAAACCTGGACGCTGTCGGTATCCCAGAGCTGAGTAGAATTAGTCATGGTGCTTCACCCTAAGAAAGTTCACAATAAACTGATGGAGCCACCCAGAATGCCAATTTATTGCTTTACAATAGTAATGTATCTATCACATAGACCATAACAGTCATAATCGTCTGACCGGAGCATTTCTCCCTTCAGATAGTTCTACCTACAGAGGCAAATTCTAATCACAAGGAATCAGAATGAGAGGTTTGCTGTAGGGCTGAAATGTTAAATTGAATTGCCCACAAAGGAGGACTTGCAAGTAGAACTGAAACTTCAAAGGCCACTGACAATCCCATTCCTGAGGACATGTACAGGGGGCATGAGACACAAACGGTGTGTCTTTCGGGTGCTTGTGGTGTTGACCAGCTCCCATTCTGACACATCTGGGCTTCACTTACATTTACGCCAGTCTTTGGCTTAGAGACAATCACTCTTTTTAGGTGACTGTCCACAACTCTGCTCTAATTCATTCTCTGGTGGCCATATACATTAATTTTTTTCCCAACCAAGTTCTTGAGTAACCCCATATCTTAGTCTATGCTCTATCCTATAATTAGCTCTTGGCCTAAGGCCTTTGACTCACTCAAGACAACTAGGAGTTCTCCTACTATCTTTTCTATTTTTCTTTTTTACCTCTTAAAAACATATCTACCATATTCAGTTTGGTGAATGTAGTACAATAATAGGATTCAACATGTTTTCGTAAACATTTTCCTCTCTTCTCCAAACACTGGTTTCAATGGGGAGAAGGGGATAGAGGGTGGGTAATGGGATCAAAGAGAAGGAAAAAAAAGGATTACCTTATTCTTTATACAGTTCTGTATTATTTTGTTATAAAATGCATGTGTTGCTTTCACTGTTAAAAATTCTAACAACAGTTTAAAAAGTAAAATAACAGTAACCTAGTCCAATAATATAAATCCTCTCTACAATACACCTTCACTGGTTGTCTGGTTTACTCTTAAACACCTCCAGTAATGGAAATTCAGAATCTTGAGGCAGTTCATTCTACCTTTCAACAACTCTGTTAGAATCCTCTTCGTATCACTAAGTTAAAATTTGTCTCTGTGTAGCTTCTACCCATGGCCTTATTTCTATCCCTCAGAGCCCCAAAGAACTATCTCATCCTGCTTCCCCTAAGACATTTAGAGGCCTGCAGCATAACCCTACTTGCTTGACTTTTGTTCGGGACTAAATATTTTCTAGGGTTTATGAGAAGGATGCTGAAAGACAACAGAACAATATATGCTATGCATCTTTTCTAGACTATGATTCCTGAGATTCCAGAACATCTTGGCTCCTTAAGAGTCTGCTAAGGAAGGGTTCACCGCCATGTTACAATTCTCACTTATAGAAGGAAGCGGGTAGCCAGACGCTAATAAGGGCACCAGACCACAGTACACGGAAAGGGGAGCCCTGTGCATAGACAGCCAGGCCCTTGACCTAGAAGTGGAAGTAGCCCTATACACAAACAAATCAGAGCCAGTAGGCAATGGGTGGGGTGGGCAGGGGGAAGGTTCCTAGAGAACGTTCTGGGCTAGGCCACTAGTTGATTTTCGACATTCCTACCTAGGAAATGCACCATGAGCAACGCTCTCACTCTGACCACAGTGCATTAGTCAGATAAACAGACTTCTCAGAGAAAAGATCAAGGAAGACAATGCAAATTTTTAAGTGTGGGAATGTCTCTGACACTGAACCGAAGCTTGAGAACTTGAAAGTGAAAGTGACAGGAAATGAAGTGAAACTGGTTTGCTGGTCAAGAATGGAATGTGAAAATGAACCGAACATCCTAAATGAAGCACACTTCTCATGACCCCTCACTTTACTCCGTGACTCAGACAGGGAGTTTCTGCAGTACATACAGAATTCTGTTTGGTAAAGTGACCTACCGACTCTCTTCTGACGACTTTATCCTGACTACCTGGGGAGTAACTCACGGCCCATCATCATGATAATGATCGCAAGCATATTTCCCTGCTCTCGCAGAGTGCTACAGGGATTATGAAGCACTTTCCCAAATAGTTTCTCATCTGACCCTCACACAAACTCGGAGAGGCTGACATTTTTGTCTGTTACAGGTAAGGAAACCGCTTTAAGTTCAAGGATTTTTTTTCCCCATGATACCACAGCAGTGGGGGCTGCAACTGGAGCCCACCAGACTTCCTTGCAGGCAACCAAAACACACACCACGTCATTCTACCGCCCTTCATCAGCCCCAAGCCTCGTCGCCCAAACAAACAGACCTGGTTTCTGCGGGGATCTGTGCGCACATACACCATGCAGCTTTACCAGCCCTAACATCTTTAAAATAAAACACACGTGGACAAGAGGGTTTTTAAGGTAGTCCTACATATTGAGCCCTGGTATATTTGAATACGGGAACAGAAATACTACCTGCCTTTACTTGCTTCAGGCCTGGCATAGAAAACCTGGTTCCATTGTTACCTGGTCTCACATTTTCCAACTACAGAACTATTCTAAAGATATTCCTAGAGCATGTTTCACTCAGATTCACACAGCCTGATGAAATTTCAGTGCCAAATAAGGAAAAAGATGTGTGCTACATTCCCTGGAGCTATATTATAGCCTGGCAAGCAGCTTCCTGCAAGACCCATTTAAAAAGATTAGCAGGAGGAAGAAATCCAAGGCTACAATAAAAGAATTATCACTAAAAGTTCTCAGTATAACTCCTTTCTTTGAAGCCTAAACACAACGTCTTCTAACATGATGGTAGCTGAGGCCTGTGTATCCAAAGGGCAGTAGATCCCTGAGGGTATAGAATATTTTAAAATCACCTTCTGAAAGGTAGATTTAAAGGGGATTTTTCCATTTTTCAGGCCTAAATATCCTTTCTCCTTGTCCTCCCTTCAGCTCTTTCAAATGTTGAAGACAACTGAGGTAAAAAAGACAACAAAGAAAATTTTAAAATTCTCTCAGAAAAACCTCATCTTTTCGAAGGGAATCTTAGTGGGAGGGATGACTTCTCCTGAGGAAGACTCAGTGAAGCTTTGAAAACACAAGGCTCTGGGAGCCAGAGAGGTCACCCACCAAAGGCCTCAGCAGGGATGGTCAGCAAGGGTTGCCGTGCACACTGTTCAGGCCCTGAACTTAGGAAGCAGGACGGCGGTTCTCAGAGGCCCTTGTTATCCCTAGTATGGTGTCTGGCTCACCCAGCGTTCTGTAAATATTTGCTGACTGAAAGCAGATGAAATGGAAACAGCCTCCCATATGTCCCAGCATGCTAGAGTAGAACTATTCTCTATTGGCAGAAAAGAGAAAGAAATACGATTTTGGATCTAATGTCTTGAAGTCTTGCAATGTGAACGTTGAGAAAATCAGTCTCCAGACCGGATCACCTACCATGAAAAAGCAGAGTGCTTCCCTAAGGTGCTACAACCTACAGCATGTCTCCAATCCCTCAACATGGCAGAACTTCGCCTCAGGATGAGCCTATCACAGATCTCCACAGATCCCATTCAACTCAGAAAATACTTTACTTTCAGGTTACCCACAGGGTTGGCTTGCGGTTGCTGGCTGCCCAACTGCTTCTTGGGTACAATTCTGTGCTGGAGTATAGTAACGTCTAGAGTATAATGTGTCGCCCCAAAGAGGTGTTGCTGCTGACAGGAGACGCTGTCGTTCATGTGTGATTGACAGTTAAAGACCCGGGTGTAGAGTCGGCCGGCCCGGGTTCAATCAAGCTCCACAGTTCTCCAGCTGTGGGGACGTGGACACATCATTTCACCTGTCTGAGTCTTGGTGTTTCCATCTGGATTGTGAGAGGCTGAAGGTGGTTCCCTTCAAAGACCCTTTCTAGCTTCTAGCACTGCCAATACTCCATGACTGTGGGAAGAAAAGCAACTAAACTTAAACTCCTTATTGCTCATATGCTGCAGAGAAAACAGGTTGATGCAGCAATGGGTCCCAAAGACATGGATTCTATTAGGAAAAGCTCAGCCCTTTCTGTGGCTGAAAGGAATGGGAAGAATATTTTGGCTTTCAAAGTGGGCAAAGATTTGGTTTGGACCTCTCTCTAAAAAGACGGCATGTCTCAGCAGTTAGAAATGATGCCAGTAGCCACAGGCTGGGTCACTGCTTTTAGTGAGGGAGGCCCAGCGTGCACAACACAAATTTCTTAATTACCATTACTATAACCTTGACCATACCTTGTTTTTCTTGGGGGCTCTCCTGGTCAGGTAATCTGAGTTAGATTCAACCCAATTTATAAAATTTGAAGCTTTTCCCACTGTAGGTAAGATTACATGCTATTTTAAGAAACCTCTTGGGGGATGAGGAAATATGTTGTTTTTCTTTTAAATATTATACTGTATATCGATTCCAAATGCTAACCGAGCTTTTAAAGAAAAACATGAGTTCCCTAAAAATAGGCTGTCTACAATGCCTCTTAGATTTGGGCACTTTATACATAAAGCATAACTTGCTTAGCATGTAATTAGAAACAAAATAATATTTGGTGAACATATCTGAAAGGTTAAAAAAAACTAAATATCAGTGTCAATTTTTTTTAAAAGATTTTATTTATTTATTTGTCAGAGAGAGAGAACAAGCAGGGGGAGCAGCAGGCAGGGGGAGAAGCAGGATCCCTGCCGAGCAAGGAGCCCGATGCAGGACTCGATCCCAGGACCCTGGAATCATGACCTCAGCCAAAGGCATATGCATAACCAACTGAGCCACTCAGGTGTCCCTATAAGTGTCAAATATTAATTAACGTGAGCTGCATTGCTACTTTAAAGTTGTACTTTCAAAAAAATCTCAATGAGCTCTGAAATCCATTTTTAAAAATATTTGGTAACCAAACGTCAAATCCAAAGGTCTAGTCTTGGTCTTCGGTTTTCCCTGACCACCCGCAGGATTTGGTGAAAACCTTTCTAGTCTTGACCTTCATGACTCTACACAGGACTAGCTCTCATTCTCTCCATCTCCTTTCTGGGCTATTCTTATTTGTCTCCTCTGTGTCCTACCACAACATCTTCATGGATCTCAAAGTTCAGTGACTATCCCTATCTCCTTTCTCTTTTAGCATGTTTCACACACAGTCTCACCTTTGGATTTGGCAAACGCTAATTGTGTTCACCCCTAACTCTAGGTAGATGACACACTAACCTTAATCACTAAATCTTACCTTCTTACGTGTGTTTCAATTTTCTATCTCCCCTACTGCATGCTGGATGTCTTTACCATTTCGCCTTATCATTATTTCAGACTTGGAAGCTATATAAAACTGAGTTGAGCAAGAAAGAACCCTGGGTGGATGGACTGAAACTGAAGGTATCACAGTGATTTCACAATTTCTAAAATATATACACACATATTTTAGAAATTGTGAAATGACTTTGATTTCATATATATATATATATATATATATATATATATATATATACACATATATATACACACACACATATGTTTGTTTGTTTGTTTATTTATTTCCCAGCTCTGTCAGCTGAACGGCCAAGAAGCACAGAGCATACCTATTCCCAGAACCTGGTCCCTACTACCATTTCCACTAAAAAAGAACTGGGGATTCTTGGAGAAATGGGTGATTTAAGGGTTGGGGAAGGATAGGTTACAAGACGAGCCTGGGAATTGCTTAAAAAAAAAAAAAAAGGAAAAATATGGTGGGGATATGACACAAGAGCACAGCAGCTAAATCTGGGAAAATTTGAGCCTCAAAATAATTCAGTATAGTACTAAAGAGAATAGGAATTCATGAGTTCAAAGTGGTAAGGGATGGATGGATGGATAGATGGATGGATGGATAAGAAAAAGAGCGAGCTCTCTTGCTTACAGGAAAATGTCTAGTGATGACTGGTAAATGTGGAGGGAATGTTAGAGTTGGAAAATCATGATTTTGTAGCTATCTTATAGAATAGCTTGGACTATACGAGACCTATCAATGAATACTAAATGTGGGTGGATGATGAAAAGCAAGAAATTTACTTCTCCCTGACTGCTTAGTGCCTGCAAGGGAAAAATAGTAACTACAGAGGAAAAATTAGATAATACCTTGACCTAGTGGTTGAAATTTACATCACAATGAGGGGCAGATGGACATTACATTATACCTCCAGATATGATAACGCGAGAAGGACAAAACATCATCCGACTGGCAAGGCATCACCTGAATCTAATTATAAGGAAACAGCAGACAAATTCAAAAAAAGTGTGTAAGGGATGAAGCTGTATTCTTCAAAAATGTCCAAGTCATAAAAAATAAAGACTATGAATATGTTCCAGATTAAAAGAGACTAAAGAGACATACCAACTAATTGCAATACCTAAATCTAGACTGGATCCTGTGCTAGAAGTGGGGAAAAAATGCCATAAAGGACACTACTGCATCACTAGGTCAACTGACAAAACTGGAATATGAGTCATAGATTAGATGAAATTATTTAATCAAATTTACTGAAGTTGATAATTATCTAATGGTTATATAAGAGAATATCTGGTTTCTTGGAAATAAACACTTAAGTATTTTGGGGGTAAAGAATCAAGATGAATATAATTTGCCCCCCAAAATCAGAAAAATATTATGTATATGTATATGCACATGTAGTTATTTAGATGATACATACATAGTGGGTAGGTGGGTAGGTGGGTAGGTAGGTAGGTAGCAGAGTAAATTATAAAGCAAATGTAAGGTGTGCCTGCATGACTCAGTTGGTTAAGCATCCGACTCTTGATTTCAGCTTGGGTCATGAACTCAGGGTCATGAGATTGAGCCCCACAGCAGGCTCCGTGCTAGGTGTGACGCCTGCTTAAAAGTCTGTCTCTCCGGCGCCTGGGTGGCTCAGTCAGTTAAGTGTCTGCTTTCCGGCTCAGGTCATGATCCCAGGATCCTGGGATCAAGCCCCACATCAGGTTCCCTGCTTAGCAGAAAGTCTGCTTCTCCCTCTGCCCCTCCCCACACTCAGGCTTTGACTCTCTTCCGCAAAAATAAATAAAAACTTTTTTAAAAAGTCTCTCTTTCTCCCTCATCCACTGCCCTTTCCCCCATGCTCATGAGCACATGTTCTCTCATTCTAAAAAACAAACAAACAAACAAACAAACAAATAAATAAATAAAATGTAAAATATTAGCAACAGATGACTCTTGGTAAAGATATTTTAGTGTATTTTTTTTCATTTTTTTGTTTGCTCTCCCTTTTTTTCTTATATAAGTATAGTTGACACACAATGTTACATTAGTTTCAGGTGTACAGCTTAGTGATTTGGCAAGTTTATAACTTATACTATGTTCACTGCCAAGGGTAGCTACTATCTGTCCCACGACATCATTGTTGCATTATCACTGACCGTATTCCTTAGGCTGTACTTTTTGAGTGTGCTATTTTTATTCTTACAATTATTCCATACTTCCAGATAAAAAAGTAAAAAACAACAACAAAAAAAAAAACAGTAAACAAACAAACCTGGATTGAAATGATTGATCCTAGCTTCCAAGCAAGCTATCTCTACCTACATTGACTATTCTCCCAGGAAAGTCTGAAATATCATAACTGTCTTGGGACTCTTCCTTCTCTCACCTCTCAGAGACATTCCACTGTATATGTCTATTCATCCTTTGTACTGTTTTACATCTAGCTTTTCTTTTGAATTTCTACAATCACCACACTATTTCAAACATCTATTATTTTATTTTATTTGTTTATTTATTTTGAGAGAGAGAGAACATGGGGTGGGGGGGCGGGGGGAGTAGAGGGAGAGAGAGAATCTTAAGCAGGCTCCACACCCAGCATGGAGCCTGATCTTATAACCCTGAGATCATGACCTGAGCCCATATTAAGAGTGAGTCAACAGTCAGAACAGCTAAAATTAACAAATCAGAAAATGACAGACGTTGGCAAGGATGCAGAGAAAAGGGCAAACCTCTTACACTGTTGGTGGGAATGCAAGCTGGTGCAGCCACTCTGGAAAACAGTATGGAGGTTCCTCAAAAAGTTGAAAATAGAGCTACCCTCCGACCCAAAAAATTGCACTACTAGGTATTACCTCAAAAAAGCAAATGTAGTGATCCAAAGGGGCATGTGCACCCCAATGTTTATAGCAGCAATGTCCACGATAGCCAAACTATGGAAAGAGCCCAGATGTCCATCGACAGATGAAGGATAAAGAAGATGTGGTATATATAAATACAAACATACATACACACACACACACACACACACACACACACACAATGGAATATTACGCCATCAATAACATGAAATCTTGCCATTTGCAATGACATGGATAGAACTAGAGGGTATTATGCTAAGCAAAATAAGTCAATCAGAAAAAGACAATTATCATATGATTTCACTCATATGTGGAATTTAAGAAAAAAACTGAATCATAGGGGAAGAGAGAAAAACTAAAACAAAACAAAATCGGAGAGGGAGACAAACCATAAGAGACTCTTAATCATAGGAAACAAACTGAAGTTTGCTGGAGGGGAGGGAGTGGGAAGATGGGGTAACTGGGTGATGGACATTAAGGAGGGCATGTCGTGTAATGAGCACGGGTGTTATATAAGACTGATGAGTCACTGAACTCTACATCTGAAACTAATAATACACTATATGTTACTTAATTGAATTTAAAGATTTCATTTATTTATTTGACAGAGAGAGAGATCACAAGTAGGCAGAGGCAGGTAGAGAGAGAGACGGGAAAGCAGGCTCCCCACCGAGCAGAGAGCCCAATACAGGGCTCGATCCCAGGACCCTGGGATCATGACCTGAGCCGAAGGCAGAGGCTTTAACCCAGGTGCCCCAATTAATTGAATTTAAATAAATTTAAAACATTTTTTTAAGCTGGTCAAATGTCCATCATTTTACAATAAACTAATGCTATGATCTGCAGATTCAGGCTCTCTCTACTCTAAAACATCTTACACTTCTCTACACATATGTCTTGCAACAGTATTATTTTCAGTCTGCCACTTATTTACTCAGACTTTCACAGTGGACTTTGTATTGCCTAAAATAAATGAATAGGTCAATCAACAAATAAGTGCCTAACTTCTCCTCCTCATGTAAAAAAAGGTTAATTGCAAAACAGCACATTTTCACAGCAGAAGAAAGTTGCAAATATCAAAGAAGATCAAAATAAAGTTGAAACTATCAAAGAAGATAAAAAATATCAAAAAGATCAAAGATGAAAACTTAAATAACTCATAGTCTCAAACATACATAACCGCCGCCAACAGCTTGTTGTTTGTCCTCCCTGATTTTTTTCCTCATAATACATGTATTTACAAAATTGGGATCATACTGTACATTCTACTTTATGAACTACATTTTGCACTCCTCCCCATAATATGAGTATTTCCCCATTTGAATAAAAGTTTTATACAACATGATTTTTGATAGCTAAGAGCATTCCATTGTATACATGTAATCTAACTTAATCAGTTCCCTGAGTTTGGGTTTTTTTTCCCCCAAGTTTTCATTCAAAAATATTTGTACACACATATTTTTATTCATCTCTTAATGATTTTCTTAGGAAATCTGTTTTTTAAAAAACTTAAATTGTTTTTAAAAACTTAAACTGAATCACATCTTCTACGAATTAATCTTCAACTATTTAATGTCTACAAAACATACTATGACTTTTTCACTCCTATGCTTTTACTCCCTTTCTCATTTTGCCCTTATGTCCCCTCTATATCAATCCAAATCAGAATCAGGCAACATATCTTAAATGTCTGTATCACAAGTTCTCAAAAAATGGTCTTTGAAGGATTACATCCTCTGTATTCTTCTAGGCCTCACCCAACTCTCCCTTCTTCCATAGAGCCTTCCCCATGACATCTACGGGCCACAGTTACCCCTCCTTCCTGTTTACTACCGACACAAGAGATTGAAATATTTTCTCTCATTGACACTCAGGTGACAAGTACCTATGTCTCTTCCATTTGGCAGGTAGGAGAAACATGACATGGAAAGGTGACTTATTCATGAACGGTCTGGTTCTGAGTCTTGGAGCAGGTTTTAGAGCCTGTGCCCTAAGAGAAGTCACAAGAAGTGTCTTCCCTGGGAAAATTTTGTGACACTCGACCTGCCTCTGTTAGGCCCTACGTGTCTGATGAAAGCATATTTTGACTGGGTTAGCTTAATGTTAAAACCAGATGGTTTTAAAATTAATTATATGCATGGATACTTCAGGTTAATGAATTCTCTTTCCAAAAGTATCACTAAGATTTAAGAAGTGACCTTTTCCTTATTTTCAGGTAGATGTGTTTTCTAGATCAATGTTAAAACATCTGAGAAGGGACTTTACAGAACTGCTTTAATAAATAGACACAAATGATTTCTACTTACAAGCTCAATAAATGATATCTGAATAGAAACTTCTAAAGTAGATGAAATACTGGAGAAGACTTTTTTAATACAAATTGATTGCATTTTAAAAACAGATCCTGAGGAATCAGAATAGCAATGGGGTTCCAATATTTCAGCAAAGCAGTCAGGACTACTTTGGACCCTGGGAGTGAAATCTTAACACTACCGTAGCCTCTGGGGCTCCAGCTGCTGCCTTAACACATTTATAGAGAAAATCACTGTTTTATTTTACCGAGCTCCTTTAAGTAAAATTTTAAGCATGAATTAACTAAGTCATGGGCAAAGCCATCACTGAAGCTACCTTTGAGGTTCATGAAAGGAAGGGTCTCTAAGGATTACGTTAGAAAACACATTTGTAAAATTTTGTTCCTCAGCATTTTTTGGTCTATTTGGGAATTTTCTGTAGTAGAGTTTTATGCACATTTTTTTTTACAATCTTAATGGGAAACACTTTTTTTAAAAAAGTCATGACACATCGCTGTGCATTGCCCTCTCCAAGATGGACAAGTTCCATCTTGTCAAAGGGAGTTTGGAAGGGGCAGCTAATGTTGCTGTTGTAATCCCCTAATCAAAGCCTCCATGCGGATGGCCTATGTTCTCAGGCTCCCTCATGCCGGACACTGAGATTGGTTTCAGGGACAAGGAAGGTGCCACAAAAGAAATGATTAAAAACAACTAGAGGATGATTACTCCTTTGTGACTCCCGCTTGAGAGCCTGAAATCTGAGCAGAATTCATCTCAGTTTCTCTAATGAATTCCTCTGCTGCTGTCATGCGGTTAATTCTCCACATTTTCTACTACTCTGATTATTAAAAAAAGAAGTAAAAAGGAAAAGGAGCCAGCCAATATAAACATCAAAGCGTACTCCCACTTCTGTGGCCTTCAGATATTTTCCAGAGCTCGATTGTGGGGACAAAAGAGATTGGGGGGAGGGCGGAGGGAGAGGCTTGATTTCTGTTTCCTCTGGGAGACATTGGGAAAATTGGCCCCACAACGCCGCAGTGCAAGTAGGTGGCATATTTCATATCACTGGGCAGCAAAGGTCTTCTCAGTGAAGTGAGATGTTCCAGTGGCTTAGCCGGACAGACCCCAGCTATTACTGAATGGTGGCATGTGGAGGATGAGAGCTGAGCTCTCCCTAAAGATGGTCTAGCTGCAGACACCCTCCACTGGGCCTCAGACCAAAACGCTGAAGGGAGCTGGGGGATGAAGTGGAGGAGGAGGCGGGAGGCAACTTGAGAAACTTAAAACCAGCCTAACTTTTCATTTCCTGAACTTAAAGCAAATAACTGTTTGTGGTATTCACTGGAGTTTGAGTTTTTTTCTTCTGCCAAGCCTGTAGGCTCCACCAATGTCAGTATGAGGTTAACAAGAGGAGACTGAATGGGAATAAATGTAAAAACCTATTACAAGGATATAAGAAAGTTCAGGATAGGAGAGTGACCAGGCTGAACAAGAGTTTATGTGAAAAAGATCTAGGGTTTTAGTTGACTGTGCACAGTATATGAGCCAACAGTGTGACCCGGCTGCTAAAGAATCCAATGCAATTAATTTAAGGCCTGATTAGCAAAAGTATGGTGTTCAGAATAAGGGGGGAGGGGATGGCCCCCCTATGCTCCACACTGGTCCAGACACAGCTGGAGTGCTGCCTCCATTCTGGGTGCCAAGTGTTAAAGAACACAGAGAAAAACTGGAGTATGTCAAGAGTGTCACAGGAAGAAAACGGGAATGGAAATCATGTCGCATGAGGAATAACTGGAGAAACCAGGATTGCTTCAACTGTGAAAAAAGAACTTCTTGGGTGGGTTTAAATATCTGCAAATAGCTGAGGAGTCATTGTGTGGGAGACAGAGCAAACTTAACTCCCTATCTCCTAAGGGCAGATGAACGGGCAGAAAAATAACCCAAATTGACAAAACAATTTCTAACAATTCAAATTGTCCCAAAATGGAATAGGCTGTTCTATGTCATAGTTACTTCTCCAGCAATGGAAGTGCTCAAAGCCTAAACCTGCCAGGGATGTTATGAATATTCTAGCTTTACGTGGAAGACTGGGCTTGATGGCTCATTAGATTCAGAACCTGAGAACTATGATGAGACAGAAATAACATTAAAAAATAAAAGGCACCTACCATTTGCTTAAATCCTTCTATATATCAGTGGGAAATTTAGCTATTCAACAATACCACCATGGGTCTTTCCGTTTGTATTAAGAGGAAATAAGGAAAGCCTTCCTCCTGTTAGGGTCTTAAACTAAAGAAAGCATTGTTTGTAGGAATGCCAGCATTCTAACACCCTTTCTGCTATGTTTATTAACCTCTTTTGCCTTTAGATATCTTATTGTCAGAAACTCTAAATGCCAAGAAAGCTGAACTCCTTGAGAGCAGGGTCTACGTCTTACTTACCTTTGTACTCCCAGGACCAAGCAGAGAGCTTGACACAAAGTAGGTGCTCACAAAGATTTGTTAGCTGTTCTAGGACTGTGCTAGGTTCTGGGAATAGAGCAAAAACAAAACAGACCTGGTCTCAGCAGTCAAAAGACTTGCAATCTAGTGGGTGCCATTCATATTCAACAAAAAGTCATAAAAAGAAACACATGGGGCTCCTGGATGGCTCAGTTGGTTAAGTGCTTGTCTTCAGCTCGGGTTGTGATCCCAGGGGAGTGATCCTGGGATCCAGCCCCACAGGCTCTCTGCTCAGGGGGTATCTGCTTCCCCCTCTCCCACTCCCACTCCCCTTGCTTGTGCTCTCTCTCTGTCTGTCAAATACATAAAATCTTAAAAAAAAAAGAAAGAAAGAAAGAAATGCATAATTCTAAAATTATAATAAATACAAAGAATAAAAAGTAAAGAGAAGAATGAGGGGTTATAAGGAAAATCTAACTTTGTTAAGGGAGTGATCTTTACAGTGTAAAGTGTAATTTTTTCATCTGTAAAGTGATCTTTACAGATCTTTACAAGAAGGAGAATGGGAGTTAGCCAGGTGAAGGCTAGAGGAAGACTATTCCGTGGAGAAGAAACAACCTGTCTAAAGGTGCTGAGAGGAGGAAAAGAGTGAATAGGAAGCAGAGGTAAGACCACGCAGGACCTCCCAGGCCAAGCTATCATTTCCAGGTTTAATCCTAAATGCAACCAGAAGCCAAAGAAAGACTTTAAGCAGGGAAGTGATAGAAACCATCCCCCCGACAGCTGCATTGAAAAAGAATGTACCAACCAACCAGTGCTGGCAGGGATATAGAGGAAAAGGAAACCTTGTGCACTGTTGGTAGGAATGCATACTGTCACAGCCACTGTGGAAAACAGTATGGAGGTTCCTCAACAAATTAAAAATAGAATTGTCATAGCATCCAGTAATTCCATTACTGAATATTTACCCAAAGAATACAAAAACACTAATTCAAAAAGATACATATACCCTTATGTTTATTGCAGCATTATTTACAATAGCCAATATATGAACACAACTCAAGTGTTTATCAGTAGATGAATGGATAAAGAAGATGTTATACACATATATAATGGAATATTACTGGCCATAAAAAATAATGAAACATTGCCGTTTGCAACAACTTTGAATGTATCCAGAAGGTATAATGAAGTGAAATAAGTCAGTTCAAGAAACACAAATACCATATGATCAAACTCATATCTGGAATTTAAGAAATAAAACAAAGAAACAAACAAAGAGGCAAACGAACAAACAAAAACCAGACTCTCAGCTATAGAGAACAAACTAGTGGTTGCCAGAGGGTAATTAGATGGGAGGGGGGGAGGATGAAGGAAATAGGTGAAGGGGATTAAAAGTATACTCATCATGAAGAGCATTGAGTAAGATATAGAATTATTGAATCACTTTATTATAAACCTGCAACTAATATAACACTGTATGGTAATTATATTGGAATGAATGAATAAACGGAAGGAAGGAAGGAAGGAAGGAAGGAAGGAAGGAAGGAAGGAAGGAAGGAAGGAAGAAAGGAAGGAAGGAAGGAAGGAAGGAAAGAGTAAGTGAGGGAAGGAAGGAAGGAAGATAGGAAGAAAGAAAGGGGAAGCTTCAGGAAGGGAAGGAAGGAAGGACGAAAGAAAGGGGAAGGAAGGAAGAAAGAAAAGGACTAGAATAGTGTATTTCAATGCATTAGTGGGTCACAAAATGAATTTAGTTGGTCCATGCCTAGGATGAAAAAAAATAGCTTCTAAAAACATCAAACTGCATCCTACAAAGTAAAGGCAAGTATTACTTTATGAATCTTTTGTTTCAGATTTACTTAAATACACACATTACACACACATATGTATGTGTACTGGGGGTATCATGAATATATTTTTTTTATCGTGAATCACAGTCAAAAAAGTTTGAAAGAAACTAATTAGAGGGAATCAAGAGTGAAAACTGGGAAACCAATTAAGAGGTGAATGGAATAGTCAAGATGTAAATATGTTGGGAAGTGGACAGATCCAGTGGATACCTGGAGACAGACATTCAAAAAGACTTGGTGAATATTTGCATTTCGAGGATGACTCAGGTTTCTGGCACCCATTAAGTAGAAAACTGAGTGAACGAGTGAGTGAACAAAGGAGTAAATGATGACGGCCCAGTAAACCTAGCTAAAGTTATAATTTTCTTCATATTTAACTACAAAAACTCTACCCTATTTAAAACTGATTTTCCCTACTTGGTTTCTACAGTCTTCTCATGAGCTTTGCAGATAGGTCCCACGTCTTCTTCAACCTTATAGTCCCAGGTCCCATCACGGGAGCTGCTGTGTGGAATATGCTCAGTAGTTATGTGCTGAACAGGTTAATTCAGTAATTATGTACTGAATGGAGTGAAATAAAAGTGAAAAAGTAGGGGCACCTGGGTGGCGCAGTCTGTTGAGTGTCTGATGCTTGGTTTTGCCTCAGGTCACGATCTCAGGGTCATAAGATGGAGCCCCGCATCGGTTCCACGTTCAATGCAGAGTCGGCTGATGTTTCTCTCTCCCTCTGTTCCCCGTCACCCCCAACTCTCCCTAGCTCACTCTCTCTCAAATAAATAAAAAATAATAAATAAATAAATAAATAAATAAATAAATCATGAAAAAGTAGTCAGTCTTAACAAGAAAATGAAATGTCATATACGCTCCCCCCCCCCCCAAAAGTCCTATATCTTTAAGGTCAAGGAAGAGCAAATCAACTTGGGACAGATTTTTATTATAAATCTCTACTTATTAATTAAAAGTCACATCTTATAAAACCAAAGGAAAACTATCTTTAATGACGATCATACTATAAAAGCACTCTCACTTCTTTATTGCAGAGCACTAATAAATCTTCAAAAGTCCTCTTCTACCATGCTGTCACATCTCTGTGACAGTGATGCTGTCACATCGCACTCTGTTTTTACAGATTTGCAAGAGATTTCAAAAGTTCTAAATTCACGGTCTAAACATTACTCAGATTATTCCCATGTACTTGGTAGAGGGCAGGAATAATCCTCAGTTTAAAAGAAAATAAACGACTTATGGAAAATGTCCAAGAAACCTCAAGCCACCTAGCAGCAGAAGCCACAGTAATCCATCCCTTGCCTTCTGGTTTGCAGTCAGCCCTGTGGCGCTCTGGCGACACTCGGCCTAACACCATTTTTTGTTGATCCTGGTATATATGAGCCGTCTATTAAACTTCCACTCCCTTGGGGGCAGACACTGTGTCTTCTACTTTTACTGTACTGTCCATGATGCTTAGCAGTCCTGAACACACTAGACACTTAATATTTCTTGACTGGACTACCATGAAGAATAAAATGGAGATCTGCTGATTTAGAGGCTGTTGAACCGACTCTGCTCCCTTCATCAAGCTGCGTTGGTCTTGCATGCAAGTTTTATCTCCAGCCGACCCAGTCTTCCATTACAAAATAACAATTGCCTCTTTCCAAAATGAAAAACATTTTCCATTGTAAATTATACTTGCAGCTGTGATGTTGAAATGTTCCTCAAGCAAAGATTTTTATCTGTGCTCCAAAGGGGAAAGTGTAGCTCATAAGCTTAATTCTTTAAACAAATCCAGTAACTCTTTTCCTTTGGTCCCAGACAGCCCTCTTAGCTTGTTTGTTTGTTTTTGTGCCCCACGCTGTTCCCCCAAGGTTCTTGGTAGTAAATTACCCAGTGTGTGTGATCGCACCAAGACAGACTATTGTTGATGTGAGGAGTATGATCTCTATGATCTCTTAGAGCTAACATGACATCCCACACAAAAAGAACAGTGAAAGGATAGGTACAAGCCGAGGTTAAGAACCTTGAAAGAGGTCTAAACAAATATGTTCAGTCAGAAAAGCTCATTCCCCAGCACTCTTGCCTGACTTGGTGAAAACAGACTGGAGGCAGACATCACCTTTTATTCTGGTCAACCGTCTCTCTTCAGTTTTAGATATCAGAAAAGTGCTAATTGTGTGCTATGTCACACATTTGTCACTGAAAACTTGAGGTATTCATTTCATGAGAACAGCACTATATTAAAGAGAATTTTGAGTTTGACCAAGGGTTTTACTATCAGTCTCTGAGCTCTTCCTCACAGCAGTTCTGAGAAATCTAAATATCACTCTTTCTCCATACATTTCTGAGAAAACAACAGATGCATGCAACTTTGTGCTGAGACGACCATTTGAATGTTGCTTAAAGATAGGATCCTGGTTCTCAAAGTTTGCCTCTCATAAATGAAGGAAACGTGTACAGAAATCAGTTAAAACACAAGGGAGAGTGAACTAAGTTCTCCAGCAATAGGTCAAAGAGAGTGGTGCAAAGAGTGGCATTTAACTCCAACTGGAAAGCAGTGGGCAGAATTCAATGATGGAAGGAGCATCTGAGCCTTGTCTTGAGAGATGTCAAGTACATAGGAGACGAGAGGAATACCAATCTGGAGTAAGAGCTTAAGTCAAGTCACAGAGGTGTGTAAATGCAGGCTGTATTTAGGGAACCATGAAAACCTACATGGTTAGAGCACAGGACTTGCAAGTGATCATCAAGTGAAGAGTAAAAGTTCACATGAGTGAAATCCACAAAAAAGCTATCAGCAAAAAGTAAAGATGATTTTAAAGTCTGGAAACATTTTGAGTGCCTCAAAGAAAAGCATCTGTACCGGCTTTAGTGTTACAAATCCAATAGGATGAAACTGACAAATCAACAAATCTGAAAACATCACATAGTATTATATTTTTAGATTTAAAAAATCCATTTGTATAAGCAATCGATTCCAAAATTCTTTCATAAAATGATCCTATCCAAATTCCTGGATCTGACCCCCTCTTTCAACAAGGGTAACTCACAAGATGAATTCTCACAAAATAAGGTAAGGGTATAAAGGTAAAAAAAAAGAGAGAGAGAAAGAGAGAAACTGACATTTAAGGTTCCATCCATCAGGTTGGGGGACAGGAAAAAGAGCTGTCTGGTGAGATCTAGTCTGTTTACATTAACATCAGTGGGAACATATGGTTAAAAACAGGCACTCTGAATTCTGGATAGCAAAATCTGTTTTCAGAGAGACAATATATAACATTTGGTGGCTGACATTTAAGAACTAATCCAGTTTGGGGCCAACTGAAAGAAATTGTCCGGAGAGCACTGGCCTGATGTTTCTATTGTCATTAGCTGAAAATTAAAGATTACGGTTTGATCATTTCAATTTGGAATAGAAAACTCTGTTTTCAGAGAGGCCAATATATAATACTCAGTAACTTGGGCAAGTCAACACGGAGTCCTCTTTTCACAATGAAAGGGGGAGAGCATCCAAAAGGAAGACTTCATGAAAGGCTCCTTTCAAACAGTGGCCCTTGCTGTGTCCTCTTAATTAAGGACTCATAAATAAAAGGACACAACAGCTGCAACTTATGATTAACCACGGTATAGTATTTCAAACAGTGAATAACATTATAGTTATTGCAACTAACAAAACTCCTTACATTGGTTCAACACATGACCTTGGTTTTGTCTGGCCTGTAGGTGACCTGAATTGAAGAGAGATGTCTGGGTTGAAATTTAACTCGGTGTCTGAAAAGCTATGTCACATGGCTGGAAAGTCAGTAATGTTGCAATTTTGGGAACCTCTGCTCCTCTCAATGTGATTGGATGGTGTAAAGGTAAATCTGAGAAGAGCAGTGAAAAATAAAGCTAATTGGTCACTCTAGGACAGCCCTTGAATAACGTCCAAACATTTGCAAACCGTCTGAGTAAAGCACTCAGGTTATTCTTAAACAACGAAGGTAACTTTACTGCCTGCCATGGGCAAGTGCCCTTTAGATTAACGTGGTAAACAATTCTTGAGTGATTAATGACATACACTCTTTCTCTGCCCTCCACTGAGGGCAGAACTCTCTTAAGGAGAGCAGGAAAAGGCTTTACCTCTTGATTTATAGGCTAAGACCAAAGGAATCTGAGTTTTCTCTGAGTCTAAGAGTCTATTCCTGAGGAAGATACGGGCTCTCAAAAGAGGGACCACAGAAGACAAGGGAGAAAGGATCTTCCATTATCTTTCTCCATTAACTATGCTCTGAGAAGTGGCCAGTGTCCCTCCAGTCTTATTTAATTAGATGGGTTCAGGACCTAATTCTAAGAACTATTTTCCCCATGACCATAATAGATGAAAACTAAAGGAAGAGCCTGACTTTTCTCATTTCAATTGGTAAGTAATCATATCACTTAGTACTTAGTTTCTTATCATAGAAACTCCAATACCTTTTATTGGGTTGTCTTTAAGTGGCCTGATCATGTAATGGTTTTAAACTGTTACACAGAAACTCACCTTTCCATAAAAACAGATCTATGGCCTCTATAAAATCATGACCAAGGCACATATGATTAACATGTGTCTGTTTATCACTAGCTCCCATCTTAACACAACGTAAGATTTAAGCAATCACATTTCTACTCCCAAACTCTGCCAACAAACCACTCGATTCCTCTGAAAATGAACAATAACATTTAACATAAATACATTCTTTTGAATTTACAATAGCCCTTTAAAAAAGGATATTGTTTCTTTAAAAGCCCTGCAGTGATATACCATTAACTAGAAGTAGTTAGACAATTAATATTGGGAACTAGGAAGATACATGTTTCCCATGAAAGAGGAGTTTGTTTGGATCTTCCATTTCATTATTACCAACAAAATGCATAACAATAATCACATGAAGAACTGAAAATTCATTAGTTATTATTTAAATCAATTGGATAAATTGCTAGCTTCTAGAGAGATTTTGATTATGGTCTTGAACAGTAGTGAGCACAGAATAGATCCGAAGTGGGCACTCATTAGCTTGGGCCAATTAACCACAGGAAGTAAAAAATAATTTTTTAAAAACAGAGAGCTGAGATAAAACTTTAATCTCAACCTGTTATCTCGGTACCCCCAGAGTATAGAATAAAAGGCATCAACAATGACTGACTATGTGAATAAATCAGCTGATTAATTAATTAATGGGAGAAGGGCATTCTAAGACAAGCTAAGAAGAGATGCAGCCATCTAGGTCACTAAGAATAGGAGAAAAAGCATGTCCACTTGGTGCTATTATTTATCTATTCCTATATACACCTTTCAAAAGGGGGAGTTTAAAATCTGAATTAGTGCAAAATAATGATACTTCAGCCTGGATTTTCTAGCACAGAGAACGTAACTAGACCAGCCTCATTTTAAATAGGGAAGTTTATTTATTTCCTTGAAGGGCCTAACGTAAATTAAAAGGATTGATTTCAGGATCATCTTTCAAGGAAGACTACTAAACCCTTTTGTTAAATCAAATTACTCTAAGTAAGTTTTCTGATACCTAGCTTAAAAAATGCATAAATACCATTTCCTTTAATATGTCAGCAACTCTTAACAGGAGAAGTAATTTTGAAATTAAATGTCATTCCACTTCTTAAGCAACTTAAACCTAGATTAGGAATTTAAGGAAAGGATCTGTTGCTTTTTCCTACTAGGAATAAATTGTAAGAAAAAGGCAGTTTGATTTTAACTATATTTCTTTTCTGTCTAATACCTCAGGTATTAAGATTTATAGTTTCTTTTTTTAAAGATTATCATTTTTAGTAAAACTTTATCAAATGGGTGGAAAAATGGATGAAATTTGTTTTTATTCATGGATCCATCATTGCCACTGAGGAAATCAATAATAATTTAGGCTGTATCTCTTTTGAGGCTAATAGGAAGGAAGTGAACAAATATTACTTGGTGTCACAATCCTACAAAAATACCCTTTAATGTCTCTTTCCATAAACAAGTCAACACTAGATGGAATAAGGAAATTATAGTGGTCACTCATTCATTTAAGCACTACTAAGTATCTCTGGAACTGTAAGAATGAATAAAATATGGTTCCTAACTCTGAAGGCTCACAATCCAGGTACCAATTCAGACATGACAAATTCATCAACTGTATATTAAAGATTTATTGTCTGTAAATTATACCACAATAAAAAAAAATTAAAAGAGTGAAGACACATTAAGGTAAGTTACACTGTAGCATCAGAATCACCATAATAGAAGAAGAGAAGAGGAGGGACGCCTGGATGGCTCAGTCGGTTAAGCGGCTGCCTTCGGCTCAGGTCATGATCCCAAAGTCCTGGGATTGAGTCCTACATCGGGCTCCTTGCTCGGCGGGGAGCCTGCTTCTCCCTCTGCCTCTGCCTGCCACTCTGCCTGCTTGTGCTCTCTCTCTCTGACAAATAAATAAATAAAATCTTAAAAAAAAAAAAATCTGACAAATAAGTAAATAAAATCTTAAAAAAAAAAAAAGAAAGAAAGAAAAGTAGAGAAGAGGAAAAAGGAATTCTTTTCCCTGTCCAGGGAGTCTAGAAAAGCATGACCAGGGAGCTAACAAACATGCGAGCTTCACCTAGCAAAAAGCATCCTAGCAGAGGGTAAGTCAATGCAAAAACACAAAGGTGAGAAATAGCAATAAATACAACATAGCTGAAGCACATGTACGTGGGATGGGATGCTGAGACAGGGGGACCAAAAAAAAATCTGATGTATCAAGCTAATGAATTTAAATTCTACCCTACAGAGAAGTCAAGAAAGGTTTTTAAATAGGAGAGTGACTAGATCAGATTTGTTTCTAAGTGGATAACTCATTTCTTCTTTCCAGAGCAGATCAACATCACCTCTAAACTCAGCTGGTTTTCATAAGCTCACTGCTGGAAAGAATGTCAAGGCGGGAAAATTGCTTTCCTGAAATCATTAATTCAATACACAATATAAATACAATAACCACAAGTAACGGGTTGGCCAATATGCAAGTTGAGTCATGGCCAAACCTAAAAGCTCTTGCTTAAAAGAAAAACAACAACAACAACAAACCACCCTTCAGCTCTCTTCCTTGTAATTCTGTAAAGTATTTACCATCCAAATCAGGGTCTAAGGGGTTCTCAAGGAATATGAGAAAACAGGTATCAAAAATCCTCCTATAAAATTTGTCTAAGACATAATATGAAAAAATTGTGCAAAACAGCATATATAACATAGAAACACATTTTTGAATATTTAAGAAAATGAATAGTAGGGCGCCTAGGTGGCTTAGTCATGAAGTGTCTGCCTTCGGCTCAGGTCATGATCCTAGGGTCTTGGGATGGAGCCCCGCATCGAGCTCTCTGCTCAGCTTGCTTCTCCCTCTCCCACTCCCCCTGCTTGTGTTCCCTCTCTCGATGTCTCTCTCTCTCTCTCAAATAAATAAATAAAATCTTAAAAAGAAAAAAGAAAATGAATAGTAAATATGCTCATATATGCATTGAAAAAGTTTGAAGAAATATCAAAAACCTGCTTTCAGCAATTAAGTTTAAGATTCTGGGAGACTTTTTCTTTTTCTCCATAATATATTTCTTAAAGGTCTGAATTTTATAAGTATGTATTATTTTTACAGACAAAAAAACACATGAAAGATCAATTTAATTTAAATAAAACCTTTCGATGGTGTCCTGTAAGCACAAAGGTTGCAGGAAGCCAGATAAGAGCTTCCATGTGAGATTCACCACTAACAAGCAGGTTCATCACATTTCTTTGTGGCCAACATGACATACCAACAGGAGAGTTTTCAGATTAGCGGGCAATCATCTATCTGCCTCCTACTCTCTCAAGAACATGGTGTAACTCCTTGCTAAGATAATTTTTTCCCTGTGGACTTTAAAATGATGATTTGAATGCTGATTAATTTATGGTGAGTCTATACCAGCCACAAATAATCTTCAGTTTTTGTCTTTGTGAGAACAAATATGCATTTGGGGCCTGTGGAATTTCCTCTTCTTGGAGAAGCAACAAAACCCGAATGGTGAATTCAAGAGATTCAAGATTTCCCCATGCATTCCTACACAGAAACTCTGAATTTTTAAGGCTAAATCTAACCTGCTGTCAATAACCTACCAGCATTACCTTATATAGTTATTTTTCATTTTTCAAAGTACACTCTTACACATTTCATGTGATTCTCATAATAACTCTGTAAAGCAACTGGAGCTAGAAATTATCTCCATCCTTATTGTTCTTCATGAGTTTTACATATTAAGAGATACTGGGCTTGGGAGGGGAAGTAAATACAAAAGGAACGCATTCCCAGTGCATAAAATTTTGAGGGGAAAAAACAAAAACAGTAAAAAAAAAAAAAAAAAAAAAAAGAAAAATCATTTCATAATCTCATCACTAGCCATAACATTATTACTATTTGATTGTATAGGTTTCCCAATGTTTCTTCTCTGTATTCCATTAAGCCCATTAGAAGATGAGAAAATTTTCACATGGCTAATGAATGTCAAAGCCAGAGCTAACACCCATGATCAGTATCCACCATACCAGGAAGTTCCTTCCTTCTTACTAACCTGTTCCTCTTTCAAAATGTCCAAGCATTACAAAGAAGAAAGTTTAGAAACACAGATTTTGGTATATTCACATTTTGTTTCAATGTACTAAGTAAACTTACCAATGGTCTTAAGATATTAGTACCTCTAGTATAAAAACAATTGTCAAGCTCAGTGATCTCTAAGATGCTCTTTAACTTTGTAGTAATTCTAATCTTCTCTGAATGAAAAATGGCCAGAAGACAGGGTCAAGAATATGAGTCAAAAGGATATCAGATGTGGGCAAGTTAAGTAAATCAAAATCTCATAAAGAAAAGAGTTAGCCAAACTGGAATCAAAATCACAAATCAATATGTCATACATTGGAACAAGGGTCAATCAAGGAAAGAAAAGAAACGTAAATCTGGAAGGACGAGACTGAACCAACAAATACATTTGTGAGAGATTGCTGGTTCATCACAAAACCTATTTCCTCTTCTTCTTGGACACAAAGCCACATCACATTTCCTTGCTGTCCTTGAAGTTCAGTATGGTCATGTAAGTCCTAGCCATCAGAATATTGGTGAAAATGATCTAAGAACATTTCCAGGCTTGGCCTCTAAAAACCTTGCAATTTGTCATCCTTCATGCTTTCTTCTCACAGGGTGACTCTGGAAGTCATCTGTTGACTATGGTAGAGCCACAAGATAGAAGGAACCACACAATGGAAGACAATCCTGCTTGATGAGCCTCCCATCAATCAAGAACATCTAGTAAAACTTGATATGAGCAAGATAAAAATTTGTGTTTATTACGTCATTGAGATTTGGGGGCTTATGTATTATAACAACTAGTGTTATAGTCTCCCTGTCAGGTGACACATAAGCCAGGCCATGTGGGCAAGGCCAGACTCAGACATAGTCATGGATTGCCTTTCTTACTTAGTCTAGGGCCACACCTGCTGACCAGGCTTTGATAGGCAAATTCAGCATGCTGATTTACTTTTTGTCAGTGAACTCCTATTCTGAATCTCACATAAGCTAAGAAAATCAAATGACAGATGGAATCATTCATGTGTTATAGGCAAATCATGAAAAGATTCAACAAAATCCAAAAGTCCACTCAAGTTTTGAGAAGACTTTGATAGTGTTTTACAGGGAGAAAACCATAAAGCAAATTAGAGCATACAGATTTTCCAAATCAGAAATGCAAAAGGGAGGGGGGGATGAGCGTATGATTTAAATGTTTGTGTTACTCCTCCAAATTAATATGTTGAAACCCTAATCCCCAATATAATGGTATTCCAAGATGGGGCCTTTGCAAGGTGGGTCATGAGGATGGAGCCCTCATAATTCAACTAGTACCCTTATCTCACAAGAGACACAAAAGAGCTTTCTTCTTTTTCTGCTCTTGGCCATGTGAGGATACAATGAGAAGGTGGTTAAGACAGAGGAAAAGTAAAACTAGTATTTATTCAAAGTCTATATCCTAGAAACTTTCACATATATATTCTTAGTTAATCCTCACAACAAATCCGTGTGATAGTTATTACTATCCTCATTTTTTTTTCAAAAGAGAAAACTGAGGGCCAAAGCAATTAAGTAATCAATCTAAGGTTTCAAATCTAAAAAGTGATGAAGCCAACATAAGCCCTAGTTTGTCTTCCTGCAAAGCTCACATTCTTTTCACTATAGCCTTGTTATCTTGATATTTGTACATGTTTCAAAAGATTTGTAAAAGTTTCCTTGGCCCTAATACATTTCTTGGATGGCACCAAAGGTGACTGCCTTATGTCTCACCTCTGTAAGTATAGTCAAGAGTCTACATCTCTTAACTCTTTAAGAAACAAAGAGATAAATGCCTCAAAATTTTTCCTGGGAGGTGACTTCTTAGAACATGCTTTGGGAAGGTGCCTTAGAACCCATCTCTGCATCCATTCTATGGATATTTGTTCCAGCGTCTGGCAGGTGATGAGAAGATTAACATCTCTGGCTCTCTTTCACTATATGAACACCAGGTGCACGTGCACACACATGCACGTACACACACACACACACACACACACACACACACACACACACACACTTTAACTGACTGCATTTCAGGTCACCTGACCTTCAAGTGAGGTTACCCATAATCAGAAACTGGTATATATCAAGAGGACATATGAAAAAGAATCCAAATTGAAGGGGATATTAAAACATTTACAGAACTTACATATTTCCTGTTCAAGCAAATTCTGCTGCCCTCAACTCTGCAAATGCATTTGTCTATATTATGTTAAATCATTATACTGGAGATAAAGTTAAAACCAGCATGCTGATCTGAACTAGTGGGGGGACAGAATGAAATGCTTACAGCAGTCAAAACTGGAAAAAAGTAAATCACAGAACTTACCCCATACACCTCATAGCTGTTAATTTAGCTTTGGAAAAATCTCTCTGAAAGCAGAACTTTTCAACGGAAGCCACAAGATGGCCTGAATAATGGCAGTGGTTTGTAAGGGAGGCGGATATCCCTTGGAAGCGTAGGGACCACACAATAGACATGAGATGGCTTCTCAAGTACCTTTTTGCTTCACCCACTATATCATCACGGCAAAATACCTCATAATGCTCTAGGGCTTGAAAATCTTAATCTATAATGCACACATAATTATATTATTTTGGATGGTACTGGATCTAAATAAAAATAAAATAAATGTACTGTTTAAAGCCAATTGTACTTATTAGCTATGTAAGACTGGAGAACAGGATGCCTGACTTTTACTCAGAGTTTTTCCAGTGACTCACTGTGTAATTCTGAGGACATAGTGCTTTGATCTTTAGTTCCTTAGCCTATAACAAGAGAGGTTTAAATTGTGCCCCCCTGCTCAATCTTTTTCACAGGGCACCCTCTCTAGCTTCTTTTGCCCTCAGATGAAAGGATCTATAGACGTGGAAAATTGTCGTTTGGTGATTTCCTATATCCCCCTTTCTAGTATTTCAGCCATTCTCCTTTTACATCTGAGGGACACTACAGAGAAATCACTGCTGTGCACAATCGAAGCCACAGGCTTAAAATTTCACTGTTGGAGGGGCAGGCTGAGAAGGAACAAGTCTGGCTTTAACACCACAAATATCTCCAATTACCAAATGTGGGCAGAAAGAATACAAAAAACAAGGAAAGACAGAAAGACCCTTGGTATTCTTCAAAGCTTCCCTTTTGGGATGAAAGTTCTATTTTGAGGCTTCCAAGGCAGAAAGCCTGGGCAGCCGGCACACCTGGAGTGCATTAGTGGGCCCTGGACTCAAGGTGAAACAGGCTGAATTTCATCTAGATGCTTCCCACAATCCATTCTCATAAAAGCTCACAGTAATTTACCAGCTTAGGAACACAGCATGGTATTCATGGAGCATTGAACCCTGGGATTACCTTCCAGAGTCACTGGATAAATCCTACTGCTCATCTATGTAAACACACTTTCATCTTGATTACCTTTAGCTCAAGAAGAGTTTCATTTTGTTTGCTGTGGCACAGGGTCAAGACCAAAACCCACCCTCAAATCACTCTCATAGCTCTTTCAAAGAGCATCCAAAGGGTGATGTAACTGATGAATGAGTTTTCGCATTATGCTATGTATTCATCTAAATACAAAACGCCAAGGCCTCCACGGTTTGTTTCCCTTTCCTCACCTGCCTCAAGTAGGTGATGCCAGCTTGTCTTTCCAGTTCCCCATTTTAGTGCCCCCCAACCTGTACAGAGAGGAAGTTTTGCTGTAGTCGCCAGGCAGGCTCCAATCTTGCCATGGCAAACAGTATGGCTGCTCCCACCCAGAAAAACCCTTGGTCTTCACCCCATCTCTTTTCTGTACTTCTTCAGGTATAACTCAGAATAGGCCCCACCTGGCCACTATGATGACTGTATTCCATGCCTCTGGTCCCTAAGGTGCCTCTCCCCACCCCCACTTACTTAAGGAAGAAGTAAAACAAGGCCACAGGCTCTGGAGCCAGACATAATGGTTTTGTACTCTGGCTCTGTGATTTATTATCCATGTGACCTTGGAAAGGTTACTGAGCCTCCCTTTGCCTCAGTTTCCTTATTTGTAAAATGGGGATAATGGTGGTAGCTACCTCGTAGATAGAGTTGTAGTAAGGATTAAATATATCATCTTAGAATAGTGTCTGAAATGTTGTAAAGCACTCAACAGCAGGATGACGATCATGCTGATACCTTCAGTATCAAGGTCAAGTACTTTCTTTAAAAAGGTTACTCCTCTAGCTGGCCCTCTCCCACAGTACAACCCCCTCATGCTGTAGGGTAAACAACTTTGGGCAAAATACTACACAAGGGCACAATAAAGATGAATGACATGGAGCTCTCAAAACATGCTGTACTCCATCAAACTGAATGCTCTAAAAATGTAGCCTATGGCTCCGAATCTACCCAAAGTTGGGGTATTTTAAGGTGACAGGTGGTGAAACTTCTCTCCTTGACTGTTAGGATGATTCCCTGAGTTAGACAATGCTCTGGCCTACAGATGTTCCTCAGGACTGAGAAATTGTTGTTGCCACAGACCAAACTCTAGTCACAGGGTGCCAGGTAGAATAAAGGGTAGAAGAAAGGGTAGAATAAGAAGTACACCCCACCTTCGACGTGCACACACGTGTACCTGCTACCATTAGTACAAGAACCAGTTGTCTTGAAATACTTTAAGACATGAACTGGCTGGAGTCCTGTGTTTGTGGCTCCCAAGCCATTTGTATCTCCAGCATCATGTTAGGCCTGATACTCCTACAGTGTGAAGGCTGTATTTGTCTCTTTACTAGCACAGACTGACGAATAGTCTAACACACGAGCTCTGTGGCACCATTACTCCCAACAGATACAATAATAATGTAGCATTTTTCAAGACCTACATCTTTTTGATTTTTATTATTACTAGAGACGTTCCTTGAAAAGAAATATTCCATGTGCCATAGAAATAGTATCAATTTCTATGTTTACTATGACATAAGAAAGATTGTAAAGCATTGCTCTAGACAATTATCAGAAAGAAACTTACTATTCAATAAGTTCCAAACATTTACTGAGAAACCAATAAGTATAAATCATGTCACACTATGCCTTTAATAATCTGTACTTTGATTTCTTATCTGTAGGTCAGCGAGAAATATATTTGTCTCAGAGGATTGACTGGAGGGCAATAATGGCCATAAGTACTTTGAGCTTTCTAGGTAGAGAAAAAACAATTAAATATTTATTTTAAATTTGCTGCATGAAATGTATCTTACCCCCAAACAGATTCTTGCCAAAAAAAGAAAAAAGAAAAGATGACAGAGCCTCATCCTACAAACAAAGCCTGAAATCCAGGGCTTATATATGAAGAATATCTACCACATTCTAGTGTAACAAGGAAATCACATACCACTAAACAGTAATTTAACTGTAGAAGGAATGCTAACACCTACTAGCAGCAGCTCCTTTATCTTCAAAGGAAAAATATTAATGAAGGAAGAAGGGGTTTTAGAGTACTTTGCAGAAAGGTGGCATTGATCTCACCTGCCTGTGTGTCAAAATGCCAATATAGAGACCTACTCCCCTACACCCACATCTACAACCAAAGCATTTGGCATTCTCTGTGATTCAGACCACAGCAACACTTTTATCTCTACATCTCCTTCCAAGTGTTTCTTATTTCACCTTCTTCAACACCACCAAATAGTTTTCTCTAGTTCTGACCTCAAAGAATCCTGTCTAGAATCTGCCTAAAAAACTGGAGCAAAACGATTTTTTTTAGCAACACGAACATCCCCAGTTGCCAGCCATACAAAATAGGGGCAATAAAATGGATGTGCTAATGGGGGGGGGGGGTTGTGGTGTTTTACTGAGAACTCCCTCCTCTCTTGACTGTACATTCTGCCAATTTCCAATATGGGCCAGAACTAGGAAGAAGTTGCAACACTCCAGACGCAGCCTAAAAACTCCTTTGTTGACTTAAAGGAATAAGATAAAATCAAAAGGCCTGACCTTCAAACTTTTAACAAGAAGTATTTGGAAAGCAATGGGATTGAACAGGCCCAATTACTTGGATGATGGATTTCTTAATCCACTCTCCACTGTCAATTCCTCATGTGTGGTTACAGTCAAAAAGTTAACCCCATTTCTTCATTCATAAGATTGGAGGGTAGAGGCAGGGGGATAGCGACAGAAAAAAGAAAATATGCTCAGTTCAGCACACTGCAAAATGGAAACTGGTATACAACTAAAATGACAAGGCATATAAAACAGTAACAGCCTTTCTCCTATGGCTTCAGAAAAAAATATTTCAACTAATTGGGTCACCAGAAAACAATTTTATATAGAATTTTGATACAGGGGTCCAAAGGTTTAAAAAGCTATTTATCAAGGAATTCATTCCAGGTCTTTGTTCTGCAAAGATATGGGTTTCAGTTGATACTCGCTGCTGTTGAACAAACAGCCTCAGGGCAGGGAAGGAGGGTGAGAAAGGAAGAAGACCCCAATGATTGCAAAATAAAGAAGGCAGCATCATCACCAGCTCCATGATGGAAAAAGAACATTATGAATGAAAGCACTGCTGAGATGACCTGGTATTCTACCTGCTTGGATGAGCTGCCTCCTCTCCGGTAATGCCAAGGTCACATACACCGAGCTATTAAAAATACCTGGGTAGGAAAATATTTTCCAGCAAGGTGACTTTCTTTAAAGTGTGCTCAGCACCTGGTCATCTCAACAATGGCTCAATGATCGATCAATAGACAAGACAGAGTAAAAGGTGAGTCAAAGGTCAGAATGTTTGAATCCCTTGGCTGGAGAGTTAAATTCTTTTAACCCTAGGAAAGCTTTCTTAAAACCAATTTATTTATATATGTTGCCAGAGCTTCAGCAGACTTTTTTTTTTTAAACTTAATTGCTTTTTATATGCATTTCTTCATGCCTTTCTCTTCTTCTCTCTCCCCTTCCCACTTCCTCCTGTTCCTTCCCCCCTTTTCTTCTCTCTCTTTCAAGTCAATTTAGAATTTCTTGGAGAAGCTTCAATGATAATGCCAAAGTGAAAAAATTTTTTTATATATTTTCCTCTTATGAATGGAACTGACTTCTATCCTAGTGAGAGAAAAGATAACCATACGTGATTGTTTGTTTTTAAAAGAAAAGTCCATTGAGAAAGCTCAGTTAAACTTGAAAAATGGATTTCAGTAGATGGAAATCAGTAAAGCATGTGTAATTAGATCACTCTGGCACCAGCCAGCAACAAGGATCATTCTAAACAAAAACAAAAACAACAAATCCCCCAGGTTCCTTTATGTGCCTGTGCCCACACGTGCAGGGGCAGCTGCTGGTAGGCTGAGAGTCTTTCTGGCACCCAGGAGAAGGTGGTACTTGAAAGAGTTCTCAGGAGAAACATCACTCCATCTGTTTGTGTACAGAATGGCATGCCGTTTGCCCTTGGGAGTAGATGTGGCAATGTACACGATCGGTAGTATTCTGGAGTCTGGAAGAAAAACCTTTCACAGAAACAAGTTTTAGTCCTCAATATTATCTTTCTTGGCTTATTCTGGGTGTTCTACTCTGGGCAAAAACTCCTTTGCTCATTTTGTGACGTGCCTCGTTTGTGGATGGCGCACTTGATGACAATATTATGAACAAAGTGATTTAGAACAGAGCTCTAGTAAAAAACAGAACTCGATCCTGGCATCGTGCAGTTGATTAATATGCCCTGGGCCCATGAAATACATACCCTTGCTGCTAATTGAAACAATCCAGAAGCCTTCTCTGGGAGTTACCTAGGTGATATTGTTCCATTACTCTACCCTCTTTTGGCACCGCTATAACTATTTTAAGATTGGTTACCATTTCATTCCCAGAATCAGGATAGTCATGGTCCAAAGTTTACCTTTTTGCGTTTAAAATGAATATGCCTCAGAAGTCTTCAATATGAAATATTAACACTAGAAATTCATGCAATGTTCATCCTCTCTGGAGACCAGAGGGCTTTACTAATGCTATTTTCTTTTACTTTTTACTGCTTATTCTACCCCTGAGCAACAGACACCATGATCCTCATTTCCTGCATGGAGAAATCATCCAAGGATGATTGAGCTGCCCGAGGTGAAGTCAGTGGTGAAGCTCAGAAGTGAAATCTGAATTTCCTGAGTCACTACTGCAGCACTAGATTTTATTATTTTATTTTTAGACATGATGAAGGATTTGAGAGCTAACTCTTTGAGAACGGCATATTAAGAATACAGGCTTTGGAATTATTTGGACCTGACATTGAATCCCCATTCCACTATTTACTGTTATGGATCTTGAATAAGTGACTTAACCTTTTGTGCCTCACTTTCCATTCATCCATGGAGGCCCAGAAAAGTACATTGGTGTAAATAGGTGTGGGGTGGTATGTTTTCCAAGATGCAAACCTAACAGAGAAAAGCTGCTTCCTCCATCTCTTAAAGATGTTTTAAGGATTAGATGATTGGCAAATCAGCATCCACTCAGGAGAGCCCAGCTAATAGAACACGGCACCCAAATGGGAGTCCAGGCTCAGCAAGAGGAGCCAGTCCATTAGAACACACACCTGGAGATGTTCTAATGATTACAGCAAGCAGGCTGTTCTGTCAGTTACCATGATACAAGAGCAAAGGTACAGGAACAGGAAACACTTGGATGACAGATACTGCAAATTCTTGCAACTACTCTAAAAACTGACTATGTAGTTAAAAAATGTGAAGCCATTTGTCTTGGAACCATCAAGAGTTTACAAATGAAGAAGTCTAGGTCCAGAGAGGTTCACTCAACGGAATTCCTACAATAAGACGTAGTAGAAAGATCTGAACCCCAGGTCAGACTGATTCACACATTTTCTACCAGTACTCTGAATTTACTAGAAGATAACAATCTAGTGTGTAAATGTTAGCTGATAATTTATCTCAGTCACTTGGAATTTAAACAGACACCAACACTTGAATTTGGTTTGGGAATCATAAAAGAACCCTCGACCTTCTGGTGAGACACTGCCCAGTTAGTATCACATCCCAGCACTGATTTAGACAGAAAAGAATCATGGACTGAGTCAGTAATAGCTCATCCTGTACAACCCCCAATAGGTGTTTCTTAGTTATTTTGCACATAAAGACTATGTCCCATCATAAAGACGATCTCCACATAAAGACTAGCTCCTGTTCTATGTGAAGTATGATGAGCTCATCCCAAACACAAGTGGGAGGGCCATGGACAAGTTCACCTACTAAGTCTTTATAAGTCATGCCTACAATGAATAAAGTGGAAATAATCAGTCTGACGCATGTGATATTTAAATTAATCCTGCATGACTGATGAAACTCAGATCCTGTGCCTCTTTGGTATGCTTTATTTCTACTATAAACACACCAATAATCTTTAGGTTCAGCAAATGCACCCTGAATTCTTTCCCTTATCACTGACACCAAAAAGATAGGAAAAGGAGTTTGAAGTTGCAAACGTCCATTGAGAAAAGAAAAAAAAGAAAAGAAAGAAAAAGAAAAAAAACCATGGGGAAGAAACAAATGGAATGACAAAATATGCTATATCAGTATAAACAAAGATCACGTATTTCAACTTTATCAGTATCGTTTTATTTAATTTTTAATCTTTCAGGGAAATCCTGATCACCAGGATTCGAAGTATAGCTAGAAAAAGGAGAATATTCTGTTCCTTCTCATGGGCAACTATTATTAATATTTACAGTAACTGAATACCATTATTTGCAAGGAGCATTAAAATAAAAACTAAGATGTGGATCACACCACCGAGCTCATCATCTATTGCATTACATTTTCTTGTGTTATGCAGGATTCATCAACGAGGTTTCAATGAACTCACTCAAATCACTGCAAGTTTAAATAGTTGGGTCAGAATAGATCTGTAGGTCTCATCGAGAGGATGACATTTAAGCAAAGACTTGAAGGCGGTGAGGAAGTTAGTTATGTATACATAGGGGAGGGGAGCATTTTAGTTCACCCCAATGCCCCTGGTCTTGGCCTCACTGGGGCGAGTCTCCCACATGCTCTTGGCTTTACTCCAGCCCTGTTTTGTATTTTCAGTGTATCTTGTCCTATTCCCATTGCTTTATTTTTAAATAGCTTTTGTTAAAGGGCTCAAAACACTAAGTCTGAGTTGCTCTTGTCTTAGCCTGGGGTCACTGAGGCCCATCAAGATTACATCCTTGTCTTAGTCAAAATGATGCTTTTCCTCTTTCTTCCTGTTGTTCTTTATTCCTTGACTAACCTGGACTCTAAAATCTACCAGTAAGTAGAACTTACCAGAGCCTCCATTAGAGTCTAAATGTGCAGAGTAAGAACAGAAAGCAGCATATTTAAGGGTCATTAGAAAGATAAAGGGGAGGGAGTAGGAATTAATAGGCAGCTGCTAATCACTTCTATAGTCAATTCTACACTGGAAACATCATGACGAAATAATCTAAGACTTGGGCTAGTCAGTACCATAATTACAAAGATGCCCTAAAGAGTAAGTTTCTAGTGGTTAAGGTTTCAGTGGCTAAAACTTTCCCCTTCATGGACCAATATGTGGCCATAGATGTCAGTATAATGACCAATGTAGGAGTATTTTGTGTATTTTACCCATCTTAAGACTTCACTCTTTCAATGGTAAGCATTGTTCTTTGAGTAAATATTTATCTATGCAGTCTAGTGGTTATAGCCCAAGGAAAGAAGCCAGGAAACATGGATCCTATCCCATACTCTGCCTCTGCTCTTCAATATGACAGTGCAAAAATCATTTCTCCTCTAAGTTCCCACGACAACTGAGATAGTCTAAGCCCCAGATCCAAGTCCTAGAGACCTTTACACAAAATCACTCCTATTCTGTATGATTCTTATTTCATGGAAGGTGTCCAGACCTTGGAAACTAAATTAATGAGTAATCACTCTATTCTTGTCACCTCTGAGATCGTGGTCTTAGGACTTCTGGTCCACATAAGAAAAATCTGCAGCCCAAAGGTGATCCCCCAGTTAGATTTCACTATACCTGATGACTGCTGTGTTGGAGAATAAAGTCTTGTTTCTGAGATCAGGTTTCCCCAACTCTTTGCAGAGAATATTATTCTGATTAAGTTTGACCTAGGCTTCAGTGGCAACAGATCAAACACAAAAATTTATTAACTACAAATAACTCAAGCCAGCCCTACCTGGCTTTATAAATAAGAAACAAAAATGAGTTAGACACCGAGCTAAGTATATAAGAGTGTACACCCATTTGAATTCTCCCACTGACTTGTTGTGGAACTTCTGGCAAGTCAAAACTTCCCTGAGTCCAACAGCCTCACCCGTAAAAAAAATAATAATAATGATATTTTACTAACTAGGTTTTCACAAGCAATAAACTTAAAAATGCCTTTGAAAAATGCAAATGCCTGGAGCTGTATAATCAGTCCCATCATCTTCAGAGTAAAACAAAGGCCCAACTCCCGGTGATCCAGGTGTCCCTACACTCAATAATAAGAGACCTTGGAGATTTGGCTCAGAAATGAGTAAACAGACTACAATACAGGAAGGGCAAGCTACTGGGAAGGGAGGCCAATGCAGGTTAATGATTCACAGGATTAAGTGTCTTATTTCTCTTTCATAACAGAGGCTTGACTAGCATACCCAGCCAAGCACAAAAAGCCATCAGTGGTTAAAAGGAAATAATTGAATGGGAAAGGAACCATGGCTCAGGTCACATCATTTTAATTCTCTTAAGTTCTTCCTTTTTAAGGGTCTTTTTTCACTTGAAATTTGGAAGATACCAGTTCAACCTGGATACAAGGAGATTTAATTATTTTTCTTACCCAGGCAACCACTTACATATTGTAAAAATGAGCCCCCCAAAGCTTATGAATTCTTGTAGAAGATCCTGGCAAGTGTTCTGAATCCTGTTCTTAGCTTCTTGCTATGTGACTTAGAAAAGTCTCTTAATCTAGCTAAAATTCTTTTTCCTCCAAGTTAGAAAACAGAAATTAGGAATTGGGCCCTGGCTAAAGAAAGGGCAGGCCCATTAGTGCCTGGCTCTCCTTTCCTTAAGTAATATGCTTGTACTTTGCAATATGATCAGAGGTCAAGTCAGTAAAGATAGCACAAGTGTACGTGTAAAGGTTAAAAATGTAATGACAGGAAAAAAAATATAAGGTATCCGCGTCTTTCTCTCTGCAACTGATGAAGCATTTCCTTACCCCTTCTAAATGAGAACTGAACAATATAAGGGAGAAGGGAAGGTATAAATTGAGATTTGGGGGAAGGTACTGTTTAACTGAAGACCAAACAGACTGTAATGGAAAGAAGTATATTAAAATTGGCTGCTGGATATCCAAATTAAAATGAGGCTATGATACAGAGGGGTTAGAGTTTCAAACATTTTCATCAGCGTCAAATAAGAATATGAAATATGATGAATAAGATGAAAGGTAATCACTGCCTAAAGCTCTGCATTTAATTTTTTCTTTAAAAAATAATAAATATTTCCAGTGAAAAGACTGTGGTCTTTACTCCTTTACTCCAGAAATGATTCTTCGTGAAAAAGAGAACCTCTTATACAAATACAGGAACTCAGCGAGGCTGAGAATCTGTCCACCTGTTCACACAGAAGAGTGAGCGACTGCTCCACTAGCTGGGGTGTGGGGGTGGAGCTAATCCCGACCTTGACCTAAAAACTCTCCCTGGGCAGGTGGGTCTCGCCCTTTTAGTGACTCCTGTTGAAAATTTACTTTGGTCAACCCAAAAGCTAAAATCAAGACACAAAGCTTTTATTTTTGGAAACTTTGGTCTCAAACTCAAAGGCATACTCTCTGCACATTTTTTTTTTCTTTTACATAAACCTTTTATGTTCAGAAATGACAATACAAGGTCTCACGGCCTTTCCAAAAAGCAACTTGCTTTTTACGATTGTGAAAAATAGACACAACCTATGTGTCCAACACTAGAAGGACAGCTATGGAAATTATGTTGCAATCATGGGATAAATTATTATGCTGCCATTAGAACTGTATTTACAAAAATGTTTTTAATAGGATGGGAAAATGTTCATGATAAAATGGTAAGTGAAAATGCTTTGTAAAAACCATACATAAAATATGAGCTACACTATGTGAACATTTTAAATTTATATAAAATAAGACTAGAAGAAATATAGGAAATATAACGAAATGTTATTAAGCAGTAGACATTTCAGGATTGAGTTTTAGGTGATTAGCTTTTTTTTAGAACAGCTTTCCTGAGATATAATTCACATACCATACAAATTCACCCATTAAAAAATGTCAGTGGTTTTTAATCTATCCACCAAACTGTACAACCATTACCACACTCAATTTTAGAACATTTCTATCACTTTCAAAAGAATCCTGTACCCTTTAGCTATTTATTATCCACAAGTCCCCCATCCCCACCCTTAATCAACCACTAATCTAATTTCTGTCTCTATAGATTGCCCTGCTCTGGACATTTTATATGAATGAAATCATGCAATGTGCAGTCTTTTGTGAATGGCTTCTTTCACTGAGCATAATGTTTCCAATATCCATCCACATTGTAATATGTATCAGTACTTCATTTCTTTTTATTGCCTATTAATATTCCATTGTATGGACTTGTCACATTTTGTCTATTCATGCATACATCGATGAGTATTTGTTTTTACTTTTTGGATATTATGAATAATGATACTATGAACATCTCTGTATAACCTATTTTCAGTTATCTGGAAATAGGCATATACCCAGGAGCAGTTGGGTGATTTTCAAAACATCACCGTGCTCCCAAATTTTCCACAAGGTATATATGATACTTGTATTACTTAAGAAAAAAGGTAACAAAAAAAGATATCCTTTTGATTTTCATTCTCTTGCATGCCAGTGCTTCCCCTGCCCAATCTCTCATTCTCTCCTAAACCCAAGCCAGATGTTTTGTAGTTAATTAACTAAAATGTTCTTAATGAACGCTTGCTCTGAACTGGACCCTGTACTAGGCAAATTAGAGGATATGAAATAGGAAATGAGGGCTTTGCTTTCAAGAAAGAAATGCAGCTTAACTCTAGAGAAAATGCTTGGGAGGGGAAATCACCACCATTAACCTAGGAATTAGAGGAATCTAGCATACTCAAGTGGGGTGGGTTCCATCCTGCACCTAAGAGTGAACCATTCCACTGCTCAACATAAAACCAAAGACTTCTCTCATATGCCTGCCTATGCTCTCACCAAGAAGTCAGAAAAGTGAACTTCACAATCATTACAACCTTCTGGAGAAAAGACATTTTCCTAATGAAGAACCAAAGACTGGGAGAAGGTTCTTTCGACCACAGCTAAGAGCCCACAGAATAGTATGATCTGTTATTTTCTGTGTGCATGCATGCATACATGCAAACAAGACTTGTATTCATTTAGAAAAGGAGGTAATGTCAGGGCAGTATAAGAAAGTGGGGAAATGGTACTGCTATAAGACAAACTAGGAGTCCATCTAGGACCTCCAGGTCAGAATGAGCCTTTCAGTTCAATGCATGCATCATAACTAACTTGCAAGAACAACTTGCCCTCCCATGAAAGTATCTCACTAACTGCCTCTCACACCACCTGGGCCAGGACAATTCAAGCCAGGAGGACTCAGCAATATCCACGGGGAGAGTTGTTTGTGATATAAGATATCCCATTGAGGGAGGGAATTAACTTTTTAAAATGTAGCTTACTACTTAAAATATATTTAAATGTTCTGAAGAATAATATAATACCCAGGCACTCAATTTATGATACAAAATATCAACGAGGTATATTGTAAGGAACAGATAAATGGGAAAATCAAATTATACAAAGTTAGTGACCAATAACAGAATCGAAAGGTTATAACCATTGGCAAGAGGTCTAAGACTAGGACAAAATGCTTTGGGAACAAAAAATTTGAATCAGGCACTAAACAAAACAAAAACAAAACAAAAAAAAAGAATGAAACCAGGCTGCTTTAGGATAATGTAAGTTGTCCCAAATAGGACTCTTGCCTGGGCACTCCCTTGCTTTCCTACACTGTAGCTTCCTTTGAAACAGTGCTTCTCCCAGGGTACCAGATAAATCATCTGCTAGAAAAATGAAGAAAACAGCCTCAGTTTGAAAAGAACAGAGACTAAAATTCATTAAGGTTCCTATGCATGCCGAAGTCTTCAGGGAACAGGATCTACATAAACTGCTGTTATAGCGATTAGGAAAACAACAACAGCTAGAATAATCCTGCCCCAATCGCCCCCCCTGAAAACTGAAATAGGAGAGTGCCAAGAGTGAAATGCTTTAGTGGAGGTATGCCCAGGTCCTAGCACTGGAATAAAAGCGAGTTTTAAAGGGCGAGTCTGAAATGTACTTGCTGAACATGACCTGCCTTGCTAAGCCTGGTTCTTGTCATGGCTATTATGCCCTCAATTTCATGAACATCATGTTCACTTGGAAAGAAAAAAAACTTGCTTTAGTAGTAATTGCACATCAATACGAGAGTCCTATTATTTCTATTAAGTTAATTAACCTATTTTTGAAAAGTATACAAAATAGGTCACTTAAGTGGGTGTGACCTTACCCAGTGAACTATGCTTTTAAACTGTCTCCAACTATTAAGATTTATAGATGCCTTTATCAACATCTTAGTTTGAAAAGACTGGCTGAGTGAAAGGCATGCAGCACCAGGCAAAAACAGCTTTGGTCCCTATCAATCAGCCTATTATAACTTAATGATATTTAGATGATGTGATTAGATTTTCAAATTGAATGCTGCTTAATCTAAATTCCAGAGTGCTTGTGTAATCGTGCCATATTTTTAAGGCTTGGGCAAACAGTCGGAAGGAGAGAATTTGTGTCTGAGGTCTATAATAAGTAATGTTCTTCCTAGGTTGCTGAGGAAGAAAACTGTCTTACCATAGTACACATATGTGGGCAAGAACTGCTTCTAAATTATCACTACCATCATCATCAGAGGCATAAAAGGCCTTTGCAGAACTGAGCACAGTGCTAGGCAACAGATAAACATTTTGTCTTGCATTTTGCTTCTGATTAGATGACATAAAAATCCTAGAAGTCCATTTTATTACCTTTAATAAAATTGCATTTACAAAGTAATAATGTCCTTTCAAGCCTCTTCTCATCTGAGGGTCTCTGGTTCCATGACCATGTATGTGGCCCAGGAGTGCTGTAACTGATCACATCTAGATGACAGGAGACATTTGCAAGCTCTCACATTCTAACAAAACGGTTTCACTATCAGAGAGGTGCAGGTCACAAAAAAGAACACCAAGCCTCCCAAGCATGATCACCTTCTTAGGATCTGTGAGCTCCAACACTATGCATATGAAATGTTTCCCATGTTGAGACCTCAACTAAAAAATAGTGAATTTCTCAAAGTCACAGACCAGCATCCCAATTTAATTCATTTTTAAACCCCTGCTAGTAATCTACTAGGCACTCAGAAGCTGTCTTAATAATTGATGAACTAGTATACAGAAGCTGGCTCCATGACACCTCCAGAAGAAAGTCCAGGCTTCTTAGTCTTGTCTTTGAAGCTTCCGTCTCTATTCCCACCTTTATTTTCCTTCTAAGACAGCTCTTCATGGATGTTTCACTCTACGGAAGGTGACTTACTGGTTATTTCCCATTCACTCTGGTTTTCCTTCAACTTCATGGCTTTGCTTGTATTATTCCTTATGCAGAAAGGTTTTCTCACCCCCCTGTTTCAAATCCTACCCACACTTTTAGTTTGGATGTGACATTCTGTACATACTTCAGAGGTTTATTCCCTGGAGAAATGAATCTGAAGGGATTCTGGACTCAAAGACAGAAAGTGGGGCTGGGGGAGTACTAAACAGAACTGAACTGAGCTGGGAGGTTGATAAAAGTCAGTACAGGGAGAGACAAGATCCCTACCTATAGCCTCTTTCCTTCCCTCAGCTCCCTAAACTCTGACAACCATCTCTTTCACCCTCAAAAAAAAAAAAAAACACAAAAAACTGGAAGTTTCCTCTCTACACAAAAAGATGAGCCATAGAGAAAAGACATACAGTTGCAGGTATTTGGAGCTCCACCCAGAAAATACTGGGATCCATGCCCATAACCCTCTAATGAAGACACCAATCAACACAACTGCCCATATATCTAGAATTACCTGTGTGTGTGTGTGTGTGTGTGTGTGTGTGTGTGTGTCTGCACGTGCGTGTACTTCTTGCTCTTCAATATGTATGGATTGCCAAGGATCAGCAGACTTCTGAAGAGAGCCTCCCACGTGAAAGACAAAGAGCAAATCTTAATTCCCACCAGTGCTGTGTCATAAAAATAGCTTGTGTTTCCCAAGAAACAATTATATTTAAAGATTTTAAAGAAGGCTCTTGGGGATATTAAGTATATGATTTTCAATATTCAGCATCTTGTACTTCGATACGATCTAGATGATTATCAATATAATGATGATAGAAACTTCCTATGTATATTTATTAAGGTTAAGCTAAAGTGTAGCTTTAGCAGAGAAGTGGTAAATGAAGAAATATAAATTTTATATATTTATATTACGATAGTGTCCATCCTAGGGGCACCAGTCGCACCAGTCGGTTAAGCATCTGACTCTTAGTTTCAGCTCAAGTCGTGATGTGAGGGTGGTGAGATCCAGACCTGCATGGGGCTCTGTGCTCAGGGTGGAGTCTGCTTGAGACTCTTTTTCCCTTTGCTCCTCCCCCCTGCTCGCTCTCTCTCTTTCTCAAATAAATAAATAAATCTTAAAAAAAAAAAAAAAGATAGTGTCCATCCTAGGCCCACTGTCACATCTAACCAAAGTCTAACTTCCCTGGGCTTCCTCAAAGCCCCAAAAATGATCCTCTATCTTCTTTCCCTATACTATTTCTTTTTTTCAATATAGAAATTACAACTCTCATTTCCTCGGAATTCTCTTGGTGAGCTGGCATGAAGAAAGTGATCTGGTGGACTAATATACACTGAAGCATTTAACTGCTAATACATTTGTGTCTCCTTCTAAGGTAAGGGCCTAACAAAAGAGGATGCTAGGTTCAAGCCCTAGCTCTACCATGTCAATGGAATGACCTTAACTCAGTGAATTGCTTTGAAGTTATATTTCTTTATCTCTAAAACACGTGATAAAAATCTCTCTCATAAGGTTGTTTTCGAAATTAAATAAGATAATGTTTATGAAAGCACTTTGTAAATATAAAGTTCTAAGAGGGCAAGTTGTGCAAGTAGAATATCAGAACCTTAACAAATGAGCTTCATGGTGAAATTTCAGACTATCTATGAAATCTTTGGGCAGGTAGAAGGGCTAAAGGGACATTCTTGTTAGCCCTTTAATCATACCGATAGTAAGTAAAGACCGAGTACATCCATCAAATCTCAATCTGGGTACTTTTTAAGGCCATTTCCATTCAATACTGAAAAGAGAGTGGAATTTGAGCAGGTAGATATGGTCATAGGACTTTACTTCACCCATCCACCCAACCTATCAATGAAGATACCTCTATGCCAACCACTGAGTCGGACATGGAAGTACAAAGATGAACAAGATATAATCCCTCAAGTAGTCAACGTAGGAAGAGAAGGACAAAATAAGGGCCATAGGTTCCACAGGAACTATGTAAGAAGTATGCGCAGGGTGTGATGGGATACGAGGAGGGAATCAATTCTATTTGAGTCATGAGCAACATCATGCTTGAATTGGGATTTAAAAATAAATAGGTGTTTTCCAGTCAAAGAAGTGGATGGAGAGAGTGTAGAGTGTTCAACAACATGGCTATCTAGGAACCCATAAACTTTCAATGTGGCTGGAGCATACGTTAAAAGAGGATCCAAAGCCAGAAAAAAAGTAAAGATCACTAAGATCTCAATAATCAATATAAGGAGTTTAAATCTTGTCCTGTAGGACACAAGAGGCCATTAACAATTTTTTCTGGTTAGAATGTAACACTTTATGATATGCATTTGGGTAAGGTTAATCTGGAAATGGTATTGAGAATAGACCGCAGTCGGGTAAATCCGGTTGCAGGAAGGCATTTGCAGCCACCCAGCGACAGAGAGCAAGAATTCAATTAAGGTAGTAAAAGAGCGAGGGAGAGAAGGGGCATAAAATCCTGATAGTCAAATCCACAGAGTTTGAGGGGAAGTGGTGAGACTTTTCTGACTTCAGAGATGGGTGTTTCCATTCACAGAGAGAGGAAATTCAGGAATATTATATTAACTTAAGTTTTGTTCATATTGAGCTAGAAATTATCAGAGGCCAGCCAGGGAGAGAGGTTGTCTGCTTACTTGAAATTTACGGACTTTTTCTTATTCAGGAAAAAGATCTAAGGTAGAAATGTAGATCTGAGAATCATTAATAGATTGGGCCTAACTGGAATTATGAATTCAGCAACACTTTCCTAAACACTTTCTTTGCTGCTACTTAGCCTATGTCACCAGGTAAGTAGTCTCACTCAGAACATTTAAATTTAAGGACACTTTGAAGATGTGACTTGGTTTACAGTAAAAAACAGTAATTAATTGAAGTGTTGGTACAGATAACAAAATAACTCCTTCTGAAAGTCATACAATGGATTTTACTATACTCTGGGTCCAGTTAAAAGAGAAAAAAAATTAAATATGGCTAATGATTGTTACATGCAAGACTAGTAAATATAACACGGAAAAAGTTTACTCTAAAGGCTTACTCTTCTGAACTATATAAATATTTTCTACCCATTGGTTATAGTACCTTTTATCCTCTTAGACTATAAGAATTTTATACTTTCTCTTTTTAGTTTTAACAACATGTCTGCCAGGTAGGCAAATGGACTAAGACTTGTATCTTCATGGCATAGCTAGAGAAACTAAAACATAAGCATTAGAAATAAAGTGCTTCTGATTTCCCAGCAGGTCAGTAAAGTCAAGCTGGAAACTGAATACAGATTTCCAAATTCCTGGTTTTCACTGTACACTGTCACCATCATCAATCACTTTTAGGATGGTACTGCTAGGTACCTGGTATTATATTCATGGCCCCATATCAGACCATCCTCTTATATAGAATAAGATACAATGCAGAGATCATTGGAGGAGTGGGAGTAGAGGTGGGAATGGGGAATTTTCTCTAAGGCCTTTCAGCGATTTCTTTATGTACCATGTTCACCAAATTAAGTGGATTATTACAGAGTATGCCAAACTAAAAAGAATTTTATAAAGTACTTGCAACCTCAAGTGTAAAGCCAATGCAAAAGACAATCTATCTTGGTAAAGAGATTTGTTCTAACCATTACTAAAAAAGATAGTTTAATGAGGTAGACAAGATGATACAAAGAGCTGGTATGAGACTTGGAAACCTATACCACCAGATCACCAGTTCAAATCTAGTGGAGGCTTGGTGTAAATGGAAGATACTTTGATAGAATAGTGCTTTGTTGGCTCGTGTGAAATAACTGATCACTTTCATGCCACTTCTCACAAGTCAAGAATCTACATCACAAAATAAGTAGTACTTCTGACCCTATTAGGACTCTTTGCCCAAGAGAAAAAGTCTGTATGAATAAAGTCTGAATTTCTACCTACCTACGCCTCTCTCCTCCATAAAAACTGACCACTTTCTCACTGTTCCATCCAAATCAATAACCTCTAGATGGTTGTTATCTCTGTCTGGAAAAGCTTGCATGCCACTGTGCAATCTTACTTTCCTTCTGAGATGAACCGCAAAAGTTTCCAGGTTTATATGCAATGTTAACTGGTGCAAAGTTCCCAATGTGTTATTAATGGGACAAAAAAAATTTCATTTTAGAGCGATTTTCAAATCTCCCTACAGAAGGACATCTGAAAGTACTTAAGAAACACACTGTATTTCTAGTGGTTGAAAGGAGGAGGAAAAAAAAAAAACCCTCTGTCTTGCTCCATAAAGGTTATTGAAAATACCATGCGATTAATGCTATTTATATGGCGTTGAGCTAAACTCGAAAGGTAACACTTAACCACTCTGTTTACCAAGTTAATCTACCAGATTTGTTTACTTTGTCTGATTTACGAAGACAAATACGTTGAGTGTCTGAAATGTTTTATCTGGCCCTGGGAAAGGAAAACTAAAGGAGTGTTGTGCTTTTATTAATAGATAAGTGCAAACAGGCCCTATCCTATCAAATGAACAGCTAAGACCTTTGGCCACTGTTTACTGAAAATAAAATTAGCCTTGGCTGGCAGGTACTTATCAGATCTGAGAATAATTAACTACTCACATCTGGTACATGTTACTGAAAATGCTAGTGGGAGCCATTAACTTTGGTAAGGGTTATTTTTCCTGAACAGCTAACATCCCCCTAACATTCCGTTGGAATGTACTCTTTCTTCCCAAACACACTCATGGCAGCACCAAAAGCAGTTCCACAAGCGGTTTCCCTCCTTCAACCCAATAGAAAAACAGTTCTAGAAATCAAAAAAAAAAAAAAAAAAAATTACTGAGACATGGTTGGTTCCTAGCACACCCCACAGTGCTCCCCAATGGGATCACCTGCCCAGCAAGCACTAGAAGTTTTGCAAACAAGGGTCATTTTAAGTTAATCAATAATAACGTTTTGCACTTTAAGTTTATTTGTTTTTTTTCCTTAAAGAACTTCAAGGAACATCACCAACACAGAATAAAATGAGTGCAGTTTTCACAATTCAAAAGGAGAGCCTAGGAACCAACATCCCCCATTATCAGTCAGTTGAGAAGGTGGTAATCAAATTCAGGTACATTGTGCCTAGTTCATTTCTTTTCTATCCTCACAATTCCTTTACTAGGTAATAGTTTTCATGATTTTATTAAAGGAAAGGAAATGCTCCAAGGCATTCATATAAATAAGCAATGCAAAATAAATCATTTTATATTTATGTCATGGGAGCTAAGAGACAGGAAACTCAAGGGCTCTGCAATTAGCTTGCTGTGAAATTCTAAACAGGTCAAATGACTTGTTTAGTCAAGTGACTTCTCATCTCTCCCTCTATAAAACTGGGAATACCAGCTTACACAACAAAGCTGTGGGGAGGAGTAAACTTCCGACAGCACCAGGAAAATGCTCATAAACAGAAAGATAAGAAATTCTAAATCTCCAAGAACATTTCTTCTCCAGAAAAAAAGCAGGCCTATATAATAATAAATTATAACATTTTACCCAGCACCTTTTATCAAGATGAATTACAGACAAATATTATTACCTATTGTAATGTGACAAAAGAATTTGCATTTTAGTGATTAAGACCTTGGGTGGTTTGAAAATCAGAAGCTTCCTTATTTCCAAGGAAACTGCAAATTGTATTCTATTAACAATGAACAGATGGCCTACCTGCACACACACACCGTACTAAAATATGCTTGGTGGGTAGACATCAGACACCTTCATAGATGAGGTCATGAACTAAGAAACAGAGAAGTCTCAGGATATAGAGCCAGTAAATAAAGTTTGGGCAACAGAAGGAAGTAGGAGTACTATGTGAGAAAAAAAGATAATACAGAGGAGGGAAGAGAGGCCCCAAAAGAGGGAAGAAACACAGAAGAAATAGGAAGCCAATGAGTGAGTGTTTCCTGGATTAGGCCGTATGGTCACGTGAAGGAGTAAAGCCAAGCCAGTGGGGATGATAGGCATGAGCTCTGAAGAATCTCAAGGGATCAAGAGAGATGTGAGGAGGGTTTTCCATGTGAGATATCAAAGCAAATAGGAATTATCTGGTTGAAATCAGAGAAAATGTTGATCTCAGTTGGGTCTAATGAGGTTGAAAAGAACCAGAGAGAGGAATGGTTTCTATGTATGTAGTCACGAGGCATCTGGAACATAATACTGAAGATTTATTTGTGTAAAACTGGCAAAATTAGAAAATGCTAAGCCCCAAATCTTCCAATTCCAATAATAAATTTGATTTGCTGGATTATGAAAGATTTCTTATGTGAATGCAATCTGTAGTATCCCCGTAATCATTTGATTATTCTACTGGAACACTACTTGCAGTTAACTATAGAAACAGCTTTCCTAGGATGATTCAGATTTGCATAATTCAGAACTCACCTGCAGCCTCAAGAAAGTAGACAGTTCAATCTATTTTAATGTAATTAAATAAGAAGATTGATTTTTCTGAAGTGTCAAACACCAAAACTAGCAGCAATAACACATTCGATGCACTCTTCTGCCATCATTATTCTCTTATACAGCATTTATATCAAATCTCTTATTAAATCAAATCTCTTATTTAATCATTAAATCTCCTATTATCATCAGAATTTTAAAAAATGCTTTGGCTGAGAGTTTTAAAAATATTTCCCCTGGTATAGAATCTTCTATTCGAAATGTTTAAAAGGCTTCCAAGATAAACTTATATATTTGTTTTAAAAGTATTCAGTATTTGAGTTAAAATATCCCTAGATCTACATTTTGAGGAAAATTTATATGGATTTGGAACAAAGAAATTATGCCTGGGAAGTTAGCTAAAGCCTGCATAAAACAAATTTTTTAAAGGAACAAATGTGCTATTTCAATTTACCCATTAAATAAGAGAATGCAGTATTCAAATCTGGCTGCTATGACAATAGAAGTTTCCCTTAATTGAGAAGTTACTTAATTGTACCTAGATATTTGAATTATTTCAGTCTTGCTCTTTATTATATCCTTCTTTCAAAATTTATGTTAATACTAATAGCCTGGAAATGGAACCTGTAAAGCAGGGTGTCTCAACTTCAGCTCTGTTGACATTTTGGGCTGGGTAACTCAAGCTGTCCTGCGACTGCAGGATGGTCTCTCCTCATAGCGCCCCTCCAACCACCCTGCACTGTTCTGACAATCAGAAATGTCTCCAGAGTTAGTCAAATTTCCCCAGAGGCAAAATCACCCTGTTGGAAAAGTACTATAGAGAAATGGCAGCCATCGCAGCTTCACGGAGAAACTTGAGAAGGAGTATGGTATTCCAGGGAGACAAAAAGGTGTGGAAAAGAGAGCACGGAAATTAGAGTTAGGCAGATTTGGGTCAAAATTCGGACTTAAGCACCCATTAGCTATGTAGCCTTGGGGAAATTAAGTTAACTAAGCCTCGACTTTCTCATTAACGAAATGAGAATAACATCCCAATAGACATTTGTCTTTGCCATTCTGCATCCCTTCTTGTGGGGGAGCAGTTAAGAAGTCCCCCTTCCTTTAGGGGAAAGGGCTTTCCCACCCTCAGTCTAGCCGCTGCTCTGGGACTAAGCTTTGAACCACACTTAGCCAATGAAATAACTACATCCTCCAGGCCTTAATTAATGGTGCAGGGATGGGCATGTGACCCATGCTGGGCAGATTATAACCAATTCTGAGGCCTTCACTGGAGCAATCAGGAAAAATTTATTCCCTTTCTGAAGTTTCTGACCTACTAGAATATAAGCCTGAGGCTTCTGTGTGGGAAAAGCCAACTGTGGAAAACAGATTCAAAAGATGTAGAGATCAAGCCCTCATGAAATGTGTTAATATGTGAAGTCAGATCTACCCATTAGATTTTCAGTTGTTGGCTAACATATTTCCTTTTATTTTAACTTAAGTCAAAAAACCTCAACAAACCCCAAGCATAAAAAACATGAAAAAAATTACACGGAGGTACATGATGATTAAACTGCTCAAAACCAATGAAAAGAGAAAAACTTAAAAGGAACATGAGAAAGTCTTTTATCATCTGGAACCAAAAGAGTCTTATCTAATAAGTTACCTATCTTAAACAGTTGTTGACAGGACCAAGTAAAATAATGATCACAACAAGCCTATAAAGAGCTTCCTTCCCTGATTTATAGAAATAAAAACAAACACAATTACATAAGAGCTCAAAACACAATACAGAGAAGAATCAGAAAATAGAACCCATGACTTAGCTTTGAGCTCTTTTCAATAAACTGGTAGACATTCTAAGTGTACTTAAACTCACGGAGCCCAAAATTACTATGCTTTGAGTTACCTATAAGCAAGTCAATGAATAGTACATACAGATTCTGATTTTTCTTTGTTACCATCACTTTTAGGTGGCTAACAGAAAGGGCTTGCTTTGAATATAAAGTTTCCATGGCTTGATTTTATTTTTAAATTTTATTTATTTATTTATTTTTACTGCCAGAAGGCTGAAAGAAGGGATTTTTAGAGTTAGGGGTTAAATAAAAATAGCAGGGCTGGGGCTAGGGTAAAGCAAGGGAGGCACCAACCTCAGATGCAAAATCTTAGAGGCTGCCAAAAACCCAGGAATCAAGATAAAATAGTATTTTAATGCAATTTTTTAGAAATAAAAAGTAATGCCAAAAATCCATAATGAAGAAAATACCAGAATTTTAAACAAAGACAGGATCAGTATCACTGAATTTTCATTTTGCCTCAGGCTTCAATATGGCTCAGCATGGCACTGCAAAATAGAGTAAAATTTCTAAGCTAGTGAAGCAGAGACATTTCTAGTGTTCACAAATAACATCAAGGCCCTAAATCACATGAGAGGCAACCTAACTAAGGACTCTGAATTGAAAGCTAAGGAACTCAAATTCAAGTTTCAGTTCTGCCAATACTAAGGTATGTAACTGTGCAAATTATTTGACCTTTTCTAATCTTCAGTTCTTTCAAACATAAACTGAAAGGACTATACCAGGTAATTATTAAGATCTTTCTTAACTCTAAAGTTCGATGATTATATTCTAAATTTGATTTCCTTTGATGCTTAAAAACAAATGATACAGAGTATGTTGTACTTCCAATTTAGCATTTGTGTTATCTAGGAGCTTATGGAATTACAAGCTTTAACCATTCAAGTCTTACTTGTGGAAGCAACCCAGGTGGAGGGTGATTCTGTTTGTTTGTTCAATATGAGTGCTTTCCCATGTTTCAAATGCTTCTCGATTAAAAGATCCTACAATGGAGAGGTCAGCAGTTTTCTGTCATGAGTATAGGGTAGCATGGTTGATCTGGGTCTCTAGAAGCTGAAATAATTCACAGGCCACCCACTGACAAGCCCATTGAAGCATAAAGTAATTGAGTTAATAAGTGACTACTCATAATTCCCAACAAATTCCAGAAATAGGAAAATGAACATCTAAAATCAATGATGACAAAGAGAAGGTGAGAAGCGTCTAGAACAGGCATAAGAAAAAAAAGTTATCTCTTAACTCTTTCAAAATAGCATATTAAATTAAAAGTTCTAAAAGCAGCAAGTGGTTTAGAAAGCACTGGAAATAGAATATAAACGTTGAATATGAAAAACTAAAATATCTCTGCTCATAGGTTCATGCATTTAAGATTTTTTTCAATTTTTTTGCTGAACCCTAAGAAATAAAGTATTCTCCATGCCTGAGAGATAAAGGACACAACAGCTTTTTAAAGGCCTTCATAACTAAAAACAGGTGCTATTCTTTTTTAAACTTTTTATTATGTAAAATTTCAAACACACACAAGGTATACAGGATAACATAATGATCCCCCATATACTCATTAACTGCTTCAATAGTCATCAACTCATGGCCAATCTTACTGCATCTATAGTCCCACTAATTTCCCCCAAATCTCATAAAGAGCTTTTCATTTTAAGCCCCCAAATAAACAAATCTTTTGGGGCTTTAATTTCCTTGTTTATAAAACACAGGCAACTATAACTAACCTCCTCACCTACAAATAAAGTTATGAAAAATAGCCAAACCCTTCAAGCCTCTTCTAACACTTACTGTGGTATTTGAACAGAAGAAACAACAAGATAGCAAATGGAATCAACTTGTGTTTAAAAAAGTCTTTCCTTTAGGCAGTTCAAAGTGCTTCGGAGAATTTATCTTTCATTCTCCCAGCACCTCTATGTGGCGAATGGAAGTATTATTATTTACCTTTAGCAGATACAAAAATTAAAGAAAAAGGAAATGATTCAAGCCAGATCAAATGAAAAATTATTAGTAGGTACAAAAATAACTCCACATTTTGTGATTCCCCTTGTTCTGTCATTATAATATGCCACTTCTATCAACATATGTGGGTGAAAATGGTTATTTTCCGTAAATAAAATGGACGTACAAAGATAGTACATAAGGAGTTTGTGATTTTAAAAGAGCAGTGCTATATAATATGTAGGCCTTCGAATATACTGACTTTAAAGCTCACCTTGTAGATTCACACAAGAGCACAATCTTAATTTAGTTGGTTCAGCCTACCTAAAAAAAGACAGTGAGAAGTATAGGAAGGAAATTAAATACACCTGTGGTTCACTGGAATTGAACAATTATAGCTTGCCATTTCATAGGTTTGAAATTTAAACTATTTACTTGGCAGATGCAAAAATTACTGCAGTATTACACTGGAGAATTACACCGTTTGGGCCCCGTCCATAGTGCCACAGGCATGGATGATGCAATTTCTAACTCAGTTGCAGAATATTTTTATAGCACTTACCAAGTCATTATAACTTCATACATTTAAGACACTTTCCTTCCGATTCATACAATGGTTCCTGTTCATTGCATTTAGTCAAAGCAAGTTGGGGTGGTGTGGGGGAAGGAAAAAAAAAAGGCCATGAAAAAAATGTGGTGAGAACAGTCTGCAGGAACAAGGCTTCTCTAAGTGTTGCCTATTATTCATTTCATAACATCAGGGCAAAGGCTCTTTCTCTAGTTTCTATGGTCTCAAAGATAGTAAGCTGTGACCTGAGCAATGTCTTCTAGGACCATCATAGCAGAGATGACAACTACCTAAACATTCAAATGAATAGCTTAAAAGCTTACATAAGGGGATTCTTCTCCAATTACTTTTCTCCAGTTTTGAAAATAATATTAGCGGCCATGACCTATCTAACCCCTGGCTCCCTAAGGCTTTTTGACAAGCCAAACAGAAACCAACAACCAGCCAACAGGTTTAAATTATATTTTTAAACATAATAGTTACTGCTAGTATTATTGTTTATATCGAGGATGTAGAACTCCTATGGATTGCTGCTTCTAAAATAAGGCAGAAAACAGAATTAGGATACAGGAGAAAGGATAGTGAACCAGCAGTTATGCCGCCTAGGTTCTCTTCTTTTACCTGCACTAACTGGTTCTATGGGCAAGGCTGATGTGCTTCAGGACAGCATTTTTCTCAACTGCCACATGAAATACATCATCTAAAGTGGTTTCTAAAATTATTTTTAGTTCTAAAATTCTTAGACTACTTAATTCCTTACCTTTATTCTATCACTCTATTGAGTGTCTCCATTTTTCATAATGCCACCCCTTTCATATAATGTGCTTAAGAGTGTTAATCATCTATTGCTTAGCTTATTGAAAAAGTTTAAAGCAGAGAAGGAAAAAGAAGCACTCATATTAAATGAGCTTTTAATTGCACTCTTTTATAGGTACAGTTTAAAAAAATAGTAAGATTTTCTAGTGCTTCTCTAATTCCCACCTATTCATAAGGGCCATTTTCTGAGATTGAGAAATGGCAGTTTATAAAAGGATAACATATAGATGTCTGGCGTAGCACCTGACACATGATAGAAGCTACATAAATATTTGGGTACGTCACACTTCTCTCCCAATTCCCACCTCCCCAACACCACCACCTCCATCTACCACAAGTCCTTTATAAACTGCAAGACCTTCTCTCTTTTCTTTTTAAGATTTTATTTATTTGAGACAGAGAGAGAGAGCATGAGTCATGGGGATGGTCAGAGGGAGAGGGAGATACAGATTCCCTGCTGAGCAGAGAGCCCTATATGGGGCTCAATCCCAGGACCCTGAGATCATGACATGAGCCAAAGGCAGATGCTTAACCGGCTGAGCCACTCAGGCACCCTGCGATACCTTCTTTCAATCAGAGATACATGCAGCCAGATTGAGGACTAAATTCTGAACAAGAGTTTATACTTTATGTAAAAGAGTTCAAAATCTCACCAGAAAAAAAAGTATCAAAGTTTCTGTTTTCAAACTGTCAAAAACATGGGGTGCTTGAGTGGCTCAGTCATTAAGCGTCTGCCTTTGGCTCAGGTCATGATCCCAGGGTCCTGGGATCGAGCCTCGCATTCAGGCTCCCTGCTCAGAGGGGAGCCTGCTTCTCCCTCTCCCTCTGCTGTCCCTTCTGCTTGTATTCCCTCTCTCACTGTCTGTCTATCAAATAAATAAATAAAACCTTAAAAAAAAAAACAACTGTCAAAAACAGCCTTGGGTGAATTACTAATAAAAGGAAATTTGTTAATAAATGTAAATCATCATAATTCATTATAGCTCAAATATATTTTATATTTTCCCAAATACTTCTTGAATAAATGTCACTTGGTATGCAATGACCTTATGATAGTGAAATTAAATATGAATAAACATAGAACATATAATAATAATAATTAAAAAAATACCTAAGCCTTCTGGGTGTATGACATATACAACTTACCAAACTAAGACCTAAACAGAGCAAGATATGCCATTCCAAGTTTCAAAAATGCCAAGAGAAATCATTTTTCTAAAGTGCTATAGTGACCAAAAAGAGGGATTCACCTAAAAGCTGATCATTAGATAAAGGAGAGACCAGCGTTCCCTCACAAAAGGGCATTAAAAAACTAAGACTAGCAATGTAATAGAAAAATATTCTGGAACTTTGAAACTTGAAATATAAAAGCCCTTCTCTGTGGAGATGAACTCCCTCCATTCCCCAAGGGCTCTGTCAACATCACCAACCTCAAACATTTGGCTCACAAAAAAATGTGATGACGCAGGAAATTGTCTGGAAACAAACAAATAAACAAAAAAGCATTCTCCCTCCCTGGAACCAGAGCTGCCCCAACAGAGCAGGCAAGCAGCCAGTATGTCAGGGCTTCATTTTAAAGTCGGTTTTAATTGTTCCATTCCAATTCAATGGTTCAAGCCCCTCTTCCAAGTACAAAAGAGGGGGGAGAAAAAGATCTTACAAGATATTATCTAGCCCTTACTTCATTAGCCCCAACTGTAAGTGCTAATTAGCCACATATACTGGGCAGATGAACTCCAAGTCTTTGTGTCTTTCTAGTCAAACTTAGAAGGGCCTCTATCCACTCTGAGGGCCTAGTCAATCTGAAACTCACCCTAGATTCATAGCTACATTCTCATCACTGCTGTTTATCCATGAACTTTTCCACTTTTCAAACTATCTATAAAAGGAGAAAGGAGTTGCAGCAACTACCTTATCACATTCCACTTGGATTTTTGCAAACATTTATTGACTTGGCTGACATTATAGGGGCTGTAAGAACTGGAAGGAGATAATCTACATTTCTTTAGCTTTTTGATATTTTTTCCTGCCACTTTTCTTGCCAAAGATCACTGCGGCTTCCCAGTAAGGCCAAGGAGGGAAGGAAGGAACAAAGGAAGGAAGGAAGGAAGGAAGGAAGGAAGGAAGGAAGGAAGGAAGGAAGGAAGGAAGGGGAAAAACAAGCAAAAACAAAAATCTCACAGCTATAAAGAAATTAAAATAATACCATACTATGATACCAACTTGGTTCCCTTTGCATCATTTCCTTTTTACAGAATGGGTTCAATGAAACTTATAATTTTAGTGGTTTCTGTATATCTTTTCCCCCAAAATTCAATAACCTACCCATTGATATGGTGGACAATGTATACAAGGAATTTCATCAGGCAGATATTTGTGAAGGATCTGAGTAGAATGAAGAATAGATAATAGTAATTCTGAGATGAATTCTTTTTCCAAGCTCTCAATCATCATGGATATTTCACTTAGAGACTCCTGTTTTGCTATTGGTCATTTCTAAAACCAACTTTGGAAACTTAAAAGAAGCTCTTTTGCTTCTAACCAAGATGCAGTAAGAGGGACCAGAGTTACCCTATCACCTAAAATAACCAAAAGGTTTTTTAAAAGACAAAACACATGAGAGAAACGTTTTTCAAAACACTAAACATCAAGGGGCACCTGGGTGGCTCAGTCATTAAATGTCTGCCTTCAGTTCAGGTCATGATCCCAGGGTCCTGGGATCAAGCCCCACATTGGGCTCCCTGCTGAGCGGAAAGTCTGCTTCTCTCCCTCCCACTCCCCCTGCTTGTGTTCCCTCTCTCGCTGTGTCTCTCTTTGTCAAATAAATAAATAAAATCTTTAAAAAAAAAAAAAAGACATTAAACATCAAGCACTGAAGGTTGGTGATCCCTTAGAAATAGAAAACAAATGAGGAGAGCTTTATGACTGCCCCAACTTACTGCCCTGAAAGAACTTCCAGGCCGTGGTGCAGGTAGAGGGAACTCAAGTATAGTTCAGACTCACTGAATTGAGGAGATGATGCTGAGGATCTGGAAAGAACAAAGTACTAGTGTTCATAGTGAGATCTGTGGAAAGTCACCTCAAATCTTCAGCAGAGTGTTGATTAGTGCAGTCATGTGAGCAAACTACTTGAGGCTAGAGAGAGTGTGATCTGAAAGAAATACAGGGAAGAGTACCTGGCACTCAGACAGGGCTTTTCCAATGAACTAGATTAGAAAACTTTATAATTCATGGAGCACTGGGAAGAGTACTCAGAAGAGTCCTGCCTTAATAGTGGAGAATAGTTAGCTTTAAATTAAATGGTTCCAGTCTTGCCAAAACAAATCTTAAAAGCAAGATCCAAAAGGATCAAACTATTTCCAAATGATTTAACTGCATCTCAAAACAAAGCTCAAGATTTGTAGGAAGACAAAAATATACGGTACCCAAGAAGGTAGTATTCATAATGTCTGGCATCCACTCAAAGATAACCAAACATGCAAAGAAGCAGGAAAGTAAGACCCATAATGAGGAGAAAAGTCCATAGAAATGGACTCAGAACTGACATAGATGCTAGAATGAGCAGACAAGGATGTTAAAATAATTATAAAATAATTATAAAATTTTATTATTATAAAATATAAAAATTATAATTATGAAATATAAAAATATTATTATAAAATTACTATAACTATATTCCATATGTTTTAGAACTCAAGTAGAAATACTAAAAAAAAATCAAATTTCTAGAGATAAAAAATACAATGTATGAAACAACAAATATACTTGATGGGAGTAATGGTAGACTATACACTGAAGAACTAGGAGACACAATAGAAACTAGTAACAATAGAAATAGACAATAACAATTAGTGAATTTGAAACAATAACAATAGAAACTATCCAAAATGAAACACAGAGAGAAAAAAAATTAAGAAAAATGAAAAGAGCATCAGTGAGCTGTTGGACAACTTCAAGTGGCTTCATATATGTGTAACAGAAGTCCCTAAAGAAGAAGAGGTAAAGAGAGAAGAAAAAAATACTTGAAAAAATAATGGCCAGGATTTTTCCTGATTTGATGAAAACTATAAATCCACATATCAAAAAATTTCAACAAATCTCAAGCATAAAAAAACATGAAAAAAACTGCATGGCGGTACATGATAATTAAACTGCTCAAAACCAATGAAAAGAGAAAAACTTAGAAAGAACATGAGAAAAAAGACATGTTATGTACAGAGAAACAAAAGATAAAGAGGAGTGCGGTTTCTCTTGGAAACAAGAGTGAAGTTTAGTGGAACAACGACTTTAAAAGACTGAAAGAAAAAACTGCCAACCTAGAATTCCATTCCCAGCAAAACTCTCTTTCAAAAACAAAGATAAAATAAAGACCTCTTCAGACATGCAAAAGCTGAAATAATTCATCACCAGCTGATGTAAACTACAACAAATGATATAATAAGTCCTTCAGGTGAAAGGAAAATAACAATGGGTGGAAATTGGGATCTACCCAAAGGAATAAAGAACAATGACAATGATAGTTACTGGTAAATATATAAGATATTTTTATTATTTAAATACATTTTAAAGATAATTGCTTAAACAAAACTGTATTGTAGGATTTATAACTTATGTGTAACTTCTATGTAAGTAAAATGTATGACAACTACTGTAAGGCCACTGTAAGTTTCTTATACTATATGTAAAGTGGCATAATATCACAAAGATAGACTTTGGTAAGTTAAAGATGTATACCATAAATCCTAAAGAAACCACAACAATAACTAAACAAAGAGTTACAGCTACTGAGACAACAAAGAAGATAAAATGAAATTGTGAAAAAATAGTCCAAAAGAAGATAGGATACAAGGTTAACGTACAAAAGTCAATTGTTTTCTTATATACCAGCAATGAACAATTGGAATTTGAAATTTAAAAGACAACATTTTACACTAGCATTTAAAAAAGAGAGAGACAGATACTTAGGTAATAAAGTATGCACAGGATCTATATGAGGAAACTATAAAACCCTGATTTAAAAAAATCAAAAAAGATTTAAATAAATGGAGAGATATTCCATGTTCACAGATATGAAGACTCACTATTGTCAAGATGTTGGTTCTTGGGGCGCCTGGGTGGCTCAGTGGGTTAAAGCCTTTGCCTTCGGCTCAGGTTGTGATCTCAGGGTCCTGGGATCGAGCCCCGCATCGGGCTCTCTGCTCAGCAGGGAGCCTGCTTTCCCCTCTCTCTCTACCTGCCTCTCTGCCTGCTTGTGATCTCTCTCTCTCTCTGTCAAATAAATAAATAAAATCTTTAAAAAAAAAAAAAAGATGTTGGTTCTTGGTTGGTTCTTCACAACTCAATCTATAAATCCAATGCAATCCTAATCAAAATCCCAGGCAAGTTACTTTATGAATATGGACAAAGTGATTCTAAAGTTTATATCAAAAGGCAAAAGACCCATAATAGCCAACGCAATATTGAATATGAAAAACAAAGTTGGAGGACTAAAACTATCGAACTTCAAAACAGTATAAAACTACAGTAATCTGACAGTGTGGTATCAGTGACAGAATAGATAACTTGATCAATAGAACAGAATAGAGCCCAGAAATAGACTCACATGAATATACTTAACTGAATTTTGACAAGGGAGCAAAAGCAATTCCATGTAGAACAGTCTTTTCGAGATATGATGCTGGAACAACTAGACATTCACACAAAAAAAAATGAATCTAGACATTGACATTACACCCTTTACAATATTAACTCAAGGTAAATGATAGAACTAAATATTAAACACAAAACTAGAGTGCCTGGGTGGCTCAGTCTGTTAAGCGGCTGCCTTCAGCACAGGTCATGATCCCAGGGTCCTGGGATCGAGCCCCGAGTCAGGCTCCCTGCTCAGCAAGTAGTCTGCTTCTCCCTCTCCCTCTGCTCCTCCCCACTCTGGCACACACTCTCTCTCAATTAAACAAATAAAAATTTCTAAAAAAACACACACATACAAAGCTAGGGGCACCTGAGTGGCTCAGTCGGTTAAGCAGCCAACTCTTGATTTCAGGTTAGGTAATGATCTCAGGGTCCTGGGATCAAGCTCCACATCAGGCTCCATGCTCAGCAGGGAGTCTGTTTGAGGATTCTCTCTCTCCCTCTCCTTCTGCCCTTACACTGCTTATGCTTTCTCTCTAAAATAAATAAATAAATCTTTAAGACACACACACACACACACACACACACACACACACACAACAATAAAACTTCTAGAATATAATATAGGAGAAGATCTAAGTGACTTTGGGCCTGGCAATAAGTTTTTTGATATAACACCAAAAGCACTATCCATGAGTGAGAACACTGTTAACTTGAACTTCATTAAAGTTACAAACTTCTGGGGCACCTGGTTGGCTCAGTTGGTTGCACGTCTGCCTCTGGCTCAGGTCATGATCTCAGGGTCCTGGGAATGGGCCCTGCATCAGGCTCCCGGCTCAGTGGGGAGCCTGCTTCTGCCTCTGCCCCTCTCCCCAGCTCATGCATGCACTTTCTCACTCTCTCTCACTCCCTCAAATAAATAAATAAATAATCTTTTTTAAAAAGTTAAAAACTGCTTTGCAAAAGATACTTATTAAAAGAATGAAAAGACACACCATAGACTGGGAAAAAATATTTGCAAAACACATATTTGATAAAGGACTTGTGTACAAAATAGTTGACTTTAAAACTCAACAATAAGAAAATAAACACTCATTTAAAAATAGGTGAGGAGGAGCGAGATGGTGAAGGAGTAGAAGACCTAAATTTTGTCTGGTCCCAGGAATTCACCTGGATAGTAATCAAACCATTCTGAACACCTACAAACTCAAAGGAGATTGAAGAAGAGAATAGCAGCAATTCTATGAACAGAAAAGCGACCACTTTCTGGAAGGTAGGACGTGCAGAGAAGTGACTATGAGGCGATTTATGGGAAGATAAGCTGCAGGGAGGAAGGGAGCCTTTGTCAGCTGACTACTGGCAAGTGAGAGAGCAGCAAAGCACAAAATTGGAACTTTTATAAGTTGGCTCCGCTGAGAGACATCGCTCCAGTGGCTAAGCAGGGAGTGGAACCCTCACTGGGACAGTGTGGTCTCATGACCCTCGGGGTCACGCAAAGGCCAGAGATGCCTGAGTGTGGCAGAGCTCCCAGGTATTGGAGTGGGAAAGCCAGCTACAAAGATGGAGCCAAAGAATGGGCTCTTAGCTCGGGGTTGCCACAAACTATGATCTGAGGGACAGTTGGGCCACTACTCTTCAAGCAAGGACCCTACAAGTGGCAGATCCAAGGAGACCACCCCCCCCCCCACTCCTCCACGAGGAGGAGCAGCACAGAAGCACACTGCAGAAATCTGCTGGGTTTGGAAACTCCAAATGGGGCTGCATGCCAGACATAGAAATGCTCAGTCACAGGCTGGGTGAGCACAGAGTGTTTTTGGAGACCAGGGAGACAGGAGTGATTGACTGCTTTTCTCTGAGGGCTCACTGAAGAGGGGGGCCCCGAGCTCTTGGCTCCTCCAGGGCCGGAGATTAGGAGGCCACCATTTTCATTCTGGTCCTCCAAAGCTGTAGGAAAGGTTTGCAGGGAACAAAAGCTACCAAGAATGAACTCGAGCAGATTACTTAGCCAGGCCCCCGGCAAGGGCTGTGAATTCCACCTTGGGCAAAGACATTTGAGAATCACTGCAACAGGCCCCTCCCCCAGAAGATCAGCAAGAACATCCACCAAGTTCACCAATCAATAAGAACTGCAAAACTCCAGAGCTAGGGGAATACAACACATAGAATTCATGGCTTTTTTTCCACAATTCTTTAGTCTTTCAAAGTTAAATTTTTTAAATTTTATGTTTTTTCTATTTTTAAAAAATTTTTCCTTTTTCCTATTCTAACAAACCACATCTTATCAATACCTTTTAAAAAATCTTTTTTAATTTTCATTTTTACAGTCTTATTCTATCCCTTCATTGTATTTAACCTTATTTTTTGTATATATATATATAAGTTTTTTCTTTCTTTAAAATTTTGGGATATAGTTTCTTCTAATAGACGAAAATATACCCTAAATCTAATGTATGGCTTTGCTCTAGTCTCTCACCTGATCACATTCTCTCCTTTTTTTTTTTTAAATTTTTTCTTTCTTTTTAAAAATTCCTTTTTAAAAATATTTTTTAGTTTTCATGGTTACAGTCATATTCCATCCCTTCATCATATTTACCCTTCTTTTCATATATATATATATATATATATATATATATATATATATATATGTTTTTCTTTCTTTAAAATTTTGAGAGGCAGTTTCTTCTAACAGACCAAAATACACCCAAAATCAAGTGTGTGACTCTGTTCTGTTCACCAGCCTGATCATTTTTTCCCCCTTCTCTTCCCCCTAGTTTTGAGTCTCTTCTACTTTGTCTAGAGTATATTTTTCTGGATTCATTGTTACCCTTTTAGCATTTTGTTCTCTCTTTCATCTATTCTTCTCTGGATAAAATGACAAAGTGGAAAAACTCACCTCAAAAAAAAGAACAAGAGGCAGTACCAAGGGTGATGGACCTAATCAATACGGACATTAGTAAGATGTCGGAACTAGAGCTCAGAATGATGATTATAAAGATACTACCCGGGCTTGAAAAAAGCATAGAAGATACTAGAGAATCCCTTTCTGGAGAAATAAAAGAACTAAAATCTAACCAAGTTGAAATCAAAAAAGCTATTAATGAGGTACAATCAAAAATGGAGGCTCTTACTGCTAGGATAAATGAGGCAGACGAGAGAATTCGTGATATAGAAGACCAACTGATGGAGAATAAAGAAGCTGAGAAAAAGAGAGATAAACAACTACTGGATCACAAGGGAAGAATTCGAGAGATAAGTGATACCATAAGACAAAACAATATTAGAATAATTGGGATCCCAGAAGAAGAAGAAAGCAAGAGAGGGGCAGAAGGTATATGGGAGCAAATTATAGTGGAGAACTTCCCTAATTTGGGGAAGGAAACAGGCATCAAAACCCGAAGGCACAGAGAACTCCCTCAAAAATCAATAAAAATAGGTCAACACCCAGTCATCTAATAATAAAACTTACAAGTCTCAGAGACAAAGAGAAAATCCTGAAAGCAGCTCAGGACAAGAGGTTGTCTGTAACCTACAATGGTAGAAATATTAGATTGGCAGCAGACCTATTCACAGAGACCTGGCAGTCCAGAAAGGACTGGCATGATATATTCAGAGCACTAAACGAGAAAAATATGCAGCCAAGAATATTACATGTAGCTAGGCTGTCATTGAAAATAGAAGGAGAAATAAAAAGCTTCCAGAACAAACAAAAACTAAAAGAATTTGCAAACACCGAACCAGCCCTACAATAAATATTGAAAGGGGTCCTCTAAGCAAAGAGAGAGCCTAAAAGGAACATAGACCAGAAAGGAAAAGAGACAATATACAGTAACAGTCACCTTACAGGCAATACAATGGCACTAAATTCATATTTTTCAATAGTTACTTTGAATGTAAAAGGGCTAAATTCTCCAATCAAAAGACACGGTATCAGAATGGATTAAAAAAAAAAAAAAAGGCCCATTATATGATGTCTGTAAGAGATTAATTTTAGACCCAAAGATACCTCCAGATTTAAAGTGAGGGGGTGGAAAACCATTTATCATGCTAATAGATATCAAAAGAAAGCTGGGATGGCAATCATTATATCAGACAAATCAGATTTTAAATCAAAGACTATAATAAGAGATGAGGAAGGACACTATATCACACTTCAAGGGTCTGTCCAACAAGAAGATCTAACAATTTTAAATATCTATGCCCCTAACATGGGAGCAGCCAGTTATATAAACCAATTAATAACAAAATCAAAGAAACACATCGACAATAATACAATAATAGTAGGGAACTTTAACACCCCCCCTCACTGAAATGGACAGATCATCTAAGCAAAAGATCAACAAGGAAATAAAGGCATTAAATGACACACTGCACCAGATGGACATCACAGATATATTCAGAACATTCCATCCCAAAGCAATAGAATACACATGCTTCTCTAGTACACATGGAACATTATCCAGAATAGATCACATCCTGGGTCACACATCAGGTCTCCACTGGTACCAAAAGATTGGGATTAATAAAATCATGAATGAAAGAGGAGAGATCACAACCAACACCAAAGAAATACAATTATAAGAACATATTATGAGCAACTATACGCCAGCAAATTAGACAATCTGGAAAAAATGGATATGTTCCTAGAGAGTATAAACTACCAAAACTGAACCAGGAAGAAATAGAAAACCTGAACAGACCCATAACCAGTAAGGAAACTGAATTAGTAATCAAAAATCTCCCAACAAACAAGAGCCCAGGACCAGGCGCCTTTCCAGGGGAATTCTACCAAACATTTAAAGAAGAATTAATACCTATTCTCCTGAAACTGTTCCAAAAAATAGAAATGGAAGCAAAACTTCCAAACTCATTTTGGGAGGCCAGCATTACCTTGATCCCAAAACAAGACAAAAGACCCCATCAAAAAAGGAGAATTACAGACCAATATCCCTGATGAACATGAATGCAAAAATTCTCACCAAAATACTAGCCAATAGGATCCAACAGTACATTAAATGAATTATTTACCACGACCAAGTGGGATTTATTCCTGGGCTGCAAGGTTGGTTCGAAGTCCACAAATCAATCAATGTGATACAATACATTAATAAAAGAAAGAACAAGAACCATATGATACTCTCAGTAGATGCAGAAAAAGCATTTGACCAAGTACAGCATCCTTTCTTGATCAAAACTCTTCACAGTGTAGGGATAGAGGGTACATACCTCAATATCATCAAAGCCATCTATGAAAAACCCACAGTGAATATCATTCTCAAAGGGGAAAAACTGAGAACTTTTTCCCTAAGGTCAGGAACACGCAGGGATGTCCACTATCACCACTGCTGTTCAACATAGTACTAAAAGCCCTAGCCTCAGCAATCAGACAACAAAAAGAAATAAAAGACATCTGAATCGGCAAAGAAGAAGTCAAACTCTTACTCTTTGCAGATGTTATGATACTTTATGTGGAAAACCCAAAAGACTCCACTCCAAAACTGTTAGAACTCATTCAGGAATTCAGTAAAGAGTCAGGATATAAAATCAATCGGTTGCACTTCTATACACCAACAAGAAGACAGAAAAAAAGAGAAATTAAGGAGTCAATCCCATTTACAATTGCACCCAAAACCCTAAGATACCTAGGAATAAATCTAACCAAAGAGGCAAAGAATCTGTACTCAGAAAACTGTAGAACACTCATGAAAGAAATTGAGGAAGACACCAAAAAATGGAAAAACGTTCTATGCTCATGCATTGGAAGAACAGATATAGTGAAAATGTCTATGCTGCCTAGAGCAATCTACACATTTAATGCAATCCCTATCAAAATACCATCAACTTTTTTTCAAAGAAATGGAACAAATAATCCTAAAATTTACATGGAACCAGAAAAGACCCTGAATACCCAGAGGAATGTTGAAAAAGAAAACCAAAGCTGGTGGCATCACAATTCCAGACTTCTAGCTATATTACAAAGCTGTAAAAAAAAAAAAAAAAACCAAAGCTGTAATCAAGTCAGTGATATACTGGCACAAAAACAGACACATAGATCAGCGGAACAAATAGAGAGCCCAGAAATGGACCCTCAGCTCTATGGTCAACTAATCTCCGACAAAGCAGGAAAGAATGTCCAATGGAAAAAAGACAGTCTCTTCAATAAATGGTGTTGGGAAAATTGGACAGCCACATGCAGAAGAATGAAACTGGACCATTTCCTTACACCACACACAAAAATAGACTCAAAATGGATGAAAGACCTCAATGTGAGACAGGAATCCATCAAAATCCTTGAGGAGAACTCAGGCAGCAACCTCTTCGAACTGAGCCACAGCAACTTCTTCCTAGAAACATTGCCAAAGGCAAGGGAAGCAAGGGCAAAAATGAACTATTGGGACTTCATCAAGATCAAAAGCTTTTGCACAGCAAAGGAAACAGTCAACAAAACTAAAAGACAACTGACAGAATGGGAAAAGATATTTACAAATGACATATCAGACAAAGGTCTAGTATCCAAAATCTATAAAGAACTTATCAAACTCAACACCCAAAGAACAAATAATCCAATCAAGAAATAGGCAGAAGACGTGAAAAGACATTTCTCCAAAAAAGACATACAAATGGCCAACAGACACATGAAAAAGTGCTCAACATCACTTGGCATCAGGGAAATACAAATCAAAACCACAGTGAGATACCACCTCACACCAGTAAGAATGGCTAAAATTAACAAGTCAGGAAATGACAGATGTTGGCGAGGATGCGGAGAAAGGGGAACCCACCTACACTGTTGGTGGGAATGCAAGCTGGTACAGCCACTCTGGAAAATGGTATGGAGGTTCCTCAAAAAGTTGAAAATAGAGCTACCCTATCACTCAGCAATCACACTACTGGGTATTTACTCTAAAGATACAAATGTAGTGATCCAAAGGAGCATGTGCACCCCAATGTTTATAGCAGCAATGTCCACAATAGCCAAACTATGGAAAGAACCTAGATGTCCATCAACATATGAATGGATAAAGAAGCTGTAGTGTATATATATATATATATATATATACACACACACAATGAAATACTATGCAACCATCAAAAAACCCGAAATCTTGCCATTTGCAACGACGTGGATGGAACTAGAGGCTATTAGGCTAAGTGAAATAAGTCAATCAAAGACAATTATCATACAATCTCACGGATATGAGGAATTTGAGAAACAAGACAGAGGGTCATAGGGGAAGGGAGGGAAAAATGAAACAAGTCAAAATCAGAGAGGAAGACAAACCATAAGAGACTCTTAATCTCAGGAAACAAACTGACGGTTGCTGGAGGGGAGGCAGGGAGGGATGGGGTGGCTGGGTGATGGACATTGGGGAGGGTATGTGCTATGGCGAGTACTGTGAATTGTGTAAGACTGATGAATCACAGACCTGTACCCCTGAAACAAATCATACATTACATGTTAATAAAAAAATCCTTAATAAATTTCCATGTTAAAAATTTTTTTTAAAAATAGGTGAAAGATCTGAAGAGACACCTCACCAAAGCAGATCTACAGAGGACAAATAAATATATGAAAAGATGTTTAACCTCATGTCATTATTAGGGAATTGCAAATTAAAACAATGAGATACCACTATACACCTACAGCTGAAATTCAAAGCACTTGAAATCATCAAACACTGGTGAAGCAACAAGAACTCTAGTTCATTGCTGGTGGGAATGTCTTCCAAAGTGACTATACCATTTTTCATTCCCACCAGTAATGAACTATGGTACAGTCACTTTGGAAGACATTTTCGCAGTCTTACAAAGCTAAACATACACTATTCTATGTTCTAGCCATTCTACTCATGAGAAAAGAAAGCAGGAGAGAAGGTATTTACTCATGAGAAAAGAAAGCATACCTACATTCAACGACTTAGAGTCAAATGTTCATAGTGGCAGCCATAAACTGGAAAGAACCCAAAATGTCTATCAGTAGGTGAGCAGATAAACTGTAGTATATGCATACAATGGAATACTATTTAACAATAAAAAGGAATGAAGTATTGGTACATATAACACCATGGATTAATCTCAAATTAATTAAGCTGAGTGAAAAAGCCAGACCAAAAAGAGTTTATGCCAAACTCTTGGCATAAGTTTTGTTTGCATTTTCCAGAGTGCAAATGCATTTTCTAGAGTCTTAGAAAATGCAAACAAATCTTTAGTGACAAAACAGATCAGTGGTTTGAGTGAGGAGGTTAAGATGGAGAGGGATGGGAAAGATGGATTAACAGCCATGCGGAAACTTTTGGGGATGAAGGATATGTTCATTATCTTGATTGTGGTAATGATTTCCTGGGTGTATACATATGTTAAAACTTATCAAATTGTGCTAAAGACGTGCTATTTATTGGATGTAAATTATGACTCAATAAAGCTGTTAAAAATTTTTTTTAAATATCCCAATTTTGGTCTCATGTTTCACTCTTTAGTCACTATTCCTTCCTGCTGGGTTGTAAGTCTCTGTCCACAATAGTCAGTTGTTTAAAATATTTAAGAACTACTTCATTCCCATTAAACAGAAAATATTTAATAAAAACCTAATGTATGTAAGTCAGTAGACTGAGTACTTGAAAGGGATACAATTGCATAATATAGGGATAGATGTCAGAATACAAGGAATAAGTTCTATTGAAGATGATAAAATGTAGTGACAGGTGTAGTTTACTTCGATAGAGTATAAAAAGGCTCAGAAAATGATTAAACAGGAAGGCAAATTTTAGGTCATGGAGAGCCCTTGCCAGAAAGCTTTAAAAAATGGCAAGGTTAATATGTCAGAATTTCAAGAACACAAAAGAGGCCAAACACAAGTTCTTAAAGTAAAATTCTTTTATAATCTTCTCATTATTAAACGGTAGTATATTAAACCTCGATGGGAGGACATGAGATTAGGGAAGAGCTTATTTTGAAGACACATTTACTCATAGTATTTTTTTCTATATGAAAACTATGAGAATACATAGTCCCAGTATCATCTAATTAAACTATGTCTCCTGAATTTATAGACTTCAGTTGATTGTTCTAAAATTTATCAACTTTGGCACTCTTCCCTCAAGGGCCAGGAATCTCTGGCTGTTATGCCTCAAGTGGAATAAGACTCCTAGAGAAATTCTTTTGCTACCACAACTATTTCAGTGCGGTTAAGTGGTGAGCCCCAATGCTTGCCAAATTCCTCTGGTTCGATCCCATCTAGATGAACCCAAAATATAGCAAAATAGCACCTTCTACTTCCTGGCCATACTTGATTGTCCAATATTCTACCAAAATCATGCATAATTTTTATCTATAAGAAAATACTGGCCCAAGGCTTTTAATCTAAATGGGACATTAGATAAAAACAGGCACAAGGAACAACCATTTAATTCTTAATCACTGCTACATTCTCTTTCCCTTTCATCTTACTAAAAAAGTAATCAAGAAAACCCTAAGTGTTTACACCTTTTACGTGTCTAATCATAGCTATGAACCAAATTATATAAGCTTGAAAGTCCCTTGGCAATCAAGAGTTCCATAAGGAGGACCCCACCATGTACAAAGCACAAAGCGTCTCTCTGGTTCTCTTAATGTCTGTGTAAAATCTAAACCAAAGCTCCCTCCCCTGAGCCCTCTCTTTATTACAGAAGTAAAATTCTTTCTGTCTAGTTTCTCAAAGTCCTTCCATCCACTTCAAGCTTAAGTGAATTCCAGTCAACCAACGACATCTATGCAATCCGAGAGGCCCTCGACTGAAATTCCCCTGAATCATTAATTCTGAAGCTTCTAAACTTTCTTTTGCTGCTTCTGGACTTTGTTAATTCAAACTTAGCTTTTGTTTCTAACTCATTCCTTCTCTCCATACTACTGGGTTCAGACAAGGTAGTTCTGCTTCCTTTTAACAGAACAATCTTGGGCCCCCTTTGTGTTGAATGTAAGGTAACTTATTTTATTTATTTATTTATTTGTTTGTTTGTTTATTTATTTATTTATTTAAGGAGGCTCCACACCCGGCATGGAGCCCAACATGGGGCTTGAACTCAAGACCCTGAGATCAAGACCTGAGCTGAGACCAAGAGTCAGACGCTTAACCGAGTGAGCCACCCAGGTGCCCCATAAGATAACTTCTACCTCTACTCCAAACAGGTACATATAATTTTAGACTAAAGCTATTCACTACACAGTTCAATGAGTTTCAGCATAACACTAAAGATCTCAAACTTCTCAAAAATATGAATATAACATTCCATATCGATTATATTTTAGATTTATATCCTAGTGTTTAGCTAAAAAAAAAAAAAGCAGGGGGTAAAACCAAGTACACTCCAGATGTCTTCTTTGGGTGAGTTCAACTTGTACAAAAATTTTTGGACAAGATACACTGCAGCTAAGTACAGATGAAAGCCATAAAGAAAAGGGAAATGCATGAATCACAGTCATGGTATAAATAACTTGCAGGAATTCATTTCCAGACAACTCACTTCATTCATACTTCAATGCTGAGTTTAGGAGAATACTATTGAATAAGAGAGGGTCAGAACAGTCATTTATAAAATACCTATTTTAAATTATTATTTGTGCATATAACATTTCCCTATGATCAGATTTTTGTAACAATAATTTATTGAACATATGTATAACAGGCACTTTACACAGATTATACAATCCAATACTCACAATAACTCTAACATATTATTGTTATTATTCCCAAATTAAAGAGGAAAAAAAGAGTCCCTAAGAGATTCAGTTACTGGCCCAATTTACCCTGCCAGTGGGGGGTAGAACAAGATACTCAAACCCAAATGTGGCTCCAAAACCTGTGTCCTTTCCAGTAGGATGCACTCACTTGCTGTTGAAGTACTTATTTCTAGTCTAGTACTTTGGAAAATTCCCGACATGTGCAGTCTGGCGTAGTATAGCAGAAAAACACTTATGAGCCCAGGCTATACCAGGTATGTGACCTTGGCCTAATCATGTCCCTTTTGTAGACTTTCTTTTTGTCATCTATAAAGTGAAGAGTTTGGATAGTTAACATCTAGGGGAACTTCCAGCCACAATGCGAAAAAACATGGACTAGGGGAACGGATGAGTGACAGAAGGTTACTTGGGTATTAGGAACAATATAGCCAAACAAGTCGAAGACTAAGGAAAACAGGCCTAAATGAAAGGAAAATGTAGTAGTATTGTATTCCCATTATGAATAAAAAGACTTTCTATAGTATGTATAAGTTAAACAAGATCCTATCACCAAAAAATTTGATCAGACTCATGGTTTGAATTTAACATCAATTAACATTTAAATTATATGAAATAAAATACAAAATACATACAGACAAGAGAAACCATCAGACAAACCCACATAGAGATACACTTTGAGTTTTGTTTTTTTCACAAGGCTCTGAAGACTATGTGGGCTTCCTCTTATATAAAAAAGGTATAAAAAAAAATAAATAAATAAAAATAAAAATAAAAATAAAAAAGGTATGAAGTGGCGAGCCAGGCATGGGGTAAGAGAGTTGATGGAGTTTCTAGAAAGAGTGGCAGAGAAGAACCACCCTTGTGTCTAAAAGAGCTCTATTCATGAACAAAAGAAAAATTCTGTACTACAAAAGACAATGACTGTATAGGATTTTTCTTTTGTTTTGCTTCTAACATTCATGCCAGCAAAGTCAGTCTGTGCATAGTGGAACAATTTAAAACCTTCACAATACACAGCTTCTCCTTATATTCAGCCAAGATTCTTCAGTAAGATTTCCTGATTCTTCCCTGGTTTTCTAAAATGATGAGAACCAAGTGCCTCTTTGCTCAGCTGCCATCACTAAGAGCCAATACGAGATGTATGCAGACAAGCTCCGTGGGAAAGTAGCACAGGCCAGAGGTGAAAGGACACTAAAGCTAGCTCTCTACCAGCTGGGGCCTGACACACAGCGGACAGCCAAGAGCTCTCTGGGCCTTGAGAGACCTAATGGTTTGGGATATACTGTCAGAGACGAGACGGGGTCAAATTTCTAGGCTTGTGAGAGAGTACAGAGGCTCCGGTTATCCATCTTCAGCTCTCTCAACAGATAAATATGTTTTATGTGGAAAAAGAAAAAAAATAAAAGACAATGAGCAGCCTGGCAAAGGAACCTAAGACAAACCAAATCTTCCACAGGATGTTCGCAGACCAAAAGGCTGAGGAATGTAGAAGAGGGATAAACCTCCCCAAAGAGGAAGGGAGGGGAAAAAAATTAAAGCCATCAGTTGTGACATTTGCCAAGGAAGGAGAGTGAAAACACTGTTCTAATGGCCTATAAACCAGGTAAAAGTGACTTGGTTCCGAATGAGTCTACACACCCTAACAACACCCCAAGACCAAGGCCGCCACCCCTGTGACTCCCTGAAGACTGCAGCTGCTTCCCAAAGCCCCGGAGAGCAACAGGCGGATATAGTGACAGCTGGAAGGAAGGGGATTAGGCGAGGACTTGGCACACATAGAAGTATAGCCAAAAGGCACAAATATGAAGAGAGAGAGACAATTTTCCTGTGCGGTTTGTGTGTGTGGTATGGGGGGAGCTCAGAATACAAGCTAGCCAAAGTTCTGGTCTTGATTGCCTGAAGGATTTGGCAGGCTCAGCCTTTCTCATGGCAGGCGGGCCAGGAAATGAAGCTTTCAGCTGTCTGCTTCTATGTTTTCCTCACTGTCACCATTTTCATGTCTGGCCCCTGGCTCGTTTGTACTTTCTTCTTCTTTGGGGATTAACACGTAAGTGTGGACAAAATCCATTTTGGTTATTCGAGACTGTGTCATTTCCTCCCACACCGTACTTGTCAACTAGGGACTTCAAGAACATGAAATTCTGACAGAGTGCAAAACAAACCATAGAATTAGATGATCTGAAAGGGACCTTGGAGGCCATCTAATCCAGCCTCGTTTTACAGATGGGGAAACTAATAGCAGCTAAGAGAAGCAAGGTGATCTGCTGAAATCACACTGATATTTAGAGAATAGCAAAGTTGGGACAAGCGTCCAGCTCTCCCATTCCCATTCAGCCAGTGCCTTGTTCACAGAAAGCTGTGCTCCTTTAGGATCCATCTCACACAACATGCTAACCTTCCTGTACCGATCCCTTTTTTAATGAGGACTTAATAAGAATTGTGATGCTTTTCCCTCCCTCTCTCCTTTCCCTCCTCTGCTTTCTGACCAAAAATTCACACATAGGTTTGGTAAGTAATTATCCAAAATGTTAGGTCTCAAGAAAAAGAAAGTTGGATATTGGGGCGCCTGGGTGGCTCAGTGGGTTAAAGCCTCTGCCTTCGGCTCAGGTGGTGATCTCAGGGTCCTGGGATCGAGCCCCGCATTGGGCTCTCTGCTCAGCAGGGAGCCTGCTTCCTCCTCTTTCTCTGCCTGCCTCTCTGCCTGCTTGTGATCTCTCTCTGTCAAATAAATAAATAAAATCTTTAAAAAAAAAAAGAAAGTTGGATATTTATATATAGCACTCTGAGAAGACACTACCTACAACCGAGCAGAATGCATATCACTAAAAACAGGCTTCTTCAACTTAGATTTTGACTTTTATGTGTCATGTATAATTGCCACTATTATTAAATCATGAAGATAGTGCTATTACCCAAATAAACTATGGCCTCAGTGTAGCCTGCCATGTTGATTTATAAGGTAGCAGATTAATTTCAGGCCTTAGAGATAAATTAAATTAAGCAAGTATTTTATTTTATTTAAAGATTTTATTGACTTACTTGAGAGAGAGAGAGAGAGAGCATAAGCAGGGAGGAGGGGCAGGGAGGGAGAGAGAGAAGCAGACTCCCCACTGAGCAGGGAGCCCAACACAGGGCTCGACCACAGGACCCCAGCATCATGACCTGAGCCAAAGGCAGACTTAAGCAGGTATTTTAAAAAGTCGTATTTCTAGCTCAAGGAACAAATTTTAAGATCAGGAGATAATATTTTCACTTGAAAGAAAAAACTATAAAAAATAACAAAATGGTACTTATGAAAGAATTGAACTTGTATACAAAAACTATTTCACAATTTTTCCCTTTTGCCAATGGAAATAATTTCTGATATTGAGAAAAAATTGGTGAAATTTTTTAATTTTTTAATTTTATTTTTTTAATTCCAGTATAGTTAGTAGTGTTATAGTACTTTCAGGTATACAATATAGTAATTCAACAATTCTGTACATTACTCAGTGCTCACCTTGATAAGTGTACTCTTAATCCCCTTCAAGAAATAGGTGACTTTTAAGGGCTTAAAAGATTTGGACTCTGTGAAGTTTTTAAGTGTGGAGGGGAAAGTGGATATACATTGGCTTACATATAAGGTCATAACTAAGCAATCAATCTAGTTTAATCAAATTATGGCTTGTTCTGATTAAAAATATTTTTCAGTACTATGGAAACCATTTTATATGACATTTTAAAAAAACTGCACCTCTCTTTGCCACGTCTACTGTGAGAATGGAGACCATTTCTCAACAATCAGACTGTGGACATTCCAGAAAATGGCAACATGACTCTGAAGAGATGCACAGGTATTATGCAGGGGCCCCGAGGAGCCCTATGGAGGAACCAAGGTCACAGCAGTAGAGAACTCCATCTCCTTGGAAAGAAAAATACCTTCAGGGTACCTCAAGTCCAGAGAGATGAGCTAATTCTTGAAGGAAACAACACTGAACTTGTGTCACAGTAAGCCACAATAGTTAAAAAGAAAATCGGAGGATGGTAGCTACATCTTTGAAAAAGAAATAGGGTGCCTGGGTGGCTCAGTCGGTTAAGCGTCTGCCTTTGGCTCAGGTCATGATCCCAGGGTCTTGGGATTGAGCCTCCGCAGGAAGCCTGCTTCTTCCTCTCCCTCTCCCTGCCACTCCCCCTGCTTGTGCTCTCTCTCTCTCTCTCAAATAAATAAGTAAAATCTAAAAAACGAAAGGAAGGAAGGAAGGAAGGAAGGAAGGAAGGAAGGAAGGAAGGAAGGAAGGAAGGAAGGAAGAAAGAAAGAAAGAAAGAAAGAAAGAAAGAAAGAAAGAAAGAAAGAAAGAAGAATGAAAAAAGAAAGAAAAAGAAATAGTTCATTGTGCTGATGAATAAGATCTAAAAGCTGCACGGCTAGAGAAACAAGATGCTGGGTGATTCCTAAGGAAAAATTACATCATTGCTGTGTCAAAGTAAGATTATTTAATAAAGAATACTCAAACACATTATATAGCAAAAGACTTAAAACAAAACAAACAATAACATTAAGGTAATACCCCAACATAAGAGAACATGGTAACTTTCAGAGTTGTCACAGGAGCTTTGTCTCCCTATATTTATTTATTTATTTATTTATTTATTCATTCATTCATTCATTCATTCATTTTTTTTAAGATTTTATTCCTTTATTTGACACAGAGAGAGAGATCACAAGTGGGGTGGGGGAGTGCGCAGAGGGAGAGGGAGAAGGAGACATCCCTCTGAGCAGGGACCCTGATGAGGAACTCAATCCTAGGACCCTGGGATCATGAACTGAGCCGAAGGCAGACGCTTAACCAACTGAGCCACCCAGATGCCCTGTCTCCCCATATTTATACAGAGTGCAAAGTGTACACAAGGCATTTTGCTAGGTGCTGTAGTAGATGCAACAATGAATAAACTGGTCTCTCCCATCGGAATTTATCATCTTACTTTACCTACATGTTCCTTCCAGGGAATGAGAAAGGTCTAGGGTAGCAGTTCTCAAATCTTTTGGTTTGGGGACCCATTTACACTCCTAATTACTACTAAGGACTCAGAGCTTTTATTTTTGAGGGATATATTTACCATATTAGAAATGAAAACTGATGAATTTTTAAAGCACTTATTTGTTAATTCATTTTAAAATAACATTAATATACCCATAACATCTTAACATAAATAACGTTTTTATGAAAAATAACTATTTTCTAAAACAGAATAATTTGGTGAGAATGGTACTGTTTTACATTCTTACAAATCTCTTTAATGTCTGGCTTAATAGATGACAGCTAGATTCTGGTACGTGGTTCTTCACTCAAGGTGTTATAATATCATACTTCACAGGTCCCCTAGGAAGCTCCACTGTATACTTGTGAGAAAATGAGAATGAAAAAGGCAAATAGAATGTCTTAATAATATTACGATGAAACTACTTAGACCCCACAGACCCCTTGAAAAAATCTTCTGGGACACCACCCCCCCCCCCCTTACACCCCAGGGATCTCAGACTTCATTCTAAGAACCACTGGTCAAGCTTACTTTGAGGTTTTAACTTAGGGACATCTCATTGTAACAGAGTTCATTACTTAGCCTACTAATTCTAAGGTGAGACTTGTTTTCTTGTAAGTGAGACAATCCCGGTTGCACAATGGGTCTGCTCTCTCTGGCACTGTAAAGACGGCCTCCTCAAAAGGCTTGGGCTAGGTGGGGGTTGGCACAATGATGAAGGGACCCGGGTGCCCCCTTTGCCTGGGGTAATCCTGGTTTCGTCCTGTTGCCCCAGAGTCCTCAGTAGAACCCCTTCACTCTGAAAAGCATTCTAGTTTGGATGATAAATTCTCCAGTCACCTTGACAATGCCTTGCAAAAGCAATGCTAGCATTCTGCTTCTTCCCACTGTGTGGACAGGTCTAAAAGGAGCCACACTGGGTTTGATGCATAGTAATATTCCACCCGCCTCTTCTCCTAAAAGACAGCCAATCAAGGGAGAAAATTCCTCAGGATCTCTTGGTTCTATGTCTTCTCTTGCTTTCTTATACTGTTGGCAGCAACCATTCTTGACAGTCCTCTATGACAGCATGTGCTGCTAGTTATTTTGCTATGTGCCTAGTTTGGAGTTTGAACTATAAGGATGTGACTCTTGTCCAACTGCTTCAAATTGGTTGGAATATAACCTATAGACTGAGGGCTACAAATTAACCAGACTGGGTTAACCACGAAGCTAATAAAACACTAGGCAAAACCTAGTGCATAGATTCACCCCCTAACCAGAAATTGAGGCAACTCGGTAAGACAAGAGACATCTTTAAAAAAGTATTAAATCTGCCAGGCCTAACTCCATGAGCATGGCAGGGGGGATGAAAAGGACTGGAAAAGAAGTGCTGTAAATTTTGATTAGGGAACCTTGAAACTGACACGAATTTGGCTTTGCATCCCCAAGTGGCAGAGAAACCTCAGCGGTCATCCGGTGCTTTTAGAGAGTAGGGTAAAATTATAAGAACATTTTTATGAGTTGTGGCTGGCAAGCCCTAGCCTGTTAAAACTCTTTAAAAACCAATGCCTTGGTGGAGGTAACATTTACTGTTTACTATAGCTCTGGTTGTTAGGGGTTATGGCTAAGGTCCCTGTTTTCCATGACATCAGCAGCATTCCAAGGGAAGTGTGTGTCAGTGACTTTCAGTAATGACTCCTTTTTCCAAATGTTCAAAGCTTCTGCCAAGCTGCCCTACACCTGCACACCAGCTGAGTTAGAGGAAAAGGAAAAGCACGATGGATTAAGTGGGATTTTTGTCTGGGTTCCTTAATGAGACTAAAGGCTTTTCTTTCTTCAGTGTTTGGTTTTGTATAATAAATTGATGCCAATCCCTTTAGGAGTGACATGACTCATCCTCAACATTTCATAAACCAATTTGACTATCTGTCATGACTTCTTGCTGTCATATTCCGGACTAGCCTTTCGAGAGTTTTCTTCGTCAAGAAAACTTTTGGGCTTAGCAAGATGATCGGCAAGCCAAACACTGGAAGAGGGTTTTGAGGGAGGCATCTGCTGCTCCCCAAGTTAGCGGGAAACAGAAGCACTGAGGAGATGTGACTGCGTAGCTGCTTTAAGGATCACCTGGCTGTTAACATTTCATACCAGATGTAAACTCTGAAGGCATCAGCAGACCCACTCCAGAGTCCGTCCCCGCTGCTGGTTAACCTATTCAAGAAGTTCGTCAGTGGTAGGGGAACCAATACGAACTGGGTGCTCACATAAGACCTTTCTTTTTTCCTGATTTTTTTATATTTATTTTATTTTTGTAAGACCTTTTTTGCAAACCGTGATGTGGAAATACTGATGTTTCCAATGAGGAAATGCTGGTGAGCTGCACAGATAAATTTGACAGATAACTACTTACACAGCATTCTTCTAGGTAAGGGCAGTGAGTTCTCCCATTTCCTACTGGAGGATTTATTTAAATAAAATATGCTTACTAAATACTTCCTCCAAAGATAGTTCCTTTCTAACCTGGGCATTTTGTTCAAAAAGGATAATACTGTATTCTTGTGTGAAATGTAAAAAAGCAAGTCATGCCTAATGAGAATGCCACATTGTGTGTGTTTTTGTTCAGCTAAGAGGTAGAAAACAAAAGTCCTTGTTTGCCTATAAATTCTGACATCAGTTCCCACCAAAGTAAGAATAAGTAAATATAAAATCTGAATTTTTGCACTAAAAAAAAGACCTTTATTCCAAAAGGTTACAAGCATTTTATCAACAGTAAAACTCATCAGTATTCATGACAACGCCCGGAGAGGTGGCAAATACTAGTTCAGGATGGTAGAAATTGGGAAATGACATTAAGGAGAATTAAGTCCTCTTGCAAGAGTGAGGCAGGAGAGCTCACGGAAGCCCACCCCACAGCTTCACCCCTTAGCTAACTGACCCCTTTCCAGTTCTGCCCAGGCTAGACGAAACTGCTCTCTTGTCCCAGTCACAGGATTGGGAAAAACAAGCCCTGTTGTTAATGAGGCAAAGTGTGACGCTGTCAAAGGAAAACAAGAACAACTTTATGTAAAAGTACAGTGGAATGCCCTCTTAAGGATTTTGATAAGAATGATTTATGCATTCAATATCTGCTTCTAGAAATGGTGTAAGGCAAAAGAGTCCATCTTTTTGTACTTAGTTCCTTCACCTATAAAAGCTAAAAAAAAAATTGTTTTAGTATCTCCAAGAGATGTTTTGAAATTTTAATTTTTTGAATTGCATAGAGCACCTCAGGGAGGATCTCTGAAGTGCTAAAAAGTATCCTCTTTTATGGTAGATGACACAGTTCTAGAGGAAATGCCTTTAATTTAGGAAATAGGAATAAATTCGTGTGCTTTCCAGTGATTTTTTAAAATAAAAAAGCCTCTATAATTACAAAAAACAAGAATCATCTTCATCTTGAAGAAACAAGGGATTTTTTTTTTTAAGTCAGAGGAGCGGCATGGTCTGTGGTTCGTGGCAGCCACACATACAGACTAACAAAAATGGCGACGGTTCCCAATTTCTCTTAGACTTCATCAAAAAGGATTCAAACCTTTTTGAATTTAGTATTTTTTGAAAAAAATACTAAAGGAATCATTCTCAATCAACCACAGATTGCCTATGAAGACTAGAAAACACAACCGTTGAGTTCAGTTCCTGAATTAAACTACGAAAGTCTGTTCAGTATAATCTCACATTAAATCCCAAGCCTCAGTTTCCCTGAATATTTTTTAAAGGCGAAATTTTACAATTATGGCTTAATAGCAAAAGATTGAGCTACTACCAACTGTAAAGCAAGATCTCAATAAAATTTCCAGTACATCGAATAAACAAAGTTATCTGAGACTAAATTCCACCAATCAGCTTCATAAATAAGCAAATACATAAATGACGAAGCAGGGAGCGGGAGTGTTTTTAGCCAAGATGCTTAAGTTCTAAGAAAAAAAAGAATTGAAAAAAAAATTCTTTTCTTCTTGAAGATAAAAGATTTAATGAGTTACTAATCCCCTCAGTAAAGTTCCTTTGGTAATTGCCCCTATTCTAAGCCACACTGATTTTGCTAGGAGCTTTTGCTGTTAAAAGATGTTGTTTTATTATGTTAAACTACACACAAAAACAATGTAACAAAACAGCAAAATATGCTTCTGATTTTGTTATGCTACCAACCTATACTTATCCAGAAACTTTAACTGCCAAGTGTCTTTTATCTAACACAGACTTCATCTTTCACCACCCACCCTTCACCACATGAAGTAACAACGTCATTAGGAGTGGAAAACTCTGTGGGAATAAAAACCTGAGCCCTGGAAAAAAATACTAAATGGGAATCTGCCTCCAGCTCTGCAGATTTTCAAGCTTATCCTGGCCTCTTGGGTCTGGAAGCTAGACTTTTGTGCCCGGAATAAGGCTGGAGGAGGAAGGCAGTCTCAAATCACACCCGGAGGGCAAGGAACAGAACACTCAGCCTACAGTCCTCTAAGGAGGTTTGAGGGCTCCCGCTACAGAGGATTCTTTCTCATTGGCCCTCGGTGATGTCATGCCCATGTCTCCAGGGCCCAGGAAATGCACCATGACTAATGGAGTGCCTCATTTGTGAATACACATTCCATCTCAGAGAAGCAGCAACAGGCAGAGTTTCAAGGCACTGAAGGCCCAGAGAATGCCAGTCAGCCATGCACAGAGGGCCTTCAGTAGTCCCGAAATAGACTGCTCTTGTTCACCTCCTCCGAAAACCCTTCAGCAACTGCCTCTATGCCTGTGGCCTGGACTACTGCAGGACAGTAACCCTAAAACTGGTTAAAAATTACTCTCTTTAAGGAAAGAAAAGTGGTCATTGTAATGGGGCACACATCCTTCCAAATATCTAATGTATTAAGGCAAGGGTTGGCAAACTTTTTAGGTGAAGGACAAGATAATACAAACTTTAGGCTTTGCACCAGAGGGTCCCATTCTAAAACTACTCATTTCTGCCTTGCAGTGCAAAAGCAGCCAGAGACAAGACCTGAATGAGTAAGCAGGGCCGCGTTACAACACTTGATTTTACAAAAACAGGCAGCAGGCTGGCTTTGGCCCATGTGCTGGAGTTTGCTGACTTCTGTATTAAAGGGTGAATCACCCCTTCCTCTGCCACATAGCCAGGCGAAAGGACTCTCAAATAAGAGTGCAGTAACAGGAAAGGATGTGAAGGAGTTTTCACGACAGACCCATAATGGTTATCCCATGTACATAGTTCATAGAAGAGGTCTAACCCACGGTTTCAGACTGGGGGCTTTGAAGTCAAATGGCTGGATACACATTCTGACACTGCCACCTCTGAATTTAAGGATTTAGACAAGTTACTTTATTTCTCTGAGCCTTGGTTTCTTCGTTTGCAAAAGGAGGTCCCAAATTATTATTACTTGGGTTAATATGAAACTTCGATAAGATAATAACTAAACAAAGCTTATTAGCACAGTGTGTCAGGCTCAATAATTACCTGCCATTATTGCTAGATTTAAAATTAAAAGGTGACCATAACTGCAATCCTGATTGCAGTACCCCAAAGTGAAGAGGCACAGATCAACACAAATATAGGACACTGTGAATATCTTTCCAACTCTATTACTATCTATTAATACTATCATCATTTTTGGTAGCTACATAGAATTCCACATGAAATGCACTAAACTTCCTATTGTTCAACATTTGCTTAATATCTTTAGCCATTATAAACATTAGCATGATAAACATCCTTAAACATATACCTTTGAACACCTGTTCAATTTTGTTCCTTGGGCAAAACGGGTATGCACATTTTAAAGAACTTGTCACTAACTATTCTGCCAATTGGCTCTCCAGAAAGATTGAACCAATTTCTATTTCAACCAGCACTGAGAGGATCTGTTCCCTAACATTCCTGACAATACTACAAATATTTTGTTTTAACACTGGAAAAACTAAGACCCAGAGAGGTTAAATCACTTGCTCAATTTTAATAAGAAATACTTACTGTTTCCTGTGGCCTACAACTATATATAAAATATTTTATAATTATTTTGATAATGGCCAATCTTTGTGGAACCCATATGATTGGCAATTATTATTATTAATAATTCCATGTTATGACTGGGAAAGCTGGAGCCCAGAAGTTTACTTAAGATAGCCTAAGTTCTCCAGATAAGGCAAAGAATAGAGAGGAACATGATCAAGCTAGAAAATAAGCTTCACCCTATTATAGGGCCATCCAAGGCTCACTATAATATCTCAGGCAAAATTTAATTTTCAAACAGCAGAGAAATATACTGCCTTCTCAGGAACTGATTTAATTTTTCTTTCTTTTGGCAATTAGCTAATCCAAATAGAACTGTTTTTTTAATTAATTAATTAATTAATTGATCGCTTGATTTTTATTTTGCTGAGGAACTAAATAAGCCTATAAACCAAATGTCCTCTTCCCAGAGGAAAATACTTAAAACCCCGAGCTTTTGACAATAAGTCACAGATCTCGGCATTTGTTAAGACTCACTTCATTCACTCTATCCTAGTCTCTTGCTTTATTTTCTTCTCAACACTTATCACAGTTTGAAAGGTATTATTTATTTCTTTGTAACAATTAAGTTCCACGAAGGCAGGAACTTCCTTAGTTTTGTTTATCTTTTCAGTACCTAGAACATACCTGGCACAGAGCAAGTGATTTATAAATGTTTATTAAATGGATGGATCCTCCCAGATGCCATCTATGCATTTTCCTAGCTACAGCCTCCAAGGCAAGCAGGCTTTGGCATGTATTCTCTATTAATAAGAGTTGCCGTTTCCTATTTACGACATTGAAAAACCAACCAGCTTCCTGATGGTGAAGAGCAGCCTGTTTCTCACCATCAGAGTTCCTAGCCAATTATATCCCAATCAAACCTCCATTATAAATTGAACCACACCGTCTGCTGGCACACGCTGGCATACCCTGATTTCCCACCTTAATCTTCAACTAGGATATTCTGCCACTGTTTGTCCTCGTAAGCATGTGTACTGGTTTTGCTTTATGTATTTGGTTTGTTTGACTCCAAAAGAATCTCCCAAGCGGGTCTGTAATTAGATTGAAGTTCTTTATAAAGACAAATATACCACCTGTTCACTGTTCTATAAAAGATATTTTATTAAAGATGTACTAAACATGGTAGTTGGTCAATTACTTAGGATCCATTCTGTCCCAAATGACTGATCTGGTTCGATGTGGCCAAATATGGTATCCACTAGCCATATGTGATCACTTAAATTTAAATTAATTTCAAAAACTCAGCTCCTCAGTTGCACTAGCCACGTTTCAAGTGCTCAACTATTGTCACAGGCAGCTAGCAGCTACTGCATTGGAAGCACAGATATAGAACATTTCCGTCACTAAAGAAAGTCCTATTGGACAATATGGGATCTAGTCAAATGTGGTAAACCCATTCACTTTGCCTGCAATTGACTTTTAAATAGGCACATGACAGAATGCTGGTCAATAAAACATGGGGAAGTCTTGTCAAGTGGCTTGAGAAAGGTTTCCATATGATTAAAAAAAAAAAAAGCTTCACAAGAGATGGTCTTTCTTCTGTCTTTGCATAATGTTGGTTTAGAACGTGATGGAAATGCCGCAGTCCCCTTGTGAACTGGAAGGGAGCTAGTCTAAGAGCAAAGCCCACCCACTAAAGATGGCAAAGTAGAGCAATGGAAGGAGTAGGACTTCTTCTTTTTTTTTTTTTTATTTTATTTTATTTATTTATTTGAGAGAGAGACATTGTGTGTGAACAGGGAGGGGAGAGAGAGAAACCCAAGCAGACTCTACACTGAGTGTTATGTTATCTTACATGGCAAAAGGGATTTTGCATATGTGTTTAAATTAAGGATGTTGAGATGGGAAGATTATCTGGGATCATCCAGTGAGCCCACTGTAGTTACAAAGGACTTGTAAAGAGAGAAGCAAGAGGGTAAAAGAAAAGAAAAAGAGATATAACAATGGAACCAGAGACTGGAGTGATGTACTCTGAAGGTGCTAGAAGGAGCCACAAGCCAATGAATGAAGGTGACTTCCAGAAGATGGAAAAGGCAAAGAAATGGATTCTCCCCTGAAGCTTCCAGAAGGAAGGCAGCCCTATCAATACCTTGACTTTAAACTTCTCACCTCCAAAAATGTAAGAGAATAAGTTGGTGTTTTATGCCACTACATTTGTGGTACTTTCTTATAGTAGCAATAGGAAATATGGTTAGTTACCTCCCCAAAGTTACCCAGCTTGGATTGGCAATGCCAGAACTCAAATCTTCTGACTCTAGGTCCAGTTTTCCTCCTACCAAAAACTTCTCTGTATTACTTCCTTTCTCAAATATGGGAAAATCTCACTTCAATGACTTCATAGTGTTATATGGAAAAACACCTGATTAACCATAATATGGGGCCATTGTGTAGTAGTTAAGAGCATAGCTTCTAGAGCCAGATGAACTGACTTGGAATCCTGTCTGGCTCTGCTTCCTATCAACTAACTTTAGGATTTTTGGGCATAATAACCATTTCGTGCCTCAGTTCCACCACCTATACAATGGGGCTAATAATGTTATCTATTTTATAGGTTTATTATGATAATTTAATTAGCTAATATTTGTGAAGAACTAAGACATGCCCAGTACAGAGTAAATTGTATGTGTTTGTTATAGTACTATAAACCTTTAGAAATCTGGCTGGTCTGCAAACTGTCACATGTGAACCTGCCAACAACAACAACAATGACAACAACAACAACAAATTAAAGGCTATTAGATAACAAAGAATTAACTCAAAATTAAAATTTCAAATCAGGATGTTTTTTTAACTAACTTTGATTTCTAAGTAACACAGTTTAGAACTCTTTTAGGATTTTCTAAATGTTTGGGCAAATTACCTTTAAGCCAGACTACAAATAGGTCAGCCAGTTTACAGGTAGGAAAAGTGTCTCATTTATACCATAAAACAGGGAATCAGTTTTTATAAATAATATAAGACCAGGGTTTTTAAAAACATGGACTATGCAAATGGTATTTGATTAACTAGTTCATTCAAATGGCTGGGCTTCATTTTATAGAATAAGGTGAATGGAAGCCTTTGAGATCTCATATTTAGAATCCTCAATCACTCTTAAGGTAACTTAAAGCTCTGCCAAAAATTTCCCCAATTGGCAAGAAAGTAGCTAAATATGAGGATTTTTCTCCTCATAACATATTCTCATGTGCATGCTTGTAAGTATTACTTGTTTGGCTTGGTTTTCATCTTAATGGAATGCAGCCACTCCCAAAGCATTAAAACCATTCACTGAGATTTGGAGGGGGTGCATTTTGGACAAACTAGGAAGATTCTTTAACAAGAAATAGGAAATAAGGATATTTAATTGAATCAGTGAAATATTCACAGGCAGCACAAGTCTATAATGGTAGGAAATAAGAATGAAAATGTGAACTCCATGAGATCAGCACCTATGCCTATCCTGTCCCCATTATAACCCTGAACTTGGCACAATCCTGACACACTGGTAGGTGTGTAGTATTTGTGGAACGAACAAATGGACTGCCAAAAGGAGAAGCCAAAGGCTAAATGTGTACAAACAAAGCAACATGGAATGTTGTTGTACCTTCTGGTATGTTCAGGATTGTGTAGAGAGGAAAATATTAGTAAGGTGAGGTGTCTTTATTTGCAAAAGTCAGTGGTACAAGTAGAACCTATAATGAAATCATGCTGAATCTCAGAATGAAGCTACCTCCTTAAAAGAGCTGAATTTTTTTTCATTAATTAAAACACCACTAAAGAGAAAATGTGGTACTAGAATAGAGTCAAGCACACAGGCATTCCACTATACTTAAACACGGTATAGTGAATGATTTTATTCATCTTAAGTTTAACCATGTCCAAGCTGAGAAAGAAGGTTGAGTAGGTAATTTGGCAATTTAAAATTCTTTAGATCAATCACAAATAATAATAAGAGAGCCATCTTCATCAAAATTTAAAACTTGTGCTCTGCCAAGAACCATGTTGTTGTTGTTTTTTAAAGATTTTATTTATTTATTTGAGAGAGAGAGAGAGAGAAAGTGAGAGAGAGCCTGAGAGGAGAGAAGGTCAGAGGGAGAAGCAGACTCCCCACGGAGCTGGGAGCCCGATGTGGGACTCGATCCCGGGACTCCAAAATCATGACCTGAGCTGAAGGCAGTCGCTTAACCAACTGAGCCACCCAGGCACCCTGCCAAGAAACATGTTAAGGGGATTTTAAAAACCAATTTACCGTCTGGGAGAAAATATTTGTAAACCACATATCCAACAAAGGACTCCTGTACAGGCTATGAAGAAAACTTTCAAAACTCAACGTTTAAAAAACAAACAATCCAATTAGAAAATGAACACAAAGATATGCATGGACATTTCACTGAAGAAGACACGCAGATGACAAGTAAGCACATGAAAAGATGTTCGGTATCATTAGCCATTAGAAAAATGTAAATTAAAATGACAATGAAATATCACTACATAACTGTCAAAAGGGCTAAAATAAAAATTAGTGATAACACCAAATGCTGAAGAGGATGCAAAAATTAGATCACTCATATGTTGCTGGTGGGAATGTAAAATGGAACTCTGAAAATAGTTTGACGGTACCTTTTAAAAGCAAAATTCAATTTATCATACAAGCCAGAATTGCACTCTTAGGCACATATCCCAGAGAAATGAAAACTTATTTTCATTTAGAGACTTGTACAGGAATGTTCATAGAAGCTTTATTCATAATAGCCTCAAACTGGAAACCATCCAAACACCCTTACAAGGGTGTGGTACCTCCATACCACAGAATAATATTCAGCAATAAAAAGGAATGAATTATATATCCACACAACAACTTGGACGAACCATAAGGAAATTATGCTGAATAATTTGAATAATGCTCCCTGGGCATTTCTTTGCACCTTCCTGTGAATCTATAATTATTTCAAAATAAAAGTTTTTTTAAAAATCCTCTTACAATAAATCATTCAGATTTAAGAGTGTTCTATTCTTCGGAAGGTAATCTATGTGATTTTAAGTCCCTAGGCTTCCTTTTTTTTAAGTATAAATGATTTTTCCCACACTGAACATTCATTTTTAAATAATAAAATACTTTCCTCCATTCTCAAACTCAAAAATATATCTGGGTAAATATTCCCTGGTTTCCAACCAGAGTAATCCTTGAGTTAAAATACCCAGGAAAAACAAAATTGCAGATATAACCTAAAACCAATATATGCCTGCTTTACCTATAAAGCAGGTAGAATATTTGCATCTCCAACTTAGGAAGAACTTGGAGGTCTTCCAGTTCAAATTCTCACCAACATAAAAATCCTTTCTGTAACATCTCTGATTGATCTTTATTTGAAGAGATACAGTGATAAAGTAATAAGTGTTGTTTTACCCACCCACCACATTCTCTTCTGACAAAAACATCCCTCTTTCTTCTGTGAACTGCTTTTCTCAACTGTGGTTCTACCAAGAGCTAACTTTTCCCCATACCTTAGTTCAGTTCAGAGAAGGCACCTGAATCACATGGAGTGTCCTGACCCTTAGCAGGGGTTGATTTGTCCAGAGTTGTACACCTGAGCCAAACTGGACCAGAGTCTTTTCCCCCAAGATTTTTCTCACTAAATGTGATAGTTTCTCTGCAGCATTGTGAGATATGAAATGCAGGCACTCTTAGCAGCCATGTTTCATATGATGTACATGAAAGAGTCCGCAGAGAAAGAAAATAAAGCCAATATCCTGAAGAGGAGATGATAGAAAGAGAAATAAGACGAGCTGCATTTAGGTCTCTGGTTCTAATTGTTTCTGAGGCCCAGTAGGATGTCTGCCCTTCCCACAGTTTGGCTGGTCAATTTTTTCTTTGTTCACATGAAATATTCCTAGTATTTTTCTAATAATTTTCTTCTTTTACCAAGCTAGTACAAGTCAAATTTCTACCACATTCGACCAAAAGAATCCTAATAAAAATGGGAGGTCCATAACCTCACAATGCAGCCTGTTCATAGCTCTAATTGTTAGAATGTTCTTCCTCAAGTTGAAACACAGTAAGCTCCCCTGGACATTCCACCCATTGCCATACATCTGTATCAAGTCTCGCTTCTTTTCCAAATATGCAAAGATCATGATTACATAACCTATTGTGAACATCCACTACTTTTTGACTGTACAGCATACATTTCCCTACTATTTTAATAACAGCACAGTTCTTTGGGGAAAATTACCTCTACCCTACTGAATGTAGCCCAGTGGGGCTATGAGTCAAGTGTCCTGCCTTCCTTTAGCCAGAGTGAGCATATGGCCCAAGCTAGACTCCCTAGTCTTGAATCTTGACAAAAATGCTGAAAGTTGCTGCAGCATGATCACTCTGGCAGTGAAGCCATGAAGAATATGACCACCAGGGTTGCAGAGACCTCTTAAGTTGCTCTGGCCCCTATCCGTTCTAAGCTTGATTCTTCAACCTTCTCTTTGACTCTGTAAGCTGCTTGATACTCTTCCAATCAGGTATGTTATTGTTTAAGTTAATCGGTTAATGTAATCAAAGGGTCCTAACTTAAACATACCCCAAAAGTTCTTTTTCAGACTGAGTAATATCAGTTTGTTGAACTGTACTAATTCATGTGACTTGATTTCCAATCTCTAATCTGATTGATCCCTCCTAAGGAAATTCATTTATCAAAATCTTTCTGAACAGTCAAACAAAAGGTGGTCTTCCCAGAACAGAGATAAGAATACTATGTCCATCTTTGATCTGGACATGTGCTTATGTTAACGCAGCTACAAAGCCCATGACACAGTGATTGAAACTGAGGGCAGAATTTTAGTGTATAGGTAACTATAATTCAAAGTCTTCTTCGTGTTAACTTCTATGAAATTAAATATTTCCTGCCCTAAAATATATAGTTCACTTTTTAAAATCAAAGTAACATTTCAGTGTGTTAGATTTATGCTGTTTGTTTCAGTTCAGTCTACAAAGGTTTACTACATAACCAATGTTCTGATACGGCTGTCACCAACTTTAGAAATGAACTCTAAAAGAGACTGAGTTTTATTCTCTGACACTGTGAGACTAACCTGATCTGACAAAGGAATGAACTAAGAATAATCTTGATTACCAATCATTACTAAAGGAATTTAAAAATTCTATATTTGCATATTTGAGTTATATAAAGGAATTAGCTAATTAAATTTGTATAAAAGGACTACTCAAACAAATAAAGCTAGACTTTTCTTAAAGGATGAAGAAACAAAATTAGGCAAATAGAAGTGTAACACACATATACACAATCAGGCATACAGACCAGGTACTGAAAACCAGTAGATCACAAAGCCTTATTTGTTAACTCTCAACCATTTGCAACTGCAATGCACTCCTCTCTGATGGTTGCAGGAATTCCCTTGGGAAGAGAAGTGAAGCTGCCACTGTTTCACCCTTTCTAATTTTATTTTCAAGATCCCACTTCAGGTTAGAAACTTCATCTCAAGGCTTTAGTAAGAGAATCAATTCCCACACAAAGAGCGTTTGAAGAGACTGGCTAAAGAAAAATCACTGGACATTTTGTTTGAATTTCTAAGAACTTTTCCATTTTAATTCTAATCATGGTTTCAATCTAGGGTATGTTATGTAATGGGAAGTTTGAGGAACAAGTACTGCTATAAAGCAATAGAGGGGCATGATGATGCCTAGGAGGGCAGGCTGGCTGCCCAGTCTGTCCCTACCAGTGGTTTTCATTTTGGTGAGTTTTTCTACATCCACAATCTGAATCACAGCTAATCAGTCTCAAAATGCAATCTATTAAACACAGCAAGATTGGGACCATATACTAAGAGGAGATTCATATTAAACAAGTTCACAGGGCCTGTGGTATATAATCAGAATACTGACCTATTAATCTCTTGAGAGAAATTCAATTACTGCATAGACCAGGAACACTTGAGTCAGCCAGACTAGCATATTTTCTCCCTTCAAGGCAGCCTCTATGGACCTGAGAGTGACCTCCAGGAGCTGAGAACAGTCCCCAACTCTTGCTAGCACTGACAGCAAGTGCTATATAGCTGTGAGGGAATGAATTCTGCCAAACACCAGAATGAGCTTGAAAAAAGACCCCGAGCTCCAAATGAGAATGTTGCCAGCCAACACCCTGATTTCACCTTAAACAGAGAACTCAGCCAGGCTGTCCTGGATTTCTGGCCTACAGAACTGTGAGCTAATAGATAGGTGTTGTTTTAAGCTGCCAAATTTGTTACACTTCATTAATTTGTTACACAGCAATAGAAAACGAACATACCTATAGACCAGTGAGCCTCCAAATATAGTTCCCCAACCAGCATCAGTATTATCCAGAAACTTGTTAGAAATGTAAATTCTTGGGCCCTAGGAATTTGGAGGGTAGGGCCTAGCAATCTATACTTTAGTAAGCCCTCCAGCTACCTTGGAAGTGCACTAAAGTTTGAGAATCACTGAAGTACAGGATGTTCATGTAGGCACAGGTAGCCTTTACCTTGTGATTCGACCCTGTCTATGCTTCAACAACTGACCAACATATTTTCTGACTGATACACTCTTTCTCTGGAATGTGAATGTGTGCTCTTGAGCTCTCTAGTCGTCTTTCTTACTTTGGCAACATACTCTAAGACAATTGTGTAAATATCCACTGTGATCCAATACTTATTGAATCCTAGTTTAACACTAAGGAAAAACCTCACCTCCCTCATTAAATGAGGCATTTCACTATTGTTCGCCTATGGTGTCTACACTGTACCTTATGGCTATCTTTCTAGGTAAAGAATACTGTATTAAACCCTTTACATGTTGGCTGTGTGTTGCCACCCAAAACACTCAATTTATACAACTCTGATTGTCACTTGCAGCTTAGAAGTGAGCCTTGCCTCACTAGATAAAGAAAATCCATAAGGCATAGTAGAAAGAGTCTTTGACAAGCTGTGAAAAGACTGAGGTTCCAGTTTAGGCTCAACCATTGACTAGCTATGTAAACTTACACAAGTCAGTTAAAATCTCAAAGCCTCTTTCCTCATCTATAAAATGAAGAGCTCAAAACGGACAGATGATCTCTCAGGTCTCCAGCAGCTAAATCATTGTGTGGCTGTTACATTCATAGTGCATTCCTCTAGAAGCAAGACTAGTGCCCTGGATGATAAAAGAAAGATATAAAGTAGTAGATGACATTGCAAGTGACTTAGTTTATATATTATCTCACAAGAAGTGGAAAAGACTAGCTACCTTTCCATCTCTAGGAAGTTATCTTTGGGATTACAGAAAAATTAATTTCAATGACATATTAATTTTCAAAATTACATGGTTACCAAAACTGAGTTGAGAGTTTAAATTAAAATTATTCAATGCCACTTTAAGAATAAGGGAATAACTTACTAAGAGCTGTATACTTAATAGTATATTTTTTTAAGATTTTATTTATTCATTTGAGAGAGAGAGTGTGTGTGTGCGAACAGGGAGAGGAGAGAGAGAAACCCAAGCAGACTCTGCACTGAGTGCAGAGCCCGATGCGGGGCTCTATCTCACAACCCTGAGATCATGAACTAAGCTGAAACCAAGAGTTGGACACTTAACTGACTGAGCTATCTATGTGCCCCATAAGAGCTGTATATTTAATATCAAGTTCAATTCATGTGAGAATAGAGATACAGACCAGGATCTATAAGCTCTTTATTAATGAAACTTGTACTTCTGTCAGAGTCAATCTGAAAATTACAGAAAATTTGATTGCTGAGAAGCTTTACTCTTGTGATCTAATTGACTTCTCCTCACATTACCTTTTCTAAAAGTTTATTTCTCTAGTAAGAATCTAAGACAGAGATAGAGAAACAGAGTTAAGCTTCTAAAGGAATTAAGTTTAATATTCTAAAAGAAGAATCTGGGAACAACCAACACCAGACCCATATTCTAACTTCCAAATACCACCATTTTTGCAAGATTTCAACATTTCTCTTAATAGTCATTTGGTTCCAGTGATTCTACCAGCAGTAATAATGAAGTTAAGATAAAGAATTTGTATATGTATATGTATTTGTATATGTTTTTCTAGTTGGGTCATACATTCATTCTTACATTCAATTCAATAGATATGTACTGATCATCTATCATACTCTCTAGGCTCTATGCTAGGAACCTGGGGATAAGAGGCATGATACCTCTTGGAACTCAGGGAGCTTATATCGCTGGGATAGCCAGACTAATTAACAGGTAATTCTATCAGTAGATACAATGAAAACTCAAAAATTCAAACCTGAATCTGATTATAGATCAAAGGACAATAATCAATTCTATTTAACCCTCTAACAGATGATAGATTACCATCTCTATGTTTTAAAGCAATAGTTAAAAGCAACATATTCTTCTTGTCATGATGATATGACCATAAGCAGAATACTTCTTGGTACTTATGGTTCTCCAGGGATAAAAAGCACTAATGCATGTATATGCGTTGTAATGTGCAATTGTCATTTATGCTTATTATTATTATGCAGTGCAACTAACCTTAGAAAATGGACCTTTTTTCCCCCATTCCTGTAACTCAAGACCATTGTTCACTGAGTAAGTCCAACATTCATTTAGTAGAAATGTAATGAGTACTTTCTATGTTCCAGCATTATGCTAGGCCCTGGGGAAATACAGATGGAGGGCGTAGTTGTGTCTCCATGGAACTTGCAGTCTAATAGAAGAAACAACTATATAAACAAGTCATTAGAATAGTGTGTGACTCGTGCTTTAAGAGCACATAATCTAGCAAAGATGAGGGAGTGAACAGACCTTTTTAGTGGAGCAAATCAGGTGAATTGAGGTGTGTGCTTGATCTATGATTACATTCAAAGGACTGGGTATAGCTGTTGGGGGAATACAGAAATGAATAAGACAAAATTTCTACCTTGATTTCAGTGGTAGATGGGGAGAGAAATGGAAAAAAATATTTCAGAGGTAGTCTGAGATGTGAGATAAGTGCTTTTTTGGAAGTGGAAAGTGCTTTGGAAAAGCAGAGCAAGGAAACCTTTCTTTGCACAAGGCACTGAAGAAGTCTTCACAAAGGAGGTGGTATTTGAGGTGGCACGTTGGCTTATACTCTGGAAGGTTCTATTTATACCAGCAGCCATAAATGATTTCAGTTCTGAAAAGGTGCTTTTAGACATTCTCTTATTTTAAAGTCTTGACAGAGAAACTGCAATAAGCAAATATATTTTCTGCCGAAAGAATCCAGCCAAACACCTTGACATTCTCATTCCACATATTTCACACATGGTATCTTTTATGTCTGGGAAAGTAGACTAGGAAATGGTTCAAATACCCAAGGGCCTCAAAACATATACATTGGAAAGTGTACCTAATTTCCAAAAAAGGTCGAATTGCAAAAGAATCCATTTTGATTGGAAAACAAGCTGCTCACTTGTGGGTCTGGAGCAGCTGCTGCAGTTTAGGCACAAAGGAAGTGAAAGGCACCTCTGCTGTCAGGAAAGTCCTTGTACAGCCTCTTCTTCAGACCAGCAGCAATCTCATACTGACCAGAGTGTCACATGAAAAACCCATTTGGGACGCAGGGAGGTAGGCAGAGTTTGATACAGCTGTTCAAAGGAGTGGAATCCTTCTGATTGCTGCTTCTGATCTTTGCTGACAGTGATTTAGCGCTGGAAGACTCGAATACAGAATAATCCATAGAGAAGGAAAGTAATTTTGCAACTGCTGAGTGTGAGTTGTTTTCTGGCATACACAAGAGTTAAATGGCTGCCCCAGAAAAAAAATATGCACAATAGGACCAAAGGAATGAAAGTGATCAAGAAATTAGGCCACGCTAACTAAAAGCTAAGAATGAATATTTAAAAACTGATAAAAAGAATGATTATTTTTTTGGCTACTACGGAGGGAAAAAAAACATTATCATCAGGCCAAAGAAACTGCACGGCTCAAAGACATAGATGTATATAATTCAATCACCATTTCATTACAGTTACGCAGCCAAGTTATTCATGTCAGATCTAGCACCTGAGAAGCCACTGGGCAACGCCGGGTTGAATGAGAACATCCATCAACATAGATACTGATAGTCATTGCAAAGACCCCCTGTGGGGACGTCTTGCTTTGACTTCACAGATATCATTTCAGTAACTGTTTTATAGACTCTTTTTATGTGATCCTATGTATCATGGTGCCTTATTACATTTATTACACTTCTAAATGACACCAAAGAATGGGCTTTGATGGAACTGCAGTTCTAAGAACAGAGACTACCATCAAATTTCATGGCAGATTACATGATATTTAAGATCAACTGTCTCATTTGTCATCCAAAAAGGGGTTTACCTTTTTTTTTTTTTTTTAATTTGACAGAGAGAGAGAGCACAAGCAGGGGGAGTGGGAGAGCGAGAAGCAGCCTCCCCACTGAGCAGGGCGCCCAATGCAGCGCTCGATCCCAGGACCTTGGGACCCTGACCTGAGCTGAAGGCAAGATGTTTAACTGACAGGGCCACCCAGGTGCCCCAGAAAAAAGGGGTTTACCTTTTAAAAATAAATCGCTTGAATAAGTAAATAAGTAAATAAATGAATATAAAAATAAATAAATATATAAAAAGCTCTTAAATATCTAAATGGTTCCAATATCCCTAGAAAGAAGCATTTTTGACTTTCCCCAGGCATATCCAATCCTCTTGGCAACGAAAGTGACCAAAGCCAAACTGTACCAACTACCCGCACAAACCTGGGTGTGTGACACGCTAATCAGAGTGCTCTGCCCCTGCTCACACTGAAGCTCAGCCTGCCTGTCCTGTAATTCATGTTCGTGAAGCCCGGGTTCGAAGAGTGATCAGACTCCGTGCCCATTTAGAGGAACACAGGGCACCGAGAATGACACAGCCGGCCACTGACAAACGACGGTGCGTGCTTTTTCCATTGCATCGTTTCTTCCAGCTCTCATGGAAACAAGCACTACCACAGCCCCTTGATGAGCCAGCAGAGCCCAGTCATCTGGCAGCCACGACTGGTCTCTGGCATCTGAGAAGAACATCAGCGAAAGAAAATGAGAGGATAAAAAAAGAAGTGAACACAGACCATTCGTTTCTTGCCCTCTTAAATTCTGCAGTTCCACTTGCCTGACTCTAAATTAATTTTGCCTTGAATGCTGTAGAAACTAACGTGAGAGCCCTACCGAGTTTTCAGACCTCTTTGCTATATGCCTCGTACAGGGCTCAGTAACGTTACCGCTGGCTTGCGTGCTCCATAAGGCTTATGACTCACTGATGTAATCTTTTAAATAAGGATATACTTCTCATCCAAAATGACATTATGTGGGAAAATTTAGTTCTGTCACCTGTTTGTCATGAGAACTTGAGAAAGTTACATAATCTCTTTCGACTGTATCTTTACCTCATTAAAATGAGAATAAGAAAACCTGTCTTTATTATTATTAACTGTGAGGTTTATTGATTATTCGAAATGAGCACAGTTCACTGTTTTACTCTTATAAGGCCTCAGAGAACAGAGACGTCACAGCTGTGTGATCTCTGAGTTCTCTGCTAGTTATCTCAATGACTTTACAGAAATGTATTTGGTGTTCCTATTAAGCAAGATGTTAGCCTCTCAAATAAAATATATACGCACATATATATGTATGAGAAAAGTATCCTTACATGAAAGACAATATAGTGTAGTAGTTAAAAGCACAGACTGGAACTAAATTCTACATATAAACTGTGCGGTCTTGAGTAAGTAAGTTACTTAGCCTCCTTGCTTCATAAGGTTTTTGGAAGAATTATATGAGTTAGAACTCATAAAATGCTTAGAGCAGTGCCTAGACTGTAGTAAGCATTCACATCACGGATGCTTATGAACACGACCAAACCAGGGACTTGCCAAACCAATACTTTTTCACATCAAATTAATTGACAGGTTTTTAGGCCATATAAATGGTTTAAATTTCTAGTCCTAAGCCCACAAGTTTTGTATAGAAATTCTCACAATGCCCAGTGTCTAGAATGGTGCCTAGTATAGAATAGGCACTTCATAAATATTTGTTGAATGAATGAATGAATGAGTCAATCAGTGGGAGTTTTCCAGCCCCCTCCCCATACACACCCTTTTTTCCCCGATCCATTCAGAGCCATAGCTGAGAAGAGCAGGTCTCCTACTTCAGGGCAGCTTTTCCCAGTTTGCCCACTGAGCTTATTGCCCTTTGGAGTCACAGCTATACTCAGGAAGCTCCCATTTACCCTCTTATCCTGCTCAGACCCCAGCTTTGTCTCCTATCCCCTCAACTCTAAGTGTGTCATGTGCCCATGAGAACACAGAGTCTAGTTCACCAAGGACTGGCAGCTGCTCTCAGGGGAAAATCCTCCCCAATTTTTTTCTTCTGAGAAATGTTCTTTTTTCAGTTATTTCTGGTCAACACTTACTTTTCTTACTTTATCTCCAGATAAACCATGCTTTAAAAAGACATATTTTACATTTTAACCAGAAATTTTAGGTATAATGTACTCATCTTCTATCACATTGCTAGATGTAAAATTCTTTACGACCATTTCTTTAAAATGAAAAGAATGAGTTATAAGAAAGTTAACGTCTCTGAGTTTTGATATTCTATCTTAACTCCTTGGAAGTTAGAGAACTTTTTTCTTTTGTGTGTTCCAGATTAGAACACATTTATTATTACCTCATATAGGAATAACACTAGCTATAACTTATTGAGTGCTACCGTGTACTAGGCATTTTACATATATGATCTCTAATCATTACAGTAACTTTGCAAGCATTCTTTATTGGCCTTATTTTAGGCTAACTGAAAGCCAGAGCATTTATGAAACTTTTCTTTGTTTCAAGGTAGTAAGAAGTTGTAGCAGATGTGTATTACGGCACCTGCTCACCTACATTCCTCTAAGGGATATTATTTTACCCTGTTGGAGGGGTAGCGACCATTGTTTATACCATATTATTCTACCCCCGTGTCCCTGCCAAGTGAATGAAAGGTACTATATTGACCTAAGAATCCACAATTTATATGTTAGTCAATGCCCTCCGACCAACCTAAACGTTGATGTGGGCCAATCAGGTTCTCCCTTTTTCATATGAACTTTGCCAGTGGTGGGTTATCTCTGACAGTCAAAATTTCCTTTAACCAGTTAAAGTGTCGGGAAAAACAAAAAGTCAAGAAGTTCTAAACTGTCAGATTCTTGAGAACAAGTGACAAAGGACTATAGTTTTCAGTGTAGTCCCCATTTCTTTGTAAATGCCCCATTTCTTATTTAAATAATAAAAAGAGCCTAATTGGAAGTGCTGTAGGTAAGGAACATATACAATAACTTCTCCCATCCAAGTACTAACCAGGCCCGACCCTGCTTAACTTCCGAGATCAGACGAGATCGGGCGCGTTCAGGGTGGTATGGCCGTAGACCATATACAATAACTTCTATAAAATTTTTCTACATCTTTATTAAATCTCAAGTATTTATGAGACCAGAGGAAACAGGAAAAAGAGCCACTATTTGTTTAAAGTTTCCCTGCTTAGAATTGGTTAACTTTAAAGCATTTGAACGCTTTCGACAGTCCCTGATCGTACCAGAAGGAGCTCAAGTCAACTGAAGCACTGAACAAAAATGTGTTCTTTCCCTTTAACCATATTAACTTATTCATTTATTCAATGAATATATATTTGGTGAGTACCTACTGTGCTCTCAGAATTGTTTTGGAGGCTAGGAAATACAGTGGTGAACAAAACAGACTTGGTTCTTCACAGTATTTACATTCCAGCAGGAAAAAGATAGTAACAAATAGTTGCACAAATAATTACTTATAGTAGCAAAAAATGCTATAAAAAGGACAATAAATATCTGATAGGAGGACTGGAGAATGAGGAACTAGCACAAAAATATGAATATTACAGATAATTCTGACTCATTATAGATACAAAATTTTACATAAAATACTAGCAAACAGAATCCAACTTGCAGCACCTTGAAAGCATATTCGGCATGACCAAATGGGGTTCATATAGGAATATAAGGATAGTTCGATATTAAGAAATCTGTTAATATAATTTACCATATTAGAACATCGAAAGATAAATTATATGTCACCTCTATACATGATAAAAGGTATTTTATAAGATTCACCAAATTCTTTTTTTTTTTTTTTAAGATTTTATTTATTTGAGAGAGATAGAGCACAAGCAGAGCGGGAGGCAGAGGGAGAGGGAGAAGCAGGCTCTCTGCTGATCAGGGATCCCGACATGGGGCTCCATTCCAGGACTCTGGGATCACTACCTGAGCCGAAGGCAGCCACTCAACCAACTGAGCCATCCCTGATTGCCAAATTCTTGACTAAAACTCTTGATTAAATAAGAATACATATCTTTATTGACTGCTTATTACATTCCAGGCAGTTTCCTAAGCACTTTGAGTTTTAACTCACATAATACTTCCAAAAACCCTATGAGGCAATAATATTATGGCCAAATCCTACAAGGCCTAATAGGCCTTGCTGAAGATTTCAGATGCTAACATAAAGACAATGGGAAAGCTGCTGAAAGGGTCAAGCAGAAGCATGATGTAATCAGATTTGCATTTTATAAAAGTTCATTCTGTCTACAACATGAGGGTACAAGAGCAGATATGGATGAACCAATTCAGAAGCTATTAGAGTAGTCTCAGTGATTAACAGAAACATTGGGTCTGCCAAGTTACAAATTTGGGAGATTATTAAAACTTTAACTTGGGGAGAGCTACTAAGAGTTATTGAATAGAGAGATATTGCATGTACAGAGGTATTTTAGGTGAGTTGGAAGGGAGAAGAGAGTTAAAACTAGAAAGACCAGTTAGGAAATGACTGCTTGATAAGGCATGAGGTAATGAGAGTCTGAACGAAGGTGATGGCAGAAAAAAAATGGAAGGAAGATAGGGATACAAGAGACTCTGAGCACCAAGACAAAACTCCCAGCGCTCAATATACACCTGCACGAGGGTGATGGATAGTTTTGTTGCTTTTATGCATTATGAGCTGTTTTATGCCCAAGCACATCTCATTCTTCTTTATATTGGAGCAATCAGCACAAATTTGGCACATGGTAGGCTCACAACTAGTCAAATAAATGAAAGAAAGAATGAACAAGACACAGAATAGCTAGAATCAAAAAGACAAGAAACAACAAATTTGGCAAGGATTCAGAAAACTCACGCACTATTGTAGAAATGTAAATTGGTGCATCTGCTGTGGAAAACAGGATGGAAGTTCCTCAAAAAATTAAAAATAGAAATACCATACAATCCAGTAATTCCACTACTGGGTATTTACCTAAAGAAAACAAAAACACTAATTCAAAAAGATATACACACCTCTATGGTTATTGAAGCATTATTTACAATAGCCAAGGTATGGAAATGGCCGATCAACAGATGAATGGATAAAAAAGATGTGGTGTGTATATATATACAATGGAATATTACTCTGCCTTAAAAAAGAATGAGATCTTGCCATTTGTAACAACATGGGTGAAAGTAAAGGGTAAAATGCTAAGCAAAATAAGTCAGAAAAAGACAAATACATTATGATTTATTTACATGTGGAATCTAAAAACAACAACGACAATAAAACAAATGAACAAACAGACAGACTCGTAAATACAGGCAACTGGTGGTTGCCAGAGGGGAAGGGGGAGGGTGGCATGAGCAAAACAGATAAAAGAAATTAAGAGATACAAAATAAGTCATGGAGGTAAAAAGTATAGCATAGGGAATATAGTCAATAATATTTTAATATTGTTGTACGTTGACAGGTGGTGACTACACATCTGTGTGAGCACTGGGTAATGTATGGAATTGTTGAATCATTATGTTGGATACCTAAAACTGATATAATACTGTATGTTAATTATACTTCAAAACTCAAATACAAAAAAAAAAAATAACCCTCAAATACACAGACAAGTAATATGAACAAACTGGTGTTCTGTCAACTATTCCACTATATTACAAACTGTAAAATAAAACTGGGGAAAAAAAGGATGTGCAAGACAGTGACAGTGACAGAGATATTTTTGGAATGACATTCAGAGTCTATGCCTCTTTTTTTTTTTTTTTTCTGCAAGGGTTGGGAGAGAGGTGGTACTTTGCTTTAATGTCCTCATGGAACTGTCACAGATTAAGAGAGACCAAGGACGAATGCATGACAGCAAAATGAAGTACTGTGGGATTCTGGATTGGATCGTGAAGCAGAAAAAGAATATTAGTGGGGAAAACTGGAGAAATTTAAATAATGTCTGTAGATCAACAAATAGTATTTTATTGGTGTTAATTTCCTGATTTCGATAACTGTACTGGGCTTAAGTTAGATGTTCACATTAAGGGAAGCTGGGGGAAGGATATGCAGGAACTGTCTGTACTATTTTTTAACTTTTTAAAGTCTAAATTATTTCAAAATAAAAGGTTAAAACAATAAATACCTCTGTTGATGGCAAATCTTTATTTTTTAAATGTACAGAACTGACTGACAACAGAAGAGAAAAGAAAAATTAGTGCGGAACAAAGGCTGGTGAAAAGGGCAGTAATCTATCTGGGTAATAAGTTTCTTGCAAGGGGAAGGGTTGATTAAAAAAACATGCTATGACTTTAAGTAAATATGAGACTGTTTTCCTTTACAGTTCATAAATGGCTTCTAAAGGCAATTCAAAAGGACGAGTTCTAAAAATATTTTTTGCAATGACAGCACTGTTGGATTTGTGTAAAGAATGGCTACATTGAAGAATAGCAGTCATTTAAACAGTGTACCTTACGGTATATTTATTTTCAAAAAATCACTCTTCACACCTCAGGGTGTTAAAGCAGTTTCTGTGCACTCAGTAAGTAAAAGAAAAGTTAATTGAATGCAATAACTTATCATGTCTCCTTCTGCTTTCTAATGTAGGAGCCCAAGTCAGTTTTTAGACTACTGTTATGGACAATCTTGTTTTACCTTTTTGAGCTTGTAAGCAAATTATTACTCTTTAGCAGAAATCTGCTATTCTTTGGTGGGGGGGAGGTAGGGGGAAAGGAAAGTACAAAGAGAAACAGAGTGACAGAGAGGCCACAGGCAGTGTGCAGTCAGCAAGGTCAGTTCTCCCAGGTCATACCTCTGTTGGTCTCACAATGTATTCTCTCTAGATCAACGCTGAGCATCGACTGGACATATTCACCAATCTGTAGGTCATGACAGCTGCAGCATTTTATGGAGAATTTATAACTCAGAATCTTACCCATGAGCTAATAAGCTCAGATATTCATTCATTAGAATTTGTGTTAGAAGGCCTTTGAGCCACATAACTAAAAAATAAAAGAAAATAATATATAAAAGTATATAAATATTCATAAACAATTATCCAAATAGGCACTATGCCCATGTCTATAACAAAACAGAAGCATTTTATTTCTTTATTCCCCTAATAAAGCAACATGGTAGAGGATATAGGCCCACACCTTAGAACCAATGTCCTAATTTTTGTCACTCTTCTTTCTGCCACTTAATTTGCCCACATTTTGCCCCTCTTGCTTATAAAACACATGTAATAACACTGTTGCCTTCCAGGGGACTTATGTAAATTAATGAATATGGCTGTAAAACATTTTGCAAACATGAAGTGTTACATAATTACTAATTCCTTGACTGTGCTCATTATATTACCCACTTTGAACCTTAATATTTGCTTATAACCCTACACTTCAGATTTCCCCAAGGAAGAAATTTCAACTTTACTTGCCTGTGGCTTTATAGACATTTCTTCATATAAGCAAAGTCCCAATTCAATAGGACGCAGAACCATGAACAAACACTACTAACTAAAAACCAAGCACTATTCACAGATGCTCTCAGCCTGTGAATGTACAAAATGCACCCTAGTAATAGTTAGGCACATTCATTCAACATTTCCAGTTGGGGATTGTAACAGAAATATAACAACTCACAGAGTTAGAGAGTAAAAACTAAAAGTTCGCAATATAATCTACTGACTCTCAAATTCTTTGCTTAAACAGAAAACTGTATTTTCTCACTATTCAAAGGGCAGAATCCTATGTGGGCTAAAAGAAAATTTTACATCTGAACAATATTTGAGTAATTTAGCCTGTTGCTCTAGCTTTACACGTTTTATCAATGAATCACTTTGAACTACTACTACTCATGCTCTATCTTAGCCCACCTGAAACTATCACCAACTTGAAAACACAGTGTCATACTAAAACTTACTAAGATAATTAAATGAGACAGTACATGAAATATTCTGCACAGTATCTGTTATACACAGTAAGCACTCAATAAATAGTACTTACAAAAAATAACATGTTAATAATATTTAATTCTGACAAATCAGTTGATGGTTCAATGAAAATGATATTATGGAAGACTTAGAGAAATACCAGTATTTTTACTTGTACATTAAACCCATGACAAAGAAACACAGGTTAATAAATATTTAGCCCATATTTGGATAATAAAAAATTCATCATAAAATGAAAGATGGTAGCTACACTTGTAGTGAGCTGCATTTGTGGTGAATCACTATGTTATACACCCGAAATTAACATAACACTGTGCATCAACTATGCTCAAAAAATTTTTTTAAACCTCATCACAATGAGAGTAACAAGATTAAGAAAACAAACATTTTTGATGTAACAATTTTTATATGTTGATATATTATAAAATATAACAGAAACCATCCTATTTTACTATAAAAATTTAATGGCAAAATGTTATCTATCCAGAGCCCTCAAAAGCTTCCATTGAAAGAGTGACTGTCACACTGAAATGGTAAATAAGAAAACTGTCATTTGATTGGATTACACTCAGATTGCATAAAGGAAGGATGAATATTACAGTAAGTCAGTATGCAATCTATATAAGTGGGTCAGTGTGAAACAAATGGTTTGTTTTCTAATATCATAACTTGGAACAATTCCCATTATTAACAGAAAATAGTCCCAAGTCCACTTTAATAGATTTGGATCTAAAACAAAAAAATATGATTTAGGGCAAAGCATATTGTTCAATGAGGCTGAGGGGTTTGCTATCACTCAGGACTGGACAGCTGTCACTAACAATGTGACTAATAATGATCACAAGTATGTAGGATAAAATAGTAAAACAAACATAAGTGCCACAACTCCTAGGGCATCAGCGAGTTCACACAAGAAAAAAACTATACATGTACTGAATATGGAAAAACGCACAAAAAGATTAAGACTGCTTGCATTCCAGAAAATTCATACTGGATAGAAACTATGTCTGTACTGAACGTTGGCAGGCCTTCAGACAGAAGTCAGAGTTGATTACTCATCAGAAGATTCATACTGCAGAGAAACCTCATGGAAATAGTATCTGTGGGAAATCTTTCGCTAGGGAAATCACATCTTCAAGTTCATCGGTTAATTTATACAGCAGAAAAACCTCTATATGAACTAATTTATGGGAAGGCCTTCACTAACAGGTCAAATGTGCAGAAACCTCCAAATGCTCACACTTAGTCTCCCAATGTAGTGATCGTGCTAAGGGCTCCAACCAGTCACTCCAACAGCCAGATATCAGGCCTCGTGTGCACCAGAGTATTCATACATGAGAGAAAAAGCGTTTGTTGTTTGAAAGTAATAAAGCTTTCTCACAGGAATCAGATCTAATTATAAAATCCATGCTGCAGAGATCCGTATGAATGTGTTATACGTGAGAAAGCCTTCAACAAGAAGTTTCTCACATGTATGAAAGACAACTCATTCCTGAGAGGACCCCCAACAATGCCCAGCAAAAGGAACCTTTCCTTATTTGTACCAGTCTCCCTGAGTATCAATCACAACTTCCTACTGACAGCTTAACCCATTAGGAAAAGCCTTCCTGTAGAATGTACTAAAATTTGCATTTCTTTAAATAGTATCAAGGTTATCACTGGCAAATTGTAGTTCTTCATCTATGACCTACTTGTTCCAAACTCTTACCTCATTTTTCTCATGGATTTTCTTTAATTGATTTGTATAATTCTTAACATATAATGGATATTAACTACTCATTTGTTATGCATTGCAAAAATTTTATTCCAGCTTTCATTATATTATCATTTACAAGAGGGAGGATATTGATTCATCTAAGTTAGAAATAATAAACTTCCTCCAAGAAAGTTAAAAGTAGTTATTGCAGGGGCACCTGGGTGGCACAGTTCCTTAAGCAACCAACTCTTGGTTTTGGCTCAGGGTGGTGGGATCAAGAACCACCTTGGGCTCTGGGCTCAGTGCAGAGTCCACCTGGGATTCTCTCTCCCTCCCTGTCTCTGTCCCTCCTCCCTGCTCTTGCATGCATGTGCTCTCTCTCTCTAAAATAAATAAAATCTTTAAAAAAAAAAAAAAGGCAGCTAATGCAAATTCTAGTGAAATTAATAAAAATCAGTAAACCAACCAACTATATCTTCAACATAAGTATGCTATCCTACCCAATAGAATCTATAAAATATTTTCAGGTAAAGGGGCGCCTGGGTGGCTCAGTCGTTAAGCGTCTGCCTTCGGCTCAGGTCATGATCCCAGGGTCCTGGGATCGAGCCCCGCATTGGGCTCCCTGCTCTGTGGAAGCCTGCTTCTCCCTCTCCCATTCCCTCTGCTTGTGTTCCCTCTCTCGCTGTGTTTCTCTCTGTCAAATAAATTAAATCTTTAAAAAATATATATATTTTCAGGTAAAAATTAGATACCATAGATCAAAAATCCTATGCGAGTTCAGAGAACCTTAAGACAACCAAATTTAAAAGCATGTCTTTGTCATTTAGGGGAAATACTGCCTCGTTATATAAGGTAAATATTCTTTCTGTGTAGTGAGTTTATTGAATTTGTACAGAGGAAAACGGTGATGACATGCCCACTAAACATGAGCTATATTCTTTAATACCTTTTTACTGAAGTCTCGCTTCCTGAGTGTTAATTGAACTGGCTTCAAAAGCATCTGGCAGGTATGGCCTCGGATGACCAAAGAAGACCATCTCCTGGAGCGGGGGAGCCTGCGGAGCTGCCACCACTTTTCCCTCTGAATACAGGCCCACAGAGCCAGCCGGGACACAGCTGCGGCCCAGTTGTTGGCTTTGATTTCCTATGGCTACACTAAAAACAATCGCCCCAGCTTGATCACATGATAATTAAATCTGAATTACTACAGCTAAGACTCACAATGTTAAAAATTAAAATTTGCCAAGAATTGAGAAAAACTATCTAAAGAATGAATTATATTTGTGGTTGTGTCATCATGTACCCCAACGTACATTTTGTTATCTCGTCTGAGATCAGATCGACAAAAGGGCCGATCGTATTTTGCGGAGAAGATAAATATTACATTGGCCAAATGAAGAAGGAGAGAAGTATATTATTAAGGCCTCTTATTGATATAGATGCCATTAACAGAGCAATCATCATATCGACACTCAGAAATAACACTTTTCCTCAGCACAGCTCTCCAGACCAATAAGCTCTCAAGGGCAGGGAACAATAGGTTACCAGTGTTTCTACCATCAGCCCAAGCACAGTGCTGAACGTATAACAGGTACTCAATAAATGTGTTCTGAATGAATGAGAAAGGAAACTGGCAGGATAAGTTATACAATAGTTAAATCTAACTAGGTGACAATGGTGATGATGGCCTGATGATTTAATTCTTTATGTGATGCAGAGAAAATAAGAGATAGAATATTCCTAATTTCCCTAGACTCTGTCCCTTCTGGCCGTGACTCTCACAGAATGAGTGCCCTACAACTTCCTGATTATAAAGAGGAATATAGTTGGTATCTGCTCTGGAACACAACCAGGAGGAAAAGGCAGAAAGTATTCAGAGTTAACCAGAAGCACCTCTTTGAGGACTAGGAAGCAAATATTATCCCCCAACAAAAATCTCCAGTAGGTTCAGGTTTACTTTCAATAGTGATATGTGCTTCAGTGAATGTAGTTTTAAGGATGGGGAACCTTGCTGGGTGCCTCTGACCTAGTGCCCGCCCCACTTACTTTGTTGAAGTTGTACTGAGTGTAGGAGTTATAACATAATCACTGGAAGGCCAGACATTCATTTACGTAAATCATACATAAATTATATCAGCGAAGTGGGGTAAATAATCAAGACACGTTTATTTTCTAGCATTTTTCTCCTGGTCAGAGAAAATGCTGGGTCTACCTTACGGGACCATTGGTGCTGTAACCTTTCATTATTATTCCCCGATGTAGCTTTATAAATGGGGAGCTATGGGATACCCAGGACGTTCCTGATTCAGTTTGAAACTGTGTCCGTGTGCATGGCTGGAGACTGGAGACAGTGCCATGTGCTAGGGTCTTGGAGACACGGGAAGGATACTCCAGGAGTGGTGATGGGATCTACCCTGTGATTAAGATCAGTAGACATGGAGGGCAGGCTACAGATGGGCACACTGAATCATGTGATTCCTTAATCTCAGCCAAGGGAGAGGATGTGGGCCTGTATTGTGCATCAGAAAAAAGAAAGAAGGTATTGAGAAGATAGCAAGCAAGATCTCCAAGGAAGGCAGTTGAGATTGGGCCTTAATGAATTACGGAAGACCACTGTTAAGTGGGGTTGGAAACGTAAAAATGCAATGGAAGGAGAGGCTCCGGAGACTACAACTTCATGAGTACGACGTTATCCTAGGATTCCTAACCTTGAATGCTAACGGAATTTCCCGTATGAGGTTATGCTGTGGATAGGTTACACTTCAAGAACCAAACCCCGAAAGGCTCAGATAACCATTCCTTAAAAGGCAGTCCCGCGTGCAGTGCTGTATCTGCCGCTGGAACGCAGTGCAGATCCTACTATGCACAGGCAGGAAGGGGGAAGATAGCCCAGGGAGGCCAGCTCCTCAGCAGCAGTGGGGCTTGAGGGTAACCTATAAAAACACATGCCCAAACGAGGAGCAACGAGGTCTCGGGGGCAGGGAGGAGGATCACACAGGTAACCTAACTTGAGGGCCTGGAAGGTACACAACACAGTCACAAATCAAAGGCTTAATAAGGTCATTAATACTTATCACCACAGGTGACCATCTGCTTTCAGTCTGTGGTGGGATGTAATTGCTCCCTTCTTGCTAGCAGCCATTTCAGGAGACCCCAGGGGCACGTCTGGCCACCTGCCCAAGGTGGTCCTTCCCCTTTGGTCTTTTGGCAGGAACGGAGAGGCATACTGGGGTAGAGGAAGTGGTTTGGTGAACATGACTGGATTTGCAGTTTAACCAAAACCAAAGTACTTGGTATGGCATTGTAGTGGGGCTGCGCTGGATTTACTTCTCAGAAAAGAATGAACTGCTGCACATTTGATACGGGAAGAGAAGCCTTGAAAGCAGACACCTACGCACCAAGAGCAAATAACAATTTAAGATGGATGAACTAAAAAGACACACAACAGCACAACCACATGAGAGCTTTTGTGTATGTAAATTTGCTTGCTTTTTAAACCACCGATATCCTGTTTCTGAAAACTTATTCCTAGCCCTTATTCTCCTCTAAGAGAACCCAATCAGTTTCTGACAGGTCTTTCCCAAACAGCTGTCTTTCATTTAATTTCATTTAGTGTGCAAACCGTTTCAAGTTGCAGGCACAAGCACACTGTGAAGAATTCATTTTCTCTAGTTTCCTGGAGACGATAAAAGAATTTAATAATAAAAAAAAACGTTGAACTTTGGCCTGAAATGTTGCTGTCCTGCCGAAATGGTGAATTATACAAGTGGAAGTGATCCAAAGGTTATTTGGTCCACCCCCTACCATGCAAAAAGAGCCTAAACAGATCCTTTTGTGTAATTATCTTACTTGTCCTTTTAAAATCTTGTAAGAAAAATTCTGCATTCTCACTAAATAAATTTGGTCCAGACCTTGATAATTCGAAGAATGAACTTCCCTAGGGATCAGTGCAAGGGAGAAAAAAAGGATATAGGACTCACAAACTGGAACGAGTCAGAATATAGAATTAAAAAAAAACAAGTATGATCCTAGAGTACTTTTACAGGAAAGTATCAGGGAAGATGTTTGTTTAAAAAGCTGAGTTCTCAGAAGAGAGAAACAAATAGTGCACAATAGTTGAGAGCACAGACTTTAGCGTTTCATGCCCATGGATTCAAATTCTACCAATGCTATTTTAAGACATGGTTCTCTTGTCTCCAAAACAGATGTTAACCACAACATTTATTGAGTTCATACTACCTTTTGGGCAGTATTCTAAGTGTTTCACATGTATTAATTTAGAGAAAAATGCTATTATAGTGTTGTGTAGACTAAATAAAACAATATAAAGCACTTGGTACAATTCTTGTGTTCAGTAAGTGAGAATAATCATTATTTCAACTTTTGTTTGTGAAAACCTAGACTGACCATCAATAAGACTTTGGCAACCAAAGAACTAAAAAAAGAACTAAAACAAGTTAGCACCACTTTGCTTGCCCGCCCCTGGCTACTTCCCCTCCATCCAGTGTAGGAAACAACCTCGAGACAGGCATGAGAAAGGAGGAAATTTAGCTTTGTCCTTTCGCCTGAGTAATAATAGTAAGAAGAAGGGATTATGGAATAGTGTGAACACCTTCCAATTCCTTCGGCCCAATTAAGAATCTCCTCATCCTCTACTTTTCACTCCAATCATGCTCCTTGAAACATTCTGGGTTTCTAACCCAGGGTCTTGAATGCCACAGGGTACTTCAAAGAACCAGTCTGTTGTCCCTTGTACAGTTTTGCCCCATCTTAAACTTCCACCTGTCACAGAAGACATGCTAAACTTAACTTCCCCAGTTTCTCAGTGGTTCCTGAATGTGACAGTCCTTAGAAATGGCAAATGTCTCATTATGAACTTTAAAATAATTTGGGAATCTATTAATAATACTTAAGTCTCAGCATCTCTTCAGGTAATAAAACCAGATTTCTCTGTTCAGTTCAAGCACAACTTGAACTCAAGGGTGACTATGAAGTCACTTTGTTCAAGAGATTTTTCCGTATTTGGGGGAGAAATATTTAGTGTAGAGAAGAATTACTTGCCTCAGATTGAGAGCAAATATAGTATCTACCTAATAGGGAAAAATAGATGAGAAAACTGAATTAACCTTGCTAAAGGAAATAATTTAAAAAATTTTAAAGCATAATTTCCCTGATAGCAAAAACTGGTAAACTTTGGTGTGAGTTATCTCTTTAAGAAGTTTTTTAAATTACTTAATTCTTATTTTCTGAGGATGTTTTTATCTAAAGCATTGTGTTAGAAGAAGGTGGATGATATCTCGAGATTTCACTTAACTCCAAGATGCTGTGATAATTCAAATGTTTTTCTAGCATAAAACTATTTTTTTTAAGAAATTCAAGTGAACAAATGGGCATTATTTAATATACCCACTCCTGCTACCTTTAAAAGCTGAATAATCTATTCTAGTTTAAGTAAAATAGATCACCGATTTATTCAGGTTTCAAAACTGCTTTGTAGACTGGAAAAGAAAATTTTTTAAAAATATGCCATCTCCCCAGGGAGCTGTTGAAAGCAACAACTATAAGGTTAGGCAGGGATTCAAAGGAGCTAAATTTAGAGCTTGCTATCACTTGAACTGGGCACAAAGACTAAGAGGCAAAGGGAAAGTTGCTGGTGAGCAGGACCAATGCATACAAGAGTTGATTAAAATTAACAGTTCAAATGTGGCTGAAACTGAAGCCATGGTGCAGAATTCTCTCCATGTATGCCAACACTTGACAGGCAATGGCTACAGGGACATGCAATTTGACAAGAGGCTAAAACATACTCTATTTTAAAAGAGAAGACCAGCAATGACATTGGTGATGCCACCATCCTGTGTTATCAAGTACTACCACCCACGCTTTTCCATCCAGCCCATATTGCCATCACTAGCAAGTACGCCGGAGCCAGACACCACATTCAGAACCGTGGCTCCTTGCTGTCTATTCTCCAGGCCCCAAATAACTGGTTTCTTTATCCAATCACCCTGAATAAGAGGGAATATTGTCTAGCAACTAACAGCAGAGGATCGCCGGACACTCCCTGGGGAAATGCATTGGGAATATGGAAAGTGGAAAGGAACTGTCCCCCAGCAAAGAGTCTACCTTCTCATTCTCCCAAGCCCATTATTTCTCTCAGGAAACTTTGCTTCCTATTATATAATGCTTTGGGTAGGACACTCATAATTCTCACTAGCACCATGCCAGAACATTCAAGAAAGAAAATCTACTTCAATTCCACGTTTATAAAAAAAAAAAAAGAGGATATGTACGAATTCATACCATAAGCTGGGCTCACAGACACATTATAAAAGTCATATTCAACCTGCCTGCATTTTATCAAACCATGAATCATTTCTTCACTGACCCCCCCAAGATTCTTGTGCTCTGGCCAAGGAGCATTTTAAGTGTGTGGCCATCAAGTGCCATGAATAACAAAGAATGCAGGAAAAGCAGTTTCTAAATCAAATCCGTACTCTTGAAAATAAACACATTTCCAAATGATGTAATTGCAACAATATGCCAGTCTTGGTTTGAAAATTAATATAACATTAAGGTTTTTTTGTGTGTGTTTTTTAAAGACCAAGAAGGAAGTGTAAACAAAAATGACATCATATCATTCTATCATGTTTTGCCTGTATGTAATAAGACCAGCTGGTGGAAAGTAAGGCAGTAGATAGATATATAAAAATAAAGAAGATTAAAGGTCTTCATGCATAAAGCCTAAATTACATTGTATTCAAACTGAAATAACCCAAACGCAGATAATCCAAAACCAAAGTAATAGATCTTTAAATACATGTAACAGTTTTAATGAGATATAACTAACTCACCATAAAACTTACCCCCTTCTAGTAAACAAATCACTATTATCTAGCACACTCACAGATGTATAACCATCATCAGTACCTAAATCCAGAAGATTTTTACTACCCCCAAAAGAAACTTCGTAAACTCATTAGCAGTCACTCCCCATTCTTTTGCTCCAGATCCTGACCACCACTAATCTGTTTTTTGTCTCTATAGATTTGCCTATTCTAGACATTTCACACAAATACAACCATAGGATATGTAGCTATTGTGCCTCTTTCACCTAACATAATGTTCATCTATGTTACTGCATCTATCAGTACCTTATTCTTTTTCATTGCCAAATACTATTCCGTTGTATGGATATACCTCATTTATACACATTCATCAGCTGATAGACAACATCAGTTGATAAGATATTTGGGCTATTTCCATTTTTTGGTTATTGTGAATAAGGCTGCTATGACTATTCATGTGCAAGTTTTCATGTAAACATATTTTCTATTAATGTGGGTGTACACCTAGGTGCAGAATTGCTGGGTCATATAGTAACCCTACATTTAACTTTTCGAGAAATGCCATACTGTTTCCCAAAGTGGTTACAATATTTTACATCCCCACTGACAAAGTATGAGGGTCTCAATGCCCCTACACCTCATCAACACTTATAATTGTCTATCTTTCACAACATCCTAGTGGTGTGAAGTGGTATCTCATCCTTGTGATGTGTATTCACAAATGGCTGGTGAGTATCTTTTCATGTGCTTACTGATCGTCAGTATAACTTCTTTGGAAAGATGTCTATTCAAATCTTTCATCTGTTTTTAATTGGGTTATTTATCTCTTTATCATTGGGTTTCAAGTGTTGTGTTTTCTGGAAACTAGACCTTCATCAGATATGAGATTTGTAACTATATTCTCCCATTCTGTGGGTTGTCATTTTACTATTCCGATGGTATACTCCAAAGCACAAAAAGTTTTTTATTTTGATGAAGCTCAATTTATTTTTACTTTGGTTTTTGGTGCTTTTGGTGTCATACCTAAGAAACCAGGGCCTAATCCAAGGTTACAAAGATTTACACCTATGTTTTCTTCTAAGTCATATAGCTTTATAGCTTACATCTAGGTGTCTGATCCACTTGATATGTGGTATGAAATAGGGGTTTAATTTTACTCTTTTGCATGTGGATGTCCAGCTGCCCCTGAGCTATTTATTGAAGAGACTAATCTTTCCTTCATTGAATTCCTTCTTAGAATGCTTGTCAAAATTCAATTGCCCATAAATGAGTTTACTTCTATATTCTCAGTTTTAATTCACTGATCTATATTCTATCCTACACCAGCACCACACTAGCTGGATTACTATAGCCTTGTAGTAAGTTTTGAAATTAGAAAGTCTGACTCCTCTAACTTTGTTGTTCTTTTGAAGATTGTTTTGGCTGCCTGGGTCCCAGTGAACTTCAGGGTCAGCTGGGATTTTGACAGGGATTGTGTTGAAACTGTAGATCAGTTTGGGGAGTATTTCCATCTTAATAACATTGAGTCTTCTGATCTGTACTCATGAGATATCTTTCCATTTATTCAGGCTTCTTTAATTTCTTTCAACAATGTTTTGTAGTTTTCAGTGTATAAATCCTACCTTTCTTTGGTTAAACTATTCCTAAATATTGTATTCTTTTTGATCAAGGTATTAGGCTTTAGTGTCTCTTCTAACTTTCTTGAATCATCCAGGTAAAAAATAATTCTATCCAGACTCAAGCATGTTCAGACTAATCCTGGATGTTTATAAACATCTTTAATGAGGAAGGAAATAGTATGGATCTATCATGAGGCAGTAGAAGGGAGCAGAATGCAGACTGGAATCAAGTAAGATAGGTTCAGACTAAACCTTTGTCACTTATAAGCTACAGGATGCTGGAAAATTTGTTTTCCTTCTCTAGCCTCGGCTTTCCCATTTATAAAATTAAGACAATATCTACCTTGTACATTTTATATAGATTAGAAACAATATACCAAACATAAACTTCTTAAGAGCTTTGTCTTATTCACTCACCATATATCTTTAGACCCCAGATCAATGTCTGAGGCATAGAAAATACTCAAATATTTGCTAAACAAATTAACAAAATGTCTGATGTAGCATCTAGCAAAAATAAGAACAATAAATGACAGCAATGGTTATTATCATCATCGATATTATCAACATTAGTATAAACAACCTAATGCTCCAGTGAAGTAAGTAAACCAAATTATGCCAGTACAACAACCTGAAGAAGTGGAAGAACAAATACATTTAGCCAGAGGTAATGCAAATCTGATAATAACAAAAGAAAACTTGAACAATGCCAATGTGGCAGATCACCTTTAAATTAACTTTTTTGCTCACTTCCTATTTTTGTGTATGGGAAAGGCTGGAAAACACGGTGCCAGATAGGGGGAAATATGCCAGAAGAGCTGAAAATAAAAAAAAAAAAAACCCTACCATGTCTATATTATACTGGTTATAATGATAAAAGTATATTAACAGAGCTAAGAAGGCACTCTGATTTTCAAAAATAAAATGGAATGTTCCTTAGGTCCTTATTTTCTGTAAAGTTCATTGTTTCAAAAAGAATAAAAGAAAAGTAGAAAAGATGAAAAGAAAAAGAACACTATGAGTAAGCCTGGCTAGAAATCTCTAGTTTGGGGGTCTTAGAGTTTTTCAAAACTACATAGGAACATCTGTAAAAATAGAATAAGAGGACAAAAACTAATGTTTAAACCAAAATTCAAGTCCAGTTGCCATGTGCAGACTCTAAAAATGCCTTCTGATGTTTCAACAGACTGTGCTTTTTCATTTCCTGTAGTTCTATCTTCTAAGAAGAGGGAGCCACTGTTTTGCATTTAAGACATGGCATTTAGAAAGACTCTACACTCTGACCTTGGCACTCGTCCTTACTAATTAATTGTTTTGAAAACCAATTTTTTCCATTTCTATTTCATTCCCATAGCTGCAAATCAAAGGAAGATGATTCTACAAACTGTCACAGACAGGCTAAAGAAATAATAAGATCTTTCAGAGTGTCAAATAAATAAAAACTATATAATCCTATCGTTAACATTGCTAACCCTTGCTCCTATGCTTTTAAAAAGCTGCTTATTTCATCAAACAAAAGTAGCTGCTCTCATTGATAGACAGGATTTAAAAGACTTTTCTTATTACAATAAGAGCAAGAAATCTACTTATAACTTCAAATAATATGTTAAGGCTACATAAAATATTTGGAATCTGAAATTAAATTCCAAATATTGTTATCCTGGTATACATTCTGCAATTATTTCAAAGTCTTTCTTTTGTCCTTTCAAAATTAATAATAAAGCCATTTTTTTCATTTTTAAACAATGCATGTACTTAGTAAAGAAAAAATTAGCAAATAAAAGTATAAATGAATGTAAAATTCTCCCTCTCCACAGACTCATTGTCCTACTCCCCCAAAGAAACCACTATTAACTGTTTCTTATTAACAACCTGAAATTTTCCATGCATAGGCGAGTATACCCAATCATACATACACAAAAGAAATTTCGATTCTATTGACAACTACAAACCATCTCCTTTAAAATAAAATAAAATTATGCATGTACCTAAATATTTTATTATCAGTATATGACTATAATACAGTAATTAGAGAATTTAGATGCTTGAAGCAACCCTGGGAAGCATTTACCGATCTCATTTTATAGTTCAGGAAGCTGAAACTCGGTTAATTAAAAGTAACTTGTCCAAAGATAGTTTTAACCAGAGCTATTCCTAACTGCCACTTGGAAGTTCTGGTATTTTGTTCACTGCATGATTTTAAAGATATTATTATCCCCTAATAGACCTTAGAACATCCTTCTCAACGGGAAAAAAAAAAAAAATCCTATAGTTTAAAGTGAAGAAGGTACACACTGTTAGTCTCTCCCACAGTTTTAACCTCTCACTGTGCCAGGGGGCGGATTTCATTTAGTTTCATCCAAAACAATACTTCTGCCTCCTGGGCAGACTCAACAGCCCTATTCACATCTGTAGTCTTAAGTAAACAAGTTAAAATAAAGTGCAAACCTTATGAATTTAGCTAACTCCCGCGCAAGCATAGTAAAATGATGGATTTGGCTTTCTTTGAACACCAAAGAATTCAGAGAACTGACAAGCCCCAACCTGTGAACCTGTGCCCTGCATAATAAACAAATAAAGATATCTCATTAGGAAGCTCAAGAGAGCAAGTTCTTGGTTTCATCAGAAGTGAATGAGATATATGGTGGATTCCTTGTAATCCACTTAGAAAAATCACATGGGCCAATATTCACCCAATTGGTATGTGAGCAGAGACAAGATGTCAACAGAGTCTAAAGATAACCTTGTTCCAAGAGCCACCGTGTTTAGAGCAAGACTCTGCAGTGATGAAAAGTACTTTACTGAATGACTGCTGGTTGAATATGCAATGAAGTGGGTAGATTAGATAATTCCGTTTTGGTTACACTATGTGACCACAAGCCTATTATCTAAGTGCTTTGTTTCTCAGTTTACCTGCTTTACTCACTGTACGTAATACAAAAGTATTTAGTACTGGTTTGGGAGAGGCATGGGTTTCAGAGACTTCGGACAAACAAAAGTCTTGCTCAAAGAACCACAGAACTTATTCTGCCTTTCGACTTCTTTTAATTAAAAAACAAAAAAACAAAGAGCCTAGAAGCGGTTATGTGCCTTCCCTCATGTCTTTGCAAGGTTCTATAGAAGCCAGAATCTCTATCCTCTATTATATAATCTTTTCGTTGACTTTTTAAACCCTTCAGAATCACACAGAAATAGAAACTGCCCTTAAGCCTGACCTGGCACTAAATACTAAAACTTCTGTAGATTGTTAGCAGTAAAAATGCCAAATAAAAATCTCCCGGATACACTCCCTCAGTCTGTGTATGTTGTTACCTTGAGTTTCTGGGATTTGTCTCCAACATAAACAGTCCTATTGTCACACTGAAGGAGGTTACCTCAGCCCTTCTGAAAACTGGGACTGGGTGAGTTCTAGTCTCTAAAACAAAGACAAAAAGAGGATGGGCCAGTCAAGTGACAACTAGTACCTACCACTAGCACTGACAACTAGTACTGACAACTAGTACCAACAAATGCCAACTATTGCTTCTGATGGGGTACAAAATATATTGAACTTGCAAAATTCCCTATATTTTTATAGTAATGTAATCAACTGTATTTTTCAACCACAAGGCATCTTTCTTTTGAGAAGTTATTTGATACTACTGCCTTTATTTAACTGCTTTTTAAAAATTTGTTTGCTCACTATCTGAAGTTGTTTGTCAAAAGCCAGTAATATTTTTTCTTCTCCTTTACCCTAGTTGGGGCAAGGACCCTTCCTTATTCAGCCTATCCTCTAAGGAAATCTAGAAAAGCTTCCCTTCCTCAATTGGTACTAACTTTTTTTTTTTTAAAGATTTTATTTATTTATTTGTCAGAGAGAGAGAAAGAGCAAGTGAGCACAAGCAGGGAGAGTAGCAGGCAGAGGGAGAAGCAGGCTCCCTGCTGAGGTGGGAGCCCGATGTGGGACTCGATCCCAGGACCCTGGAATCATGACCTCAGCCAAAGGCATATGCATAACCAACTGAGCCACCCAGGCGTCCCTGGTGCTAACATTTTAAGTTAACCATGCACCCTGGAGAAAATAAAATGAAGAATTACTATAGGTTGGGGATGCAGACATAAAACATTATAATAGTAGTCCTAGAAACCCACACCGTATTCAGAGGAGGAATAGTTTAGAATCTCAGTGATTAGCATCTGATAACCAAATATCTTTGCTTTTGTTCTTCACCTCCTGGTTGCCTAACTTGGGGCTACTTTTATTTTTTTAATCACGATATTCTCCACAGCAGGAAGAAAAACAAGACAGATTGAAACCCAATGTGGTCATTTACTTCCTAGTTGCTCTCCTAAAAAGTTTGCTGGAAATACAGGTTGAAACTATCATGCTGATTCATATGAGTTTCTGAATTATACAAGGAATTCATTTAATTATTTTATGAATTATTCTTTATAAGTCAATAAAATAAGATGCTCTAGTTCTCTCCACTGCATGTAACACTGAACCCTAAGCAGCTCAAAGGATATGCCTCAACATAGGAAAAAAGAGCGCTGGGGGTCAGGATCTGAGCGGAGTCCCTGCACATCTCTTTGCTAGCTGAATACCCCTCAGCAAGCCACTGACACTTTCTGGGCTCAGTTTACCCTTTGCAAAGTGGTAGGCATGGGCCAAATGATCTCTAAAGCTCTAGAAGTTTATGAAAAATAATGAATTATTTTTAGCTAATTAAATATTCATAGCCCCTTTGAGGTAGGTCACCTCACATTAAAATTATTCATAAATATTAGAAAAAAATAAGTAAGGCACAACAGAGGGATGAGAGACCAGTGCCCAAACTCAGTAAATAGAGTAGCTAAGTACCACAGTAGTTTACCAACCTTGGAACAGGAGCCATAAACCTTTAGACTTTTAAAATTAAACTTTGCACAACAGGCCAGAGTTTCACATGTTCCGTAGGCAAATAAGTATCCAATATGATTTGTAAAATAGTTTGAAAAGCCATTTTTTTTCCAATAAAGACATTTGTATTTGATCATTTTCTCTACAGTTGAGGTCGTTGCAAAACACTTCTATCTCCTTCCTTTCCTATCAAAGTCACACATGTTTACAAGGGCCAGCTCTAATCCAAGCATGAACGAGGTCATGAGACAAGAGCCTGATCAGGAAGAAAGTGAGCAAGAACTTCCCCCACCCTTTGAAATTTTAACTCCTGTCCAGGCACTCCCTCTCACCCCATACTCCTCTCATAAAATGTGGTATTTATTTATCTTTGATTCCCCTCAAAGGTGCCTGGAGAAGCCTGTCGAGTGAGCTGCCACCCTCCAGATTTAATCGGTCTCCCTGAGTTGCTGGGCAGCTCTAAAGGCAGAAACCAAAAACTCTTCCGCCCGATTGGGTTTTCTCAATACAAGAGCTGGCATAGTCTCATACAAACTTCATTTAAGCGGAACAATAACAATATTAAGTTCCCTCCTATCACAATGGCCCTAGTGTTATTTGGTTGGGTTGTCACTCCACCTGTCAGCTGCCACCAGAGGACAACGAATTTGCAAATTGACACAGTTTTCTTAGGAATGTTCTTTCTTGTTTTTCTCTTTGGACTCGACATTTCTGTAGCTCCTGTTCTTCAAGGGCATGGGGCTTATTTAAACACAGATTTTTACAACTTAACTGGAAGGGTGCCCTGCTTACACATGGGAAACTGCCACGGAGCAGACTTAATTTATGTACTAAGCAGGTGACAGAGCAAGAATAGCAGTCACAATTACGATTTCTCATCTTACTTAGGCAAAAGGGTTTAAGCAGGTTTATCCAGGGTTGTGGACTAGATTGGAGGTCTGGGAAAAGAAAATAGTAGTATCTCTATCCAGTTACAGTAAGGGAATTTTATATACATCCACAAACTGGGTCAACTCAAAGACATAAAGACGTAAGACATTTTCACACATCCCCGACCACCACGATTAAATGTGGAGAGATTGGGGATCTGTCCCCTAAATCAGTCAGTATTCTACTGTGTTAGGAGCCTCTGAACAATAAAAATCTATGGGTTCTCCTCCCAGAAAAAAGAGTAAGAAGTGACAAGCGGTTGAGGGGACCAAAGGGACTTTCCCATGTTGGGATTTTTCAGTTTCAGAAAATCAAACCATTAAAGAAAGGTACGATACAAAATATCGAAAGAGAAGACTACATAATTAAACAATAAACAATGTTGATGTTTAACAGTCTTCTCAGTGCCATCTCCAAGGCCTCTAGAACAGGGCCTGGTACATAACAGATGTTCAGGAATGTTATCCTCTCTGCCCATAACCACCCGCCCTCCCCACAATAACACCATGGCCACGTGGCTCCTCTCTCACTTCATTCAGGTCTCTGCTCACTTCATTCAGGTCTCTTCTTTAAACACGCCTTGCTTGACTCTATGTTCTAGGACCTCCTTATTCCTTTTCATTTTCTTTATAATACTTACTACTCAACACTGCATATCTATGTGCTTGCTTTTTAATTGTCTGATAGGTACTGTTTTTGTTCACTACAGGATCTCCAGCCTCTCAAACAATATCTGGCACACAGTAAGTACTCAATAAATAGTTTTGAATGAATAAACAATTAGACTGAATTATAACCTACAGACTTATTCTATTCCATATTCAATCAGCCCGCCAATAATTACTGGTAATTCACTAAATGTTGGACACTGTCTAGGAGTAAAGAACCTGTGTTAAGATTAGGCCCCTATATAAGAAAGTCATGATAACAGTTTAATAGGGGACATGTCATGACACTGTGTATAAGGGATATGCGAGCAAGGAAAAAAGGCATCTAACTCAGACGGCAGAGTCGGTCAAGTTCTCCCAATGACGCTACAGTTAGGTTCTGCAAGTAAATATCACATGGGAGGAAATGGAGCACGTAGCCACAAGATGAAACCACATGGTCAGTAGACAGAAATGGCAGGAGGTAAGATCGGCACGATGCAGGGGCTTACTTAGCATGAAGGGCGAAAACTAAATTTAATCCTGAAAGATGGAAGGAGCCACTGAAGGTTCCAAGCAGAGGCATGACAGGATCTGACTTACATCTTAGGAATAGCACTCTAACAACATTAGGAGGAGACAGAAATGAACCAGTAAGTCCAGAGAGAAGCAATGAAACTAAGACAATCCATCCCAACATTCATTCATTCATTTCTTCAAGAATTTGAGTGCCTGCTTAGGCAAGGCTAGGTGCAAGGCTCTCGGAACAAGAAAGAGTAATGAGAATGGAAAAGGGCCAGCTTCAAAGCTGTGGAGTAGGTAAAATATAAAGAACAGGGTGATTGATAAGGATGTCTATTATGACAGCCATGTGTGTGGTTCAGGTAACTAGGGGGGCAGAGCAGTGCCACTCATCAAAATAAGAAATGGAGTGGGAAAGAGGGTGGAGAACGTGTGGAGGTAACTTTATTTGGGGGGAAAATTATATGGGAAATTTCAGACTATTTGAAATACTAGTTGAATATCGAATTAGAGATGGCCTTGAGGGAATAGGGTATCCATTACCTTCATGAGAACAAGCTGAAAAAAGCATTCTGTTCTATGTAAACTCTCAAAAACTTCTATAATGGCATCCCCCTGAGATTCCAAATTTCCCTACTCTTATCCTTATGAAAGCAGTCAAATTAGTTAAATGTCTTTATGTTTTCATAAAAATTAAATGTATACCTTTACTAAAAATTGAACTTGGAGAAATACACATTAAAAGACTAATTTTTCAGAAAAATAACTCTGGACATTCATACTCAACAATGAAAAGCACCACAGACATTCTACTAATATATTTATCAAGAGAGAAATCCATAATAAATAATGGAAAATTAGAAGGAGATGAAAGAAAGGAGGAAAACAAATGAAGAAAATGAACATGTGTACTTGACATTCATAGCAGGAAGGTGATTTAACTATCAGGTCAGGAAAGCTTCAGTTGATCTTAGGTGCGTTATTTGTACATTTATATTCATTATCAGCAAAAGGATATGTCACAGTTTGTAAAAATACACTCAAAGCAAAAAAATTTTAAAGATTAAGAAACATGAGATCAAAGAGGAACATAGGAAAATAATGCTAGGAATAAGACCAGTGCACAAATGTATATTGCTTATTCCTCCACGGCCATTAGAGATGGTCTGCAAATTTGGCTCTAACCTTCCCAGTAACTAATGCAAAAAAGAAAGTTCGAACGAGTATAAGATTCAGAATAGCCACGTGATTTTTTTAGACAATGAGTCAGTGCTTCCAAACTCTGAGATCTGAGAAGAATGTCATCTCCAGATCCTCTCAGAGATGATGCCACGTGGTATAATAAGTGGCCTTCTTATTAAAAACTCACAGACAGAATAGTGAACTTCATCCAGGTATTTGCTATAACATCCATCATTGAAGGCCAGTGACGTAACACCGCTATTCTATAAATATCATTTATCAGAAGTAGGTTTTTGAGCAATTGGATAGCAGAGAATTTAAAATTCTAATCTGAAGGTGCCTGGGTAGCTGTCGGTTAATAGTCTGCCTTTGGCTCAGGTCATGATCCCAGGGTCCCCGGACGGAGCCTGGCATTGGGTTCCCTGCTCGGCAGGGAGCCTGCTTCTTCCTCTCCCTCTGCCCCCTGCCTGTGCTCTCTCTCTCTCTCGATCTCAAAAAATATAAATAAAATCTTTAAAAAAAAAATTTTTTTTTTAATTCTAATCCCGAAAAGGAAGCTGAACACAGATTTTTTTGTGGTGTAACCTAAAAGTGCCATATCCTTTAGCAATAGCTGGAGTAGAGGGGAGAGTTAAAGTCCTCTTAAAAAATTAAGGAGTCTAATGAAGACATCACATTCTACACAATTACGGATTTTTTAGAAGACAGGCCATGAAAAACACAGTATAGTCAGGAAGGAAAAAAAATGAACTTTGGAGTTATGTTTGGCTTCAAAACCTAGTTCGGTTACTTATAGCTGTATAGCCCTAGAATAATCACTAAACCTTTCAGAGTCTGTTTCCTTTATCTACAATATATAGGTTGTAATGAGAAATAAATGAGATTATAAATATAAAGTGTTAGTATAGTGTTGAATAAATGGACATAAGATAAATGAGGGGGCGTGGGGCAGAATACCAACAGAACTAACTATAGCAAAAAACAGTATACGTGATAGTGAGGGGAAGGAAATACGGAATCTGTGTCTGGCAGGGGAAGACTGCTTTATACTGTAATTAACTAAGTTTGGTGCCAAGAGAGTGCCATTTCTACTAATGGGAGTATACCATACTCTCCAAGAGTGTTGGTTGAAAATAAGTTGACAAGACAGTTCTAGACCACGATCTTCTTTGCTCCCTTCAGTTGCATACAATTAGTCAATGTTCAATGTTTGTTATGAATAAGAAGAACCTACACATCAAATCACAAAGGCCAATAAAATAACTCATCCATCTAATTTATAAGTAACCACCCACATATCACTTCTGTATATCATCAAATTTAAGATGCAGCCCAAAGCGCACATGATAAATGACTTAATTACAAACCTATACTTGCCAGGGAAAGAGTTTTAATTTAACAAGCAACATAAAAGACAACCAGAGCCTGCTCTCAATAGTAGCCACTCATTTTGCTTTGTGGCAGGTGTACACATGCACTTGAAAAGAAACATCTGCTTTCCTTATTATAGATATCTTCACCTAAGGAAAAAAAGAGAAGTTCCTGTTTCTCCCACAAAAGCTTTAAAAACCAAAAAGGCGCAACCAGACATAGTTATTTAGAGGCATTTTTCTTCCTTACGGGCATCTTCCTTATGAATAATAACACTTAAAATATTTTATTTCTGTTTTCCTTCAATTAACCATTTTTTGGCTAACCTATTTTCCCATCACCTCTTCTAAATTATATTCACCTATCCCCAGACTACTGGGTTAATCATACGTCTCAGCCCACAGTATACTAGGACTATCAGTCTCTGGAAGGCCCCTCTCTTGGTTTATTTATTTAAATGGTTTTTTTTCCCCTTTATCTCCAATCCCCATTCTCTCCTACTTCTACCTAAGCAATCACTTAATTGTCTGGCAACTGTCTTTGGATAGGGATCAATTATTTGAAAAATATAAAGTGTTGTTTTGTGTATACATATGTGTTAAATTTTTCATCAATGGCAACATACTATGCATAGCCTTCTCTCCTTTCTCATTAAATCCTCTTTTCAAACTGTATCCATGATGCAGCATGGCCTTTTAGTCCATACTAAACTGTTGCATTGTACTAGAAATAATGAATCTGTTACCTCAAACAATGCTAATATATCCAAACGTGACATCTAGATAAACTGAAACTTAAATGTAAAGGTGGCTAACAGTGGGGCACCTGGGTGGCTCAGTCGGTTAAGTGTCGGACTCTTGGTTTTGGCTCAGGTCCTGATCTCAGGGTCATGAGATCGAGCCCTGTGTCGGCTCCATGCTCAGCCGGAGTCTGCTTGGATATTCTCTCCTTCTGCCCCTTCCCCCATGCATGCTCTCTCTCTCAAATAAATAAACAAAATCTTAAAAAAAAAAAAAAGGTGGCTAACAAAGAAACGTCAGATCAGAGAGTAACCCTGCGGCCCTGGAATCTAAAAGCATAACTGCAAGGTTAAAAAAAAAAAAAGGAGGAGGAGGAGAAGAGATATATCTGATGAATTCAAAATTAAGGTCTACATCAACATCAAAATTAAGGTCTACATCAAAGTCTTAAATCACAATAGTACAAGGTCAAATAACTAGTATGTAGAGACTAAACTTCACTAATAATTGAAGAAATGCAAATTAAAATGAAGTATCTCTTTATATCCATCAGTTTAGAAAAATGAAAAGTCTAAAAATACAAAATGTCAGCACCGATGTGGGAGAAGCAGGAGCATTCATCTACTATTGGTGGGACACCAACAGTGTAGCCTTTCCAGGAAGCATTCTGGCAATACCTGGTGACTTTCAGAATGTGTGCTTTTTTAAAGATTTTTATTTATTCATTTTAGAGAGAGAGCGCACAAGCGGGGGGAGGGACAAAGAGAGGGGGAAAGAGAGAATCCCAAGCAGACTCCGAGCTGATGCAGAACCTAATACGGGTTTTGATCCCAGGACCCAAAGATCATGACCTGAGCCAAAATCAAGAGTCAGATGCTTAACCAGCTGAGCCACCCAGGCACCCCCAGAATGTGTGTTCTTGATTACCCTGCAATCCTACTCCTGAGTACATACCCAAGAATACAAAAACGTTCCTCATACCATTGTTTATGGTAGCAGGAAGAGAGAATCCACTCCTTATTTTATGCAATATAAAATTATGTAGACCCAGAAATGAAAATATGTATGTATTATCTCTATAACTTTTTTTTTTTTTTACGATTTTATTTGTCAGAGAGAGAGAGTGCACACAAGCAGGGAGAACAGCAGGCAGAGGGAGAAGCAGGCTCGTGCTGAGCAAGAAGCCTGATGTGGGACTCAAACCCAGGACCCTGGGATCATGACCTGAGCCAAAGGCAGATGCTTAACCAACTAAGCCACCCAGGTGTCCCTCTATTACCTTTTTAAAGCAAAGATTCTATAATAAATTTTCTGTAAAGAAAAAAATCAGAGCATGATTGCAAACTTGAAGCACAAAAAAAAATATCTCACATTTGCAAATAGTGTATTATTTTCCTATAGAATTAAAGGAATCTTGCCTAAATAACTGAATACTCTCTACAAAGTTCCTAAATATGTCATACAGTCTGAACATTATTGAAATATAATAGCAATGTACTTGGAGACTTTTAAAAATTTAGGACAATTTAGTAAAACTACAAACCTTACTCGGTTATTGTAGCTACAATGTGATAGCAAATCAAAGGATAAGAGTTGAGTTTTCTAAGGTTATATTGGTCATTTAATGACAAAAGTGCCCTATTCTTATTTTCCCCTGCTGCCTTAAAATAAGTAGAGTCACCAGTTCTCAAGAATTATGCCATATAAACTCTTAAGTTTCACAAAACACAATGCTATCAGTACTCTGAGTGCTTTAAAGAAGGGTTTGATGGGAGCGCTGGGTGGGTCAGTCCTTAAGCGTCTGCCTTCGATTCGGGTCATGATCCTGGGATCGAGCTCCACATTAGGCTCCCCGCTCAGTAAGGAGTCTGCTTCTCCCTCCCCCTTCCCCTGCTGCCCCTACTTGTGCTCACTCTCTGTCAAATAAATAAATAAAATCTTTTTTTTTTTTTTTTAAAGAGGGGCGCCTGGGTGGCTCAGTGGGTTAAAGCCTCTGCCTTCAGCTCAGGTCATGATCTCAGGGTCCTGAGATCAAGCCCCGCATCAGGCTCTCTGCTTGGCAGGGAGCCTGCTTCCCCCTCTCTCTCTGCCTGCCTCTCTGCCTACTTGTGATCTCTCTCTCTCTGACAAATAAAGAAATAAAATCTTTAAAAAAAAAAAAAAAGAAAGGTTTGATGGACACTGGTCATGTTAGTGTCACACTCAATTACTGCGTTCATGCACACATGTGGCTCTGGAGTCAGAGACATTTCTCCAGGTGCCTGGGCTTTAAATAAGACAATAATTTGGTCACTCAGGAAAATTAGGAAAAACTTGAAATATAAATATGCAACTCAGTCTTTTATAGCATCTCTACTTTTCATGTACTTTCCCAAATATTAGAAACAAATCTGAAATGATATCACCTGGGGCATAAAACCCAACAAAAAACTGTTGCCAACTCCTCTCACGAGAAACTACTGTTCTGAAGTGTGCTTTAAATACAGTGGTCCTTGGGACCCCTGGGTGGCTCAGTCAGTTAAGCACCTGCCTTTGGCTCAGGTCATGATCCCAGGGTCCTGAGATCGAGTCCTACATTGGGCTCCTTGCTCAGCGGGGAGCCTGCTTCTCCCTCTGCCTGCTGTTCTCCCCACTTGTGCTCGTGCTCTCTCTCTCTCTCTGACGAATAAATAAATAAAATCTTTAAAAATATAAATAAACAAATACAGTGGTCCTTGCCCAGAGCCTGCTTTTTCACACACGCAGAAACACTGACCTGACATAGAGGCTACCAAAAGCACTACATTCAGAGGAGGGAAAAGAGTAGGGAGCGGGACCGCTTCTTGGCAAGGGCGGCAATCCGAGAGGCCCTAACAGATTGGAACGGATGGCTTTGTTCCATCCAAAGTTCGTTTGAAGTCCAGTATTTTTACGGTAGGGTATTGAGTTCTGAGATCTCTGATACACTCCCAGGGAACCAGCAAAAGATACTCTCCACACTGTGCCAGCCCCCCGCCAGCTCACTAATGAAGGTGAAGAACTGTGAGTGCACCCAAATAAAACAGGAAAAGGCGAAAAGGACTCCAAGCTGGGTCCACTCCTTTTATTCCAGAAGCAACCTTTTCTGCACTTAGGGACTAATGAGTCATGAACAAGAGGTGGGAACAAATCCCACGGTGTGTTACCAGGAGGGACAACACCATCGGCCTTTGTGCTCAGTAGCCAGTTCGGTTTTCAGAGCATTTCCCATCAAGGACCAAAAGCAACTAGAACAAAGGAAACGGAGCAGATACTTGAACTGTCTCCATCAACACTCCAGGGAACTGGGTACTACAGTGTTGAAATGATGGTGCTGGTGGGGAGGACTATATAGGTAAAGGGGCCAAAGGAATCAAATAAAGATGACTTTATCTGAAAGGTTCATAAAAACTTTTCTTTCTCCCGAGTTGTTATTTTGAACAAACTTATCTTTTCTAAGGGACATGAGCTCTGATCCCTCAGCAGACTTTTAAAAGGAAAACAGAAATAACACTTGAGGTATTTTATTTTTCCATCCACACCACTTAATCAAGAAGGGCCTTTACACTGTTCAAGGTTTTAATTGCCTTCTGCCCCTCCCCAGCCTCCTCCTCCAGTAAGGCCCATCGCGTACCTAAGCCCGAGCCAAACACATATCCAAAGCTTCTCTCAAGGAGGGAAAAACACCAACACCATTATCCTGACACCATCTCTCCCTTCCTCCTCTGCCCCGACTCTCCCTCCTCTTCCCCTCTCAACAAGCACACATCTACAGCATTCCTGGTGTAAAGAAGCTTTCCTGGCATGACTGAAAGCACCAAATGCTCCAACAGGAGAAAGTTCCCAATAATCTGCAGAAAACAAAGAAGGGGGAAAAGAAGTTATTAAACAGAAGGAAAAAAAGGATTTGAGAGAAGCTAAATCCGTAAAAAAAGTAACATCTTCTAACTAAGATACATCATTGGAAAATAACAGGGATCCAGTAAAATTTGATTTGCTTCCCTATACCTTAAAAATCTAGAATTTTACCTCTTTTCTCCTTAATTACTATGATGACATGTAGGCCAACAAAAGATGTTTTTAGCTGGCCCAGAATTATCACAAGACTTCTGTGACTACCAAAACTTATACCATGGACAACACCATTAATCTCTCTTAGGCCCATGGAGAAAAAAAAAATCCTCAATTTTGATTTAGTATTCTAAAATTAATTCAGATTATGTGCACTAAGGGTCTTACAATAGTAAATAATAAATTATTTTTATATAATTAAAAATAATATCAGCTCCTATTTATTAATATCAATAATCTGTTGGCATATAAGCATGACCCCTAATCTTTGTGACCATGATGCAAGTTAGATATTACCAGGTATTCCCATAAGGATATTAAACACTAAATGACATGCTCAAGGCCGCATAAGCTTAGTCAGTGATGGAGCCAGGATTTGAATCTCTTTTTTCTTTTTCTGGCTCCAAAGACTATCCTCTTTTAAGCCACAGAAGAATGTGAACTATAATCAGCCCTTTAATATTTGAACAGTAAAATTTAAGCTTAATACTATGATATCACCGAGTTTTCTACAATCAACAGTCATCATATAGATCAGTAATAATGAAGAGTCCTAATGAGAATGTAATAGTTGCTAAATAAAGTAGATTAACTATAGGTGACCTCTAGGTTGTACTTCAATACCTGCATAAGTTTCCAGAGGGTCTCAGAACACATTGCTACTCTGATTTAGATTAGAATTGGATGCCAAACCCTAACCTAACCTACAGGATCAGAGTCCAATTCCAGTATACGCCTGCTATCCACAATAAAGAGAGTCATCAAATGAATGCAGCCTTTAGGGATCAATGGCCCTTTGGGAATTCAGAAATGGATTTTTGCCAGAGGTCTCTCAGTGTCTCTGTCACTTTGAACCTTCAGGAAGCCCCGGAAGTAGAATTCCCTGAAAGACTGGAAACTAATCCCAGCAGAATATGGGCCTTCTCTGTCACTAACAATATCCCTCCAGTTTGAAGGGTACCCCTATCTAAGATCAGTCCTCCCTGGACTCATCCCATCTGAAGTTGCTCCCATCCCCGTGTTCTCCTCTCCTATACGAACCTCCAAGTCTCCACTGTCTCCTTCCTATCCGCATTTAAACGTGCCCAAGTCCTCGTGCCTTCCCCCAGCCCATACCTCCTTCACATACTAACTTCAGTCTATTCTCTTCCTTAGAGACAAAATACATCAAAGCATGACCTGCACTTGTTGATTTCATTCACTCACCTCCCACTTAGTCTTTAACCAAATTTGTTGAACTCCTGCCACCATCAGTCTACCAAAAAAGGCTCTCAAAAAGTCAACAATGCTTTTTAATTACAAAATCCAATGTCATCTTATCAGTCTTCATCTTACTCGACCTTATAGTTGAATTCAAAACCATTAAATACTCCCTTCTTTTTAAAATTCTCTCTTCCCTTCGTTTCCATATAACATACACTCCAGATTTTCCTCAAACTTCAGCAGCCCCTCCTCTTCAGTTCCCTGAATATACCTTCCAGTATGTTGCTATGCTAGGCACTCTTCTCCCTATAGGGATTCTCCCTAGACAATTTCATCTGCTTCCTTGGTTTCAATCAACTATTGAAACTATTTCCTGAAGAATACCAAATCTATACATCCAGCCTAAACCGGCCTCTATCCCTAGAAGTGTAGACACCATCTGAAGAACAAGGATGCAACAAGGAACAAAACAGATATGATCCCTGTAGTTCCCAAGTTTATTGTCTAGCTCATCCTCTTGGATATCTCGAAGGCACCTACAAAGGAAAGTATCAAAAACTGAAATCAATACCTGCCCCCACCTCAAAAAAAAGCCCATTCTTCCCACTCTACCCGTCTTCACGAATGCTACCACTCTTCACTCTTTTAACTAAGCCAGAAACCTGGGAACTGTTTTTGACTCTTCCCTTACTCCAATCAATTACCAAATCCTAATGTTTCTACCTCCTAAATATCTGTGAAATCTCTTATCATCATCCCACTGTCACTACCCAAATCCAGGCAACCACCATCTTTCACCTGTATTACACCCAACAGCTTCTTCACTGGTTTACCTGCAGGCTTAGTTCCTGCCAATTCACTACATACAGACAAAAGAACCACATAACAACACACATGTCAAGAACACTGAGACTGGCCTATAGCAGGAGCTTAATATATTTTGTTAAGTGAATGAGTGAATCAATTAACTGCTCAATCAACCAACCAATTCAGAGCTCAAGCGCTAGCTTTAGTGATTCTTAAAGAATCTCCCCAAAATTAAGTGGTGGCCTTAAAAATATATATATTGCCCCCAAATTTGTGCCTTTGTGTTGCTCTGCTGCTCCAGATCACAAATACTGGGGAAGTGAATCAGACTGTTGAATACTGTTGGGATCCACATTTAAACCTGCTCTGTAGGATCACTATGTATGCCTGTAGTACTGACTCTCAGTTGAGGACATTTTTGTCCCTCTGGGGGTATTGCTACTGGCACCTAGTGAATAGAAGCCAGGGATGCTGCTAAATAGACTAGAATGTACTGAACAGCCCCTCACAACCAGGAATTATTCAGCCTAAAATGTTAATAGTGCCCAGATCTATAGTTACAAAATCAAAGTACTAGCACAGTAACAGTAACACTATTTCCAAATGCCACAAGATCAGGGAGTCACAAGATAATATAAACCTTTTTATTTTCTCTGCAAAATGAGATATGACACATTCTATGGTAAAAGTTAATGGGCTTCTCCACCTATTGAATGGAGATAAAATTTTAATATTGATTTAGCGTTCCAGCTCTGGGAATAAAAAATATATATATTTGAAGCAAGTTCTAGTAAGATTTATTCATTTCTTAACAGTATGGAGGATTCTCATAAAGTTAAAAATAGTCCTACCCTATGATCCAGCAATTGTACTACTAGGTGTTTACCCAAAGGATACAAAAATACTAATTTGAAGGGATACATGCACCCTGCTGCTTATAACAGCATTATGTACAATAGCCAAATTAAGGAAAAAGCCCAAATGTCTATCAGTTGATGAATGGATAAAGATGTGCTATGTGTACAATGGAATATTACTCAGTCATTACAAACACACACACACACACACACACACACGCGCGCGCGCGCGCACACACACTGGAATATTACTCAGCCATAAAAGAAGAATTAAATCGTGTAATTTGCAAAAATATGGCTGGAGCTCCACAGTATTATGCTAAGCAAAATAAGTCAGAGAAAGACAAATACCATATAATTTCACTCATGTGTGGAATTTACAAAACAAAACAAACAAATGTGAGAGAAAAGAAAGAGGAAATCCAAGAAACGGACTCTTAACTATAAAGAACAAACTGTTGGTTATCAGAGGGAAGGTGGGGGAGGATGGGTTAAATAGGTGATGAGGATTAAGGAGGGCATTTGTTATGATGAGCACCAGGTGGTATATATATATAAGGTTGAATTACTAATATTATACTGTATGTTAACTAACTGGAATTTAAATAAAACCTTAAATAAAAAGATGTATTCATTTCTTTACTGAAGAGTCCTTTCTCTACTCAGAATAAAATTGACTAGAACCAGAGAGGTTAGCAGTGTGTACATGTACCCAGAAGTCTATACACAAACACCTCAGATGTGTCAGAATAAGTAGTTCTCCATTCTTAGTACCAATATCCAGGCCCTGACTAAAGCAGAAAATGAAAAATAAGCAGAAAACAACATTAATCATTGTTAATGATAATAAAAGATTGGCAACAACCTATGTGTCCATTAGTAAGGGTCTAGTTAAAAGAAACTGTGACCCAGGCACCTGGGTGGCTCAGTTGGTTGGGCGACTGCCTTCAGCTCGGGTCATGATCCCGGAGTCTCGGGATCAAGTCCCACATCGGGCTCCTGGCCCCACGGAGAGTCTGCTTCTCCCTCTGACCTTCTCCCCTCTCATGCTGTCTCTCTCTCTCTCTGATAAATAAATAAAATCTTTAAAAAAAAAAAAGAAACTGTGACCCACCATATGATCCAAACAATACATACCATGAGACCATAATAATAAGGAAGTTTTTTAGGTACCAACATAGAATGATTTTCAAGTTATATTATTAAATGAAAATAAGACATATCATAGTAATTAGTAGTAAGCATTTGTGTAAAAAGGGAAATTATTTTGTTTATGTATCTATTCTTTACACACGTATGTACATATATACAATACACATACATCACACACATATATACACATTATATATATACATATATACATATACACATACACTCAATAACTTTCTCTTCAAATCAATATAGGACTTGCAATGAAAGAGAGGCAACATTAAGGCTTAATTAATGACTCCTGATAAAACTTATTTTCCTTAATTCTGAGTAAGGGGAAAATTTATTTGTCTATCAAATAAATCTAATTTATTTGTCTATCATTAGGAAATACATATAAATACAGAAGTAAGTTTCGACACAGGTGGTTCCAACTTTAAATGCCAGAAAATAAGATTCTGCACTAACGCCTCTCTTTCTAAACAACACCTGTATCATTTAATGATGTGACTGTGTGACCTGGACACAAGTCCCAAGGCCACAGCTAAGAGAAAGTTGAGCATCGCTCTTCCAAGCTAGGACCACGGCTCTGCCCACACATTCTAGGAGCAGGCTCAAGAAGCATTTGACTCTTTGGCCACCTTCTAACAGAAGAGAAAAAATTAAACTAAATTTAAAAACACCCTCAGTAGCAGTTATGCCAACTCAAACCCTTTGATCTCTGGAACACTCTCTTTAGTACTCAAGCAGCACTAAACAATTACAACCTTTATTTTCTTTTTATTTTTTACTTTCTTTTTTAACAATTACATCCTTTAGGCATCTCATTATAGGACAAAAATTTTTAAGTTTTCTAAGAGCCATATTAAAGTAACAGAGACTTTAACTGTTAACTCCTGACTTTAAAAGCTACCAGGACAAAGTAATTTTTTAAGGTCGTGTTAGTGCTAAAGACCTTTGGGCTTCGACTAAGTACTTGTTCTCACTGGACTTCATAAATCATATCAGGGCCAGGTTTTCTGCACAGCCTTATAAATGGTTAGGCATTACTTTTTGACCTTCTGCAAAATTCTATCAATGAATAGTTTGTGTCTAAGTTCCAATGTCCTCTTTTTTTCTCTTAAGTTTGACATTTAAATGTTACTAGTTTATCTATAATTAATGGTGACACCAGATATTGACTACTAAACTATTTTTCTTTTCTCAGTAAGTATCGGACAGACTACGCATATATATATATGAAGTGTTGTGGTAAATCATCTGTTCTTCGGCTGAGAAATTAGACTTTTTTAATCCTCTTAAAGAGACCACCAAATTCAACCCTCAGGGATGGCATTATTTCATAAATGATCATTTAGGTTAAAAGAAAAGAAGGTATCTGAGTAGACCAGAGAGAGGTTTTCAAAAAAGCTGAAACACTGACCTCGAGCTATCTGCACCCCTTTTGGTATCCCCTTCAATGGTCTGGGGCCTAGGTTTTGATGGACACTCAAAACAAATGCAGCTATTCAAACATTTGCTCATATCTGAATACGTATCTTGAGTACTCAAGTGCATTAAGGAATGTGATTAACATGCTTTGATTTTGAAAAATCCCAGGAAAGAAAAAGAATGTAAACAAAAGAATGGAATGAATACACACACACACACACACACACACACACACACACACACACAATTGGACATTATGGAATCAGAAGTATGGACAGAAAATATACAAATAAGATTAAGTTTATACATACAATAAACACTAGCCCATTCATAAATTCTCCATGAAGTAAATGGGAAGCAACTGTTTCTATTCTCATTTTGCAAGTAGGAAAATTAAGGCATGAAACAGAAGAGTAACAATGTGGGGGGAAATTTACAGGTCTACAAAAGTAATGATCGAGTAAGAACACTAAGCTAGTCTATTGATGTCATAATCTACTGTTCTAATCTTTCCTTATCACATTAGGACCTCATTTGTTCTTCCTACCTGTTCTTCAGGAAATTTGTGAACTACCTAGTAACCACCATAATATATAATTATCATTTTCATGTGTACAGAATATAATTTTAGGCAGGTGTGAAAGATGGGGGAAAAAGACATGGTCTTTGATTTCCAAGAGATACGTGTGTGTGCATGCACGTGAGTTTTGAGGGGTGGAGGAGGAGCGAGGGAGGGAACATACTGGAAATCTTTTTGGAAACAGATAGGAATGAATAAAATTTGTTTTAAAATAGGTGGCATAGATGCAGCCCAATATCATATAGAGCGAGAAAAAATACACACTTTAAAATTTTTTTGTCTTTTGTCTTTTAATGTTTTAATTCACATGACAGTGCAGCAGCAATGAAAAATCAACTAAAATATTTAGATTTCATTGAGATAGGCAGGCTCATTCTAATTCTAAAATATTAGTTTATACTGCTAGTGATACATGCTACAACTAATAATGAAGGGAAAAGTACTACTATGGTATCCTCTGGTTGCTCAAACATATCAGAGTTTAGGCAGAAGTAAATGCTAAATACTGCTCTCAAGTAGAGCTTAAGATCTCTGTGGGATTGATGTACATTTTTTAAAAGGCCACAAATATTATGAAAATCAGTGGAACCATAAGTTTCTAAGCAGAATGTGACTACAATTTAAGCATAATTGTGAAGACCACATGAAACTTTAAAAGTAGGGTGAGTAATAATTTGCCTGTGGAAGTTTTGATTGGACATATACCCTAAGTGCTCCTTTCCTGAAATCACACTGGCAGAGTGGAAAGTTATCATGTGAACAATGGAAAACGACTGAATTAAAATGCATACTAGACTCTAAAAGAGAAAATTATTATTTTGGAAAAAATAGGCTCTGAGAAATATCCATGGCAAAGTTGGTTAGGTCCTAAAACCATAAAGATTCCAAAAGCAAGAAGTAAAGTATGTTAACTCCTTTCTGGCATGAAAATTTGGATAGCCATCTAAAATAAATCCAGGATTTTAAATAGGCCAAGTTATAGTTAAATATACCAATGCCCTACTCAAGTAGAAATCAAATATCTCTGTATCACAGCTAAAGTTGGTCTCTTAGAAAACATCCAAACAATTTGCTAAGTCAGCTACTAATTATCTTTATAAAGTTTTAAATATGATATTACACTTAGACAACCTTGTTCGTTTTTATTTAGGAAAAAAAAAAAAGACTAAAGGCTCAGAACCTAACATATATGTCATATTATTTTTACTTTATCATGTTCTGCTGATAAACTGTTCCTTTGGTAGAAAGAATAAGCTTAATATAAACTAAAAATGACGCCCTTCAAACACTGCAAACCTAAATGTAGCTTAAATACAGAAATCCTGTCTTTATACTATATATCTACTTTATAATAAAATATTCTTAGGCACTCAATTAAAAATATATATCATTCAAATAATGAAAGATTAGAATATGCATAATCCTTCATATAATATCTGTACATCATATCTAGCATACTGGGTAGCTCACACTTAAAACATTTGTTATCTTCCACCTTATGTACATATAAAAATAAACACACATTTTAATGTGATATATTCCCAGCAACATAAGACATACAACTCATATTTTGGGGGATGAAGGATTGGGTATTTTGCTTGTTCTTGCAATTTGAGATTAAGATAGTCTTTAAGCATTGGTCTATACAAATAGTACACATGTGGATATTAAGAAAAAGTAAATGTCTTTAAAGTACAAACTGAAACATTCTCAAGTTTATAATAAGTACCCTGAGGCTAGGGACCATGTCTTGTATTCTACATTCCGTCCATCATCTAGCATGGCGCCTTGCATACAATAGTTACATAATAAATACCAGTTGTCCAAAACAGACTAAAACATCCCAAATCCTGGCTTTACTTCTACCAGTGACATTTTTGAAAACGAAATAAATATTCTGAGGAGTGTCTAGCCCATGAGTTACTCCATCTCCCCTCTTAGAGCTACTGACCACAGTACAGAGAAGAAAGCCTGGGCCTGCCACTATTTTAATCTCGTTTCTATTATATATGACCTTTTCTCCTTGTCTATAGCTGATTGGATCAAGGGTAAACTCATGATTCAAACAAAGGCAATGAGAGCATCTCATATGAAAATCTGAAATTAGAGGCACAAAAACTGATATTTGGAAACTAAACATGTCAGTGGGGCAAAGTATTAAAACAAAGGATCAGCTGAGTTTCTCACAACTAACTTAGTTCTTTTTTACTGAGGGTAGCTGCACAACTATTCCTTGAATTCTGAGAGATCCCTTACATTCTTAAAGAAAAAAATCACTTTTGAGTAGTAAGTAATAGAAATGAACTAAAATTTGTTTAAGTGGAATCTAGGGCAAGTCATGTCTTTTCATAGGTATTACAACACATGAAAAATATTAGATGTAGTCTTTAAATAAGCAAGGTCCTTAGATAAGTTAGTTCAAACTTTCTCTCAATCAGGAATTCCTTTGACAGCCCTCATGCTAACTACTTTTGAATAGAAGAAGCCAGCTCTAATTATCAGGTTCTTTTCTAGAAAGAGCTAAAAATACACCTTTCTGTAACTTTGACCCAGTGGTCCTAATATTGTCTTCAACAGAAATTTAAATAAATATATTCTGCTTTCTATGTGCCAATCTTCTAGCTTTTTGAAGAGAGATGCCCTGTTAATATCCTTATATTCACTCTCCTCCAGGTTACACTTCTCCAGTTCATTCAATTCTTACCCATACTTGATAAGACACTTGATAAAATACTTATCAAGATAAGATACTTGATTTCTGTCCCTGGCTATTGAGATGTCACCACTAAAGGAACTCTGCATTCAGCTCCCCCATCCGAGAAGAAAAGGCATGGAAAAAGTGCCTCTATGCCCAGAAAACATTTGTCTTATGGACAATATTATGCCAGTTAGAGACAAGGGAACTGATAGCAGCCTAATTTCAAACAAGCAATAACAAAACTTGATATTCCCTTCAACATTTCCTTCCATATCCACAGGCCCACTCACTGTGTCATACTGCCATGTTTTCCCACAAAATTACTTTCACCAGTCTATAGAAAGTATGCCTAATTACACTGAGGCATTTGTATGTCCTGCTCCAGTTTCTAAGGCATAGACAGCTCTGATCGAGGCATAGCAGGTAGTGCCTCTCTCAGAAGCATTTTTTTTAAAGGCACACTAGCATCTGGTACCAAGTCATCTCATGGCACAGAAACAAATGCAGTATTCAGGAGAAGCAATTTCAGAATGGCAGTGCAATGATCTTTAAAAAGATCTTAGGAAAAATCTTGTTGCCCATTCAAAAAAGCAACAAGAATGCTGGCAAATGTCAAAATCAACTCTTTCAGAACTTTAAAAATTAACCAAAAGCTTGCAACAATCAAGAATTTACTAGATGATCCAGCTATTCCCACTCAGTAACCCAAGAGAATTGAAAACATGTCCATATAAAAACTTACACATATTCATAGCACCATTGTTCATAACAGCTAAAAAAGGAAAACAACCCAAATGCCTTATCAACTGATGAATGAATAAATAAAATGTGGTATAATGATATTTGGCAATATTTGGCAATGAGAAAAAATAAAATACTGATACATACTAAAACAAGGATGAACCTCATGCTAAGTGAAAAAGGCTAGTCCCAAATGGTCACATACTGTATGATTCCACTTATATGAAATGTCCAGAATAAGCAAATCCATAGAGACAGAAAATAGATTAGTGGTTGCCAGGGTCTGGAGAGTAGGACAAATGGGAAGTTACTACTAAAGGGTGTAGAGTTGCTTTTTAGGGTGATGAAAATGTTCTAAAATGTTCCAAAATTAGGGGCACCTGGGTGGCTCAGTTGGTTAAGTGTCCAACTTCTGATTTCAGCTCAGGTCATGACCTCGGGGTTGTGAGATCAAGTCCCACATCGGGCTTCGCCTGCTTAAGATCCACTCTCTCTCTCTCCCTCTGCCCCTTTTCTCTCTCTTTCTCTCTGTCCCTCTCAGAAATAAAATAAAATGTTCCAAAATTAGATCATTGGTGCCGGTTGTGCAACTCTGTAAATATACTGAAACCACTAAATTATAAATTTAAAGTGTTACAAAAAGTTGTTATTTAAAAAAGAGTTTTCAGGGCACCTGGGTGGCTCAGTGGGTTAAAGCCTCTGCCTTCGGCTCAAGTCATGATCTCAGGGTCCTGGGATCGAGCCCCCCATCGGGCTCTCTGCTCAGCAGGGAGCCTGCTTCCTCCTCTCTCTGCCTGCCTTTCTGCCTACTTGTGATCTCTCTCTCTGTGTGTCAAATAAATAAATAAAATCTTAAAAAAAAAAAAAAAAAAGTTTTCACTGATCTAGAAACTGCTCCCGTGTTTTCTCACCTTTGTTTCTTCGACTGTATCTTTCCTTTGCCTGGATCGCATTCCCTTGTACTTCTAATTACTGTAATCAGACCCATTCTCTAAGAGCCCATCCAAATGCCACCCTTTCCACAGAATCTTTTCTGATCCTCCCAGAGTGACTTTTTCCTTTGAACTTCCAGAATACTTTCTCGTGCTTTAGCTGACCTTAAATATGTTAGCTTCAACAATTCTTTGTGAACATCTTTTATCTTCCCTACTAGATACTAAGATCCCTGGGGTCAAGGATCATGCCTTCTTTGTGCAGATATGTCCTGAGTGTGTAGTAGTTTGTTCTTAACCTAGAAGGTATTCTTACAATATCTGGTGAATGAGTATGCTTTGCCATATAAGTAAACAAAATATATGTAATCACCTTTATACAACAGTCTAATAGTTTCCATTTTTTCCTATCTTGTTTCTTTTTAGAAACATACAATATATTACTTGAAGAATTAATCATCTGAAAATTTTCATGTCATGTTTCACATCAAATGTGGTCTTTATTTTAAGTCTGTTTTTCAATGTTTTTCCCTTAATTAAAACACTATTCACACACACACACATATGTATATGTGTATGTACAGATACATATATGCATGTGTGTATATATACACATGTATGTATATATACATATGTATGTATGTGTGTGTTTGTGTATATCCTCCAGAAAAATGGAAAAGCAAGAAAAGTGAAAAGTTCTAAAATTATTTATATTATCTATCCAGCAGAAAGACTAACATTTTTCTGTATTTCCTTACATATGTTTTTCAATACATCATTAACAGTTTGAGATCCCAAATGTATGTACAATTTTATAAATTTTCCCCTTAATTATGATGTTTCATCACGCCATCACAAATTCTTTGCAAACATGAAATTCCTTCCTATAACTAAACTGCCATTCTTCTTAATTCTCATAATATTAGGTAGCTTTTAAAATTTCACTATTATGTATATGACAATAAATTACTTAGTGAATAATCTTTCTGTATGTTTTATTATACTTTTGGAATATACAGGAAGTCAATAGATTGATGTGACCAGGTCCAAAGGAAGAAACATTCTTTACAAAATAACATCCATTAGCTTTTCTTTTTATTTTTCTTTTTTTTTAAGTATAATATGCAATCCTATATTAGTTTCAGGTTTACAACATACTGATTCAACAATTCTATACATTATTCAGTGCTCCGCATAAGTGTAGTCCCTATCTGTCACCATACATTATTAGAGTATTATTGACTGTGTTCCCTATGCTGTACATTTCACCTCCATGACTTACATATTTTTTTTTAACTTTCTTTTTTTAAAATTTTTATTTATTATTTATTTGACAGAGAGAGAGAGAGAGAGATGACAAGTAGGCAGAGAGGCAGGCAGAGAGAGAGGGGGAAGCAGGCTCCCTACTGAGCAGAGAGCCCGATGTGGGGCTTGATCCCAGGACCCTGAGATCATGACTTGAACTGAAGGCAGAGGCTTTAACCCACTGAGCCACCCAGGCGTCCCATGACTTATATATTTTATAACTGGAAATCTGTACCTCTCAATCCCTTTCATCTATTTCACCCATCCCCCACCTGCCTCCCCTCTGGCACCCACCAGTTCTCTGTATCTGGGAGTCTGTGAAGTTGGTGGGGCTTTTTTGTTGTTGTTGTTTGTTCCTTTGTTTCTAGCTTTTCTTTATCATAAAAATTGTGTATAATCCCTAAAGAAAAAAAACGTTTAAATACACAAAGTATATAAGAAAAATTACTCACTACTGGTGTATGCATTTCAAGTCTTCTCTGTCAAATACATGAGATGGTGTTTTATGCAGGTTATTTTCCTGTCTTTTTAACGTAAGTATTATATTTTTTTAAGATTTTTAAAAATTTATTTATTTGAATGAGAGAGAAAGAGAGAGAGCACACAAGCAGGGTGAGTGTGAGGAAGAGGGAGAGAGAGAAGCAGACTCCTGCTGAGCAATGAGCCTCATGTGAGACTCGATCCTAGGACCCTGGGATCATGAGCTGAGCCAAAGGCAGTCACTTAACCAACTAAGCCACCCAGGTGCCCATAACATAAGTATTTTAAAACTTTATTAAAAGTTTTTGTAGGGGCGCCTCGTGGCTCAGTCAGTTAAGCGGCTGCCTTCGGCTCAGGTCATGATCCCAGAGTCCTAAGATTGAGCACCACATCTAGCTACATCTAGCATTGCTTATTGATCCTTTGTGCCATTATCACATGATTGCTCTGCATCTCACATGGTAGGATTTACCAGTGAAGTCATCTGATCTTGGACTTTGGTTTGTTGGGAGACTTCTGATTATAGAATCAATATCCTTACTAGTAATTGATCTGTTCAGATTTTCTCATTTTTCATGATTCAGTCTTGGTAGGTTGTGTGTTTCTAGGAATTAATCCATTTCTCCTAGGTTCCAATATATTGGTGTTTTAATCTTTTTTTCAGAACCATTATTAGGGAATAATTTTTGCCTTTGATGACATTGATTTCTCTTAATATACATAGTAAAAAATATAAACTAATACTGTTTATCTGCAGAGCATCAGAGTTCTTAGATACTTATATCATATAAAAATATATTTGTATATCAATAACCATTCATCCCCCAAGGGATTTATTAAGGGGGCGAGGAGGATCACTTCCAAAATCATCTTATGAGACTAACCCTACCTTCATATCAAAACAAGAGAAGGACACTACAAGGAAATAACATTGCAGACCAATATTCCTAATGAACTAGATACAAAAATCCTCAACAAAATATTACAAAACCAAATTAAACAATATATTAAAAGGATCATATACAGTAATTAAGTGGGATTTCTCCAGGAATGTAAGGATAATCCAACATCTATACATCAATCAAAGTGATACACCACATGAACAAAATGAAGGATAAAAATCATACGATCCCATCTCAATCATAGGATGCAGAAAAAGCATTTGACAAAATTCAACATCCATTCATGATAAGGTGGATATTAAGGGGATGTACCTCCACATAATAAAGGCCATGTAGGACACGCCCACAGCTAATATCATACTCAATGGTAAAAAACTGAAAGCTTTTCCTCTAAGATCAAGAACGACACAAGGATGCTTATCTTCAGTTTTATTCAATATAGTGCTGAAAGTCCTAGCCAAAGCAATTAGGCAAGAAAATGAAATACAAAATTAGAAAGGAAGGAGTAAAAACTGTCTCTACTTGCAGATGACCTGATATATACAGAAAATTTTAAAGACTCCACCGAAATAAAACTATTAGAATTAATAAATGAATTCAGTAAAGTTGCAGGGTACAAAGTCCATATACAAAAATCTGTTGCATTTCTATATACCAATAATGAACTATCAGAAAGAGAAATCAAGAAATAATCTCTTCTACAATTGCAACAAAAAGATAAAATAGGAATAAATTTAACCAAAGATGTAAAAGACCTATATGCTGAAAACTGTAAGACATTGATGAAAGAATTTGAAGAAGACACAAATAAATGTAAAAATATTCCATGCTCATGCGTTGGAATAATTCGTACTCTTTATATGTCTGTACTACCCAAAAGTACAATCCCCACCAAAATTCCAATGGCATTTTTCACAGGAATAGAGCAATCATAAAAATTGTTTTTATGAACAACAACAAAAATAATAATTAAAAAACCACAAAAGACCTTGAATAACTAGAGCAATCTTTTTTTTTTTTAAAGCAATCTTAAGAAAGAAGAACAAAACTGGAGGTATCACACTCCCTGATTTCAAACTATATTACAAAGCTATAGTAATCGAAATAGTATGATACTAGCATAAAAACAGACCCATAGATCAAAAGAAAAGAATAGAGAGCCTGGAAATAAACCCACACATATATGATCAATTAATTTAGAAAAGGAGCCAAGAATATACAATGAAAAAAGGACAGTTTCCGCAATAAATGGTGCTGGGAAAACTAAATAGCCACATGCAAAAAAGGGAAAAAAAGAAACTGGACCACTTTCTTACAACATATACACAGAAATTAACTAAAAATGGATTAAAGACTTGAACATATGACCTAAAACCATAAAAATCCTGGGAGAAAAACATAGGGGGTAAGCTCTTTAACATAAGTCTTGGCAATGATTTTTTGGACTGACCCAAAAAGCAAAAACAATAAAAGGAAAAATAAAAAAAATAAAAAAGAAAGAAAAACCTGTGATTTGTTCTAGATGTAAGGGATGTTAGACCTCACCTAGACTAATGCCTTCATTTTTATAGATATGGAAACTAAGTCCCAAAATCATTATATATGTAGATAAGTACTTTTCACTTGTTAGTTATTACTAAACTGTGGAATTTGGCGAGATTATTACAATACACTATTACCACCAATACCCAACTGGCTCTCCAAATTGAGTACCACTTAAAGAGAAAAAAGTATGCTCATTACAATTAAAGATTGGTTCAAAATGTCATCTTATGATATACTGACACAACTGAGTACAATGCAGTTGAAAAAAAGAATGGGGAAAATCTAATGAAATGATACAGAATGATTTAGGGATTATTAATAAGAAAAAAGTACAGAAGACTTTTCTTCTACAGCATACATCTGTAGTATGTTACATTTGTGTAAGAAAGAAGAAATTTAAAAATGGGAATGACATAGAAAGAAAGGGAGGTGATTCTTCTCTGAGTATACTTTTTTGTACAGCTCTGACTTTTAGAAACTTTGCTTGTTTCACACACACACATACACACTCAATTAGAATGGAAGAAAATTCTAAAATGAAATATAAACAGAAACAAATGAACCAAACTCATATTTCAAATGAGTAACACAACTACATTTGGTGAAGGGGTACAAGAGGACAGAGAATGGAAACCAACCCAATAACTTATAAACAGAATATTTGCAGTATCATAAACACAACCATATTTATTAAGCTAAAAGCAAAATAACACTCTAAACAAATATTGAATGCTACTTTGTTAGGGTTTCTTTTTACAGACGTATGGGCTAACAATTCTCAAACTGCTTTCTTTGTATCCTAGGGTTGAGTAAGTAAATAAGTGCATTGAGTATAATGGAGCTGGCTTCTCACTGTCAAAGATAGGAGCTTAAAAGATGGAAAGGAAGCATGATAGAGTGCATGTTATTGAGCTGAACTAGAATTGAAGTTATCAGTAGGAATGCATAGTTTCTCATAGGAATAAAGACAAAATATCGCTTTTGTTGTATTATAGCTCGAAATATATAACTTGAATCTAATCATAAGGAATCATTAGACAAACTCAAAATGAAGCTCTTTTTATAAAACGTTAATGTTGTAAAAGACAAAGAATGACCAGTAAACCGTTCCAGAGTAAAGGAGAGTAAGAGGCATGGTAACTGAATGCAACATATAATAGGGATTTAAATTTGCTATAAAGGCTGGTATTAAAACAACTAGAAGAATCTAAATAAGGTCTATAGACTAGATAATAGTATTATATCAATGTTAATTTCTTGATTTTAATAACTGTATCATGGCTAATAAGAGATTGTCCTTGTTTTTAGGAAACACACATGAAAGCATTTAAGGATAAAAAGACATCATGTCTCTAGTTCCAAAATGGTTCAGGAGAAAAAAGTGTGTGCATACATGCATGTGTATGTGTGTAAAGCAACTGTGGTAAAAATTAACATCTGGAGAATTTCAGTGAAGGATATTATACTAGTACTCTTTGTATTATTTTTCCAACTTTACATAATATGTCAAAATAAAAGGTTTAAAATCTAGTCCTGTTCACTGCTGCAACCTCAATGTCTAGAACCTGACAGAGAGCTGCTATTCAATTAATATTTGCTCAACAGATGAAACCTCACTATTAAGTTAGAAACTCTAAATTCAAGTTAGAAAGAAGGAACAGAGATTGGAACCTCATGAGGAATCAAATTTCTGCCTCCTTTCCCCATGACTGCAAATACATCAGATACCCAGAAAAGCAGACTACTGAAAGGAAGGAACTATAGTTTCTACTCTATAAAAAACGACAACAAAAAAAATTTTTTCCCACCTTTGATATGTGTATTTGTGAATAATCTATCAGCCTAAATGCTAATATTACCCACTGCACACATACATAAGCCTGATGTCAGAGTAAAGTGAGATCAACAATCAACACTTACCAAGAAAATTATACTAGGGCATTTGTCAAAGATAGTGAACTTTTGAAGGAGACTAAGCATTTAAAATAACCTAAGAGATCTAAGGACCCTAGTTAGAGTTATTCAAGATAACATATCCAGGTACACATAGGAAAATTAGGAATAAAAGGTACTTTATAAAATATCCAAAAGGTTCTTTCTTCCTGACCAGAACATCTGACTTCAATATATAAGGACTACTGATGGTACAGCCATCAGTTAAATAATCTAGAGCTGGAGGGGAGTAATCACTTCTGGAAAAACCATTTTATCTTCTTATTCTCTATAATTCATTCATTCCATTATTTACCCAGGCAATTTATATTTATTGAGCACTTACTACATGCTAGGTCCTATGCTAACATTCTGGAGACCCAAACCCTAGAAGTCAGTGATGCATATAAGAGATAGTTCTGCTTGATTCATGCATGCTTTCATCCCAAAGAACAAAGCAAAGATAGGTAGACAGCTTATTCATGTCAAGAATTGGCCTAGACATTCCTAATAAATAGTTCCATACTTTTAAGTTTCCAAAACAAATTTCAAGAGCCCAACACAACCTTTCAGAACTATTCAGGGGCAGGCAAATTGCCTTTTCTCCCCTAAAACTATACTCTGAAGATCTAAAGTAAAAGCATTCCTCCAGCTTCCCAATTCTGAAAAGACCATTCTATTGGAGAATTAATCAGTATTTAAATGGCGGAGGCCACAGCTCAATTAAACATTTAGGTATATAAACATTCTTTCCAACTGAATGGGCAGTGGATCTATTCCCTTTTTCTGTGGGTGAAGAGCAAGCCTAGGTAGTTTAAATATAAATATGGCCACCTGTAAAACTAATGGGTGATAAGACAGAACAAAAAGGGCAGAAAAAGGTACATTTTGGTGTCCATAAGACAGGGACACATAAAGTGAGACAGGGGAGTGAAAGGAAGACCCCAAAATAGTTAAAGAGAAAAGGGATTTAGAAATGACTAGAGATGATGAAGCAGGAGTTAGGAATAAGGAAAGAAAAGGCTGAATGGAAGGAGTGTTTAAAGTTAGTGGCAATGAAGCCAACTGCAGGAGTCTGTCCTCTTATTCAATGACAAGTTAGTTCATTGCACCTAAGGGTAAGTTTATCAGTGAAAAGAAAAAAAAAAAATACTTAAATTCCATCTCAGATACAATGCACAGTGTTTGGCACATAGTATATGTTGGATAAACTAAATGTTAATTATCAGTTATTGCTAATTAATTAATAGCAGCAGCTGAAGAAATAAACCTTGACGGTGTTACCCAAGCTGGACTTAAGAAAAAAATTAAGACATTTCTGGTATAGAATTCCCTAGATGTCACGGTTATTTCCTCAATATGATAGTTAATGTCCTAATTGCCCTAGAGGCTGAAACAGAGTGAAATGCAGAGAAACCCAATCTTTCTGTGTTCAATGGAGTTTGGAGTATGTAGTTTTGTTATTGTAATTTGCCTACCTGTTTGTGTACCATTTACAATTCACCATTCAAAATGTCTTAAACCTTAAGAGTTTTCTTCTTAATTTTGAAAGCTAGTGAATTAACCCCATCATGTTCCTAAAAACTGAGTTATTGACAAAGAAAAATATATATGTCAAATAGAAATGTCAAATAAATGTGAAAAAAAAAATGTTCAGTCTTTTTAGTAAACAAAGATTCCCTGGGAATTAAATTAGGAAAGTTCATTGTTAAGAGCAACAATCTTTGTCTTGTGACAAAGGCCTTAAAAATGTGAAAATTCATCTAGAGATTTCACTCCCAGGTTTTTATTTTATAGAAACAACCAAGGTTGTACATAAGAATTTATCCATAAGGATGTTTCCTACAACACATTTATAACAGCAAAGAAAATATTGGAAAAAGGGAACAACTGGCTTTTCAACTAATAGGCAAGTTAAGACTCTACAGCCATTTAAAATCATGATCTAGAACTTAGCAAAGAAAACACACTTGATATATATTTTTATTTAAAATTTAAAAAGTAGGGGCGCCTGGATGGCTCAGTGGGTTAAAGCTTCTGCCTTTGGCTCAGGTCATGATCTCAGGGTCCTGGGATTGAGCCCCACATCGGGTTCTCTGCTCAGCAGGGAGCCTGCCTTCCCCCTCTCTGTTTACTTGTGATCTCTCTCTCCGTCAAATAAATAAATAAAATCTTTAAATAAATAAATAAATAAAATTTAAAAAGTAGTTCATCTTCTTTATAAACTCACTTGTTATTTTCAAACACTAGTTTTTCTATATAAACTTGAACATTATTTTATCCAGTTTTTAAGAAAATCAGGATTCTAGCAATCTGGTAATTTTTGCTTTTAATTTATCCTTAAAGATTTTAAAGATTGTTGACACTGCTGTAAATGGAACAATTACTCTTTTTTTTTATTCTAGTTACTTAATGGCATAGAGAAAAGATATATATATATGTACATATATATATATCTTTTCTATATATAAATAATATATGTAAATGTTATATATTGTTATATATATATATATATATATATATATATATATATATATATATATTTAGTATCTGGTCATCTAATCAGATTTTTCCCCTTATTAATTCAAATCATTTGTTAATATGTCTTCCAGAGTTGAATGTAAAACAATTAATTCTCTTGGAAGGAGTTTCTTAATGTACACTTAAGGGGAAAAGGTTCAAATAACTGTATATAATATGATCCCATTTTGGCAACACATACAAATATGTCATTATATATAATATATTTGTATATAACTAAATAAGGTTGGTAAATGCTTAGACACACAGCTTGTTCACATGGATATCTACAGAGATGGTAAGAACGGGGGTTAAAGGAGGAAGGTAAACTTCCTTCTACAAAAAATTAAGCATTTTAAAAAGATATTCGTGGAAAGCAGCATGGCAGATGTCAGTGTGTGTATGAACAGAGATGACTAAAAAGACAGTCACCAAAATGTTCATAACTTCTTTTGGTGATAGGACTTCAGGTACTTTTTATTTCTTTATATTTTTATGTAGGAAAATGTTTTATATGAAAATATATTATATAATATTAAAAATAAGTTCTTTTCAATATGTGTATCAAAAAACGGTACACACTTGAGCACGCTGGTAGATTGATAAGGCTTTCAAAAGGAAAAGAAGAGGAATTTGATGGAAGGAAGTGAAGATAATAGTTCAATGAGTTTAACTATCAAGAAGTAATGGGAACAAAGCCGGAGAAGGAAAAAGAAAATGAAATAAGCTTTTGAAGGGTACCTGCTTTATGAAGATAATGAAGAAAAAGAAGGAGACAACATTCACTCAATCTTTATCATGGTTTCATTGATGAAAAAGTTTATAATCTAGTTGGGGAAAAATAACTTCCATAATGACATAATTTCATCTATCTAATATGGTATATAAGAGGAGTAGAGAGAAAGGAAAGACCTAGGTGGACTGAATTAGGAAACACTTCTTGGAAGAAATAGAACTTGAGGATTTGAAAAATACATTAAACACTGAAGTAAGGATTTTCTAGTTCTGTGAAAAAATAAGATCAAAGGTAAGGTCTACAGGCTGAAATGCATACCAGTGGACTGCAAAGGTAGCTTCATGTGGGAAGCAGGAAATAAAAGTATGTAGGTAGGAGTGGCCAGGTCAGAGACAGCCTGAAAGGACAAGCTGAGAATTTAAGTTTGATGCTCAAGGAATTCTTGACCAGAGCATTGACAGAAGAGGAATGTTCTAGAAAGATAAACCTGGAGGTGGTATGTAAGAGTATGAGCAGTGAGGGAAGAAGGAAAAGGGCAAGGTAGGAGGCTGCTGGGAGCAATGAAGACCTGGATTCCTATCTTGGCTGTGGTGATAGATACACAGGGGCAAATCCAAGAGATACCTTGAAGGACTATTTGGAAACTCCTGCTATAAAATCTCAAAATCTTAATAATCATTCCAAGGAGACCTTGAGCTCCAGGAGGCACAGATCATCAGCACCTGGGAAATCTGGAGTTGTTTGTAATCTAGAAGGTAAAGGAAAGGGCAAGGAATGACTCTGTGAAGGGAAAATGGAGAAGCCTTGGGTGTTAGCAGAGGAGCAGGGACACTGAGTTGGCTAGGTTTTCTGGGGCAAGCATGAGCACCGTCTCTGTGTGCTCCGATGAGTCCTGGCACCTTACAGGACGTGCTGGCCGGGCCCAGGCTCCAAGTAGCATCTCTAACAGCTAACAGAATGTCCAAATTGTATCCAGTTCTATCATATAAGCTCTACCTAGGCTGATCTTAACCTCCTAGTAAATGAGTAAAGAATGTTTTGATTACTCACTATGTAGCTATCTAAATATTGTAAAATTCAGTTACTCCCTTGTATATTTTATCTAGGTGTTGGAGGAGTGAACGCCCAACAAATATGTCCATATCATTTTCAAAGCAGCCTTTCTTCTGATAAGATTTCTTCACCATTTAGAACTTGTTGACATACTAAATGCTGCAGATAAGATTTCGGTTAAAAGTTTTTCATTCTTTAAAGAGGACAGGTTCCTTTTCCTTCCCTCTAAAATAAAAACTCAAAGAGCCAGTGAGTGGGAGAGCAAGCAAGAGATGAGTGAATGAGAGAAACAGCGAGAGAAAGAGAAAGCAAAAGAAAAAAAAAAGAAAAAGAGAAAGAAGAAAGAGGAAAGAGAAAGAGAAAATGAGAAAGATGGAAAGAGAAAGAGAAAAAAAAGCCCAACATTAAAAATGTCTAGTTTTCTTTCCTGCTGTGTGCATTTTCTCTATACAGTGGAGCCCACTTAAAGAAGCAGACTCATTTATTAGACATTCCCTGAATCACAAGCTCAAAGCACAATAATATCTATCCTCATGGTATCAATAAGAGGAGATAATATTTGTAAAATGCATAACATAGTGCCTGGCACATTGTAATTACTCAGAATGAGAATACAAAATAATGATCAACGCAAACAATAGCAGGCCAAGACAGTGTTCATACAGCATGATTTCAACTCTATTAAATTACACGAAAAAAAATCAGAAATATCCTAAAAAGTTAAGAGTCCTCAGCAAAAGAAATGATCTACAAATGAAAAGGAACCTACCAAATTGAGAGAGAATATTTGCAAACCACAGAGTTGATAAGGGGTTAATATTCAAAATGTATAAAGAACTTCTACAACTTCTACAAGTCAATAGCAAAAAAAAACCAAATAATCTAATTAAAAATGACCTGCATAGACATTTTTCCAAAGAAGATATTCAAATGGTCAACAGCTACATGAAAAGGTGCTCAACATCACTAATCATCAGGGAAATGCAAATTAAAACGACAATGAGATATCACCTCACACCTGTTACAATGGCTATTACCAAAAAGACAAGAGATAACAAGTGCTGGTAAGGATATGTGTGTGTAGGGAGGAATCTTTGTGCACTGTTGTGGGACAGTAAATTGATACAGTCACTGTGGAAAACAGTATGGAGTTTCCTTAAAAAAAAAAAAAATCAAAATAGAACTACCAAATAATTTAGTAATTCCACATCTAGGTATATATCCAAGGGAAAGTAAATCTCCAACAGAGAGCTGCACCTTTATGTTCACTGCAGCATTATTCACAAAAGCCAAGACCTAAGCATCCATCAATGGATGAATGAATGAAGAAAATGTGATATTAAGATATCTATCTATCCATCCATCTATCTATCTATCAGTAGGAATATCATTCAGCCATAAAAAGGAAGGAAATTCTGAATGTGTGACAACATGGCTGGACCCTGAGGGTATTATGCTAAGTCAAATAAGTCACACAGAGAAAAACAAATATTGCGTGAGCTCATTTTTATGTGGTATCTATAAAAAGCTGAACTCATAGAAACAGAGAGCTGATTGGTGGCTACCAGGGGCTTGGGGGGTAGGGGGAGTGCTGTGAAGGTAGTTAAGGGGTACCAACTTACAGTTTCAGGATAAAAAAGTTCTGGGGAATCTAATGTATAGCATGGTGACTATAGTTAATATTGCACTGTATATTTGAAAGTTGCTAAGAGAATATATCTTATAAGTTCTCATCACCTGTATACACACAAAACAACTATAACTATGTGAAGTGATGGATACGTTAACTAACCTTACTGTGGTAATCACTTCACAAGGCATACATACATCAAATAATCACACTGTTTACTTTAAACTTACACAATGTTATACGTATTCTATTTCAATAAAGCCAAGAAAAATGAATGTTATATTAATAAGTTGCACAACCATGAAAAAAAGAGAAAAGAGTCATCTTTGGGTGATGGTGTTAGGTGGTTGCTCTTCCTTCTTCACTTTTCCTCATTCTTTTCAAGTTTCTCACAACAGGCACATGTTTCTTTTATAATCATAATGCAAAAATATCTAATAGTTACAGGGTTTTGTACAAAAGAGGGGCTGGGAAAGGGACTTACTGCTCCTGGGAAGTAAAGACGGAAAGAATTTTTTCTTCTCTCTCTGTTTAACACCTTGGCTCCTTTAATGACAAGACCACATTTCATAAACTTTATTCTCCTTCTATTTGTTCCCTCTACTTCTTTGATAGTTGTCTACCTGCTATTCTTTCTCTTGCTCTCTGGCCTTAAAGAATAAAAATTTTAAATGTATAGGGCACCTGGGTGGCTCAGTAGGTTAAGCATCTGACTCTTGGTTCAGGCTCAGGTCATGATCTCATGGGTCATGGGATGGAGCCCCACGTCAGGCTCCATGCTCAGCATGGAGTCTACTTGAAGGATTCTTTCCCTCTCCCCCTCCCCCCATTCATGCTATCTTTCTCTCTCTAATAAATAAATCTTTAAAAAGTTTTCAGTTTACAAAAAGCAAACAAAAATTGACCATAAAGAAGCTTACTTCTAAGTAGAAATCCTATTTATGCAGATACATGACATATTATAATAAAAGTCTCCTGTAGTGAGCATATGATGTGATGTGACCTCTTAATATGGTAGAAAAATTGGAAATGTTATAACTTAAAAACCTTCCAGAATCCTATTATCCTATTGTAACTTTTTAAAAATGACACATATTATAAGCCTGTACTAGAATGGAAGATCTTTCATCCAATGAGCTGAAACTGGACCATAGCATAATTCTATCAGATTTGTAGAGAAATATCAATGATTAACCCCATTTAATACTGAAAAAAGTGTGTAGACGGCTTTCAAGTTTTTTAGAAGCAATGTTCCAAAAGTCTACAAGATGAACAAGCTATTCCACAGAACCTTTTTCTTTACAGTGAGATATGGTATTCTGCAATTTCCACAGGAGAAAGCCAGGGTTTCTGCTGGTGCTGCTGTTAAATCTAAGGAGGAAAAAACTGACAAGAATTAAGATAGCCTCTGTGTCCAGACTTGAAGAAAGAATTAAAATATTTATATTTCTAACATCTAACAATTTTAAGCCCTTGAATCTATAAGGCTTTTCTTTTTAAGCAGTTTAAATCCTCATCCATAATGGCTTGCCTATCTTGCTATAATGGGCTGAATGTATCCCCCCCAAAATTCACATATTATAGCTCTAACCCCCAATGTGATAGTATATAGAGGTGGGGCCTTTGGGAGGTAATTAGTTATGGATTAGGTCACAAAGGTGAGACCCTCGTGTTGGGATCAGTACCTTTATTAACAAGAGGAACACAGAGTTCTTGCTTTCTCCAGGTGTGCACACATGCACCAAGGCAATGAATGTGGTGAGTACAGAGCAAAAACAGTGTGTCTACAAGAAGGGAGAGAGCCCTCATCAAAAACTGAATCTGTAGGTACCTGGATCTTAGATGTCCCAGCCTCCAGAAATATGAGAAGTAAATATCTGTTGCTTAATCCACCCAGTCTATGGTATTTTGTTATAGCAGGCTGAGCTAACTAAGGTGCTCTCTCTTCTCCTATCTCATAGTACACCTGGCTTGTCCCCCAGTCACTAATATCTACTGCAGGACAGTAATAAATACAGAGCTAAGGAATTTTTACATTATTTTTCACATACTTATCGTGAGAATGCTTTGCTCCTTGATGTTAATTTCAACTGATTAACTGATTGTTAATTTATACTGATGTTAATTTTAACTGATGTTAATTTATACTTCTCAAAAAAAAAAAAACAACTTATAAAAACTAAATTAAATTACTTTTTATTATATGATCCCCATTTGTTTTTGTTTCCTGTAAGACAAATAAATTTGGGGCAGAAAATATTGTTCACCATTCCCGGATTACATATTAAGATACAGAATTAAATATCTTTCCTCATACTCAAAAATTAACTGAATTAGAATCAGTAACAATTTTTTATTCAGGCTCTGCTGTGTAAAAGCACTGTGGGAGATAAAAAATATGAAACAAGAGCTTCCCTCAAAGTGTTTATCTATATTCACTATTATCCCAGGTATGCCCTCAACAATGCAACAAATCATTTTAATTTTCTAAAAAGTAATACCATCAGACTCATGGGATCCATCCTTTCCTGTCAACTTCACACAAATCATCCTGCTGGAACAGACTACGGTTGGGCAAGAAGTAAAATGTCACAATGTTCCCACCAGTCACTGATAAGCACTCACTAACTGCATTATTACCAGTAAGAAAGGGAAGCACGGAGGGATAAAAAAAAAAGAAGGGTAAAGAAAGAGAAAGAAAAGAAAAGAAAAGAAAAAAAAGATTATGTTTACCAAGTTGTCTGTTTTAAGATAATGAGGATCAAGTTTTAAGAAGAAAAACACAACTTTTTTCTTATTCTGAAAGGAACATTTAGAATTATTTAAAGAAATATATGGAAAATTAGCCCAAATAAACCACTTTAGACCTATACCAGTATGGATCTCTAAGGGTGACCTAATATTCTCACCAGCTAAACCAGTGCCAGGATAAAGTCAAGGACTCAGAATAGCTCTTTTTGCTTCTTTGGCATTTTAAACAGTTTAAAGAACACAGGGATTAAAGGGGGAATAAAACCATCGACACTAGCCCAGTGATATGCTTATAACCTCCTGCACCCCACCATTTGAAACAAAGAAGAGTCTATATCATTCTGTCCTCTTCCTTACATTGGTTTGTAGAATTTCCCAGTACTTCCTACCAGTTGGTTTCAAAATAATTTGAACGTGAAAACGTCCATGTCAATCTGTTTAAAATGCTTCTTCCTTCTCCTGCTGGATGCTTAACTGCACTGTTGTTTCTCAAGGAGACAGTGAGCAGTCATTCAAGATGCTGGCACTGCTTTCTCTGGGCCAGTTACAAAAGATAAGAAGCTGACAGTAGACAAGAAGAAACCTGCTTTTATCTTCATGCTATGTTGCAACCTGTTGGGCAATAAGAAGTTCAGTGCCATATGTAGCCATATCCTTCCCCTGTTCTGTAAAAAGTTTATGGTGTAGTCCTCATTTGTAAAATCTAAGCATGCTTCCTTCTTTTATAATCTTTTCTACAAACTGTAATGGAAAAGCTACCTCACAGGACCTTATATAACATAAGTCCTCTCAGGGTTTTGCCACCCTTGGTAATTTGGCTTTCGAATCAAAAATCTGCCCTATGCTTATTCTCCTCGGGTTGTTGTTGTTGTTGTTATTGTTGCTGTTGTGTGTGTGTGTGTTTATTCCAACTTATTTCTCCAGAAGAGGGCTGTTCTCTCTACTTGTTGAAAACCTTTTTTCTAACATTAATTTTCAAATTAAGTGTTGGCCAAGGTTGCAGATCAGCTCTGCAACTTTTCTAAAGATTTGCAGATCAAGCCAGAGAAGTTGGGTCTGGTTTGCTTTTGTGGAAAAAGTGATACGGATAAAATTGGAAACTACTATTTAAAAATTCCAAGTTCCAAATCTGACTGAAAATATTTGGGGCTTGAATTCCATTTTTATCCCCATCTAAGAAAATGTTAGTACTAAAAACCTGTTTGTAAAGTTCCTAATATTTCTCAGTCATCAAATATCTTTTCCAAAACAGCATTCTGATCAGTATAATGCAAATGAATCACCAATAAAGCAATTAAATTCCACCCAAAGTATTCCTGTACTAAAATTCAAAGGAAAGTGCTTGGCAAAATGCATCTTAGGATCTGCCAAACCCCAAACATTTGAAAACAAATAATAACTCCAGGATGCTTTTCCAAGCCCCAAGAAGACAATGGCCATGGCTCTTTGAGAATGCATGTTTCTGAACATCTTCTCCTTAGACTTCATAGTCTAAGCCCTTCGGCGTCAAAGGTCAAGAACCACCAACCAAAGAATTAATACGACTGAAGCTCTAGGTAAATAAACTTAAAACTCCAAAGCTCTAACAGATAGATTCTCACACAGTTCATCTGTGGAGAGATTTTTTTTTTTTTCCCATTCAAGGAGCATTTTAGCCATAGGATTACCTTTCATTCAGCAAGGATCACCTACATTCTAACTCTTGCGGTTATTACAGCAAATCATGGGGTGTTGAGAACTTGGCTTCCTCCATCTTAATAAAACAGTTCAAGTCCTAGAGGCAGTTAATCCTTGGAAGGCTTTGTGATCCCATCCCCTGACATGTTTGATAAATATGGAAATTGTAAAATGTTCTGACTTGTTAAAATTTTTTCAGTCTGCTTACCGTGCTCTTTGGCCTTAACATGCACAGAGTGCTGACTTGGCATGCCCGGAGGCCTCCATCACCTTCTCTATTGTGTACACACTGACAACCCCTGAAGCATAAATAAGTCACACTTTACAAAGAAATGTTTATTCTACACTCTAAGAAGGACTCTCCTTTTCTCAAGGAAACAAAAGTATGGCAAAGGGGAGGGAAGAAGGGTGTGTACAAAAAAATGTGGCAGAAAGGAGAGGGAAGAAACCTCAATTCTAAATGATTGCAAAGCTGGAGACCATTAAAAAAATCTGGGTTGGGGCAGGTGTGTCTACAGGTGGCTGAAAGACTCTAAACAAATCTTTCTTTCAAAGTCTGAAATGACTATGGTAAGAAACAAGCATTCCTCTTTGGTTTTCACTTTACAAAACGTAATGAATAATATAGTTTTCTTTCAGTACCTCTTATACTTCAAATGGGTCAACTCCCCCTTTAACACCATTCAAAGTCAAGAAAATGAAATACTCCAATGACCTGTATATCTGGCCATCAGTGAACAAGAGGCAAGCTCCAGTGTCATGAGCAGGCCCAGCTTCTACTCATCACAAATAACTAGTCATCTTGGAGATTGAATAAACAATTACATAAATACCAGAAAGAGGACCTGTAACTATACAAACTGGGTGTGGTGTCTAGAAACCCTGCAGACTCCTCCGGGCACAGTATTCACAGGGAAATTCTATGAAGAAACCACAGAGACAATACACTGATGAAATGATGATGACGCACTGGAATACTTCAAAATTTATAGCCAGCTGTACTCGTCAGTCACAACCATTCCTGATATTCCCAACACTTTGACTATTTCCAGAAGATTAATTTTACGACATCTCCTGAGGCTGCTGCTTCTATCAAACTTAGAAATGTGAGAGCAATAGCAAGAGATGCACGGTGGGATGGAAATGGAAGCCTCACAGATGCAGAGGTAGGCAACCTTAATGAAAAGAAAAGCGAGCAGTAAAATAGCTGAGTGGCACAGAGCTGGAGGGAGAAGTAAGGAAGCTAAGAGTCAGGATGGTATACATACTATTAAAATCATCCGAAAATAATTGGAAGTTAGCTGGAGCTCTGCAGATATTTCAGATGGTTCTCAGGACCTAGGGAGGTTTAGGGTAGGTAGAAAAGGGCCACCAGGTCATTCCAAAGGACAAGAACTTGGTCTGTGGATGCTGGGGAAGGAAAAAAGAAAAGAGTGAAAATGTTGACCTTTCAGTCTAGTCTTGTTAGCCCAATTAAGGAAAGAAGGAAAGCGGACAAAAGATGACTTTAGGAGAGAAAATAATCAAAATGATGGAGAATATCCTCTCCTGCCTTCCCATCAACACCAAGTTTCTTAAACAGAGCTGTAGCTCAAAGCAGCAGGACATGAAGAAAATAACACTGCAGAGAGAGAAGGAGACCAGCCAAATCAATGACCAAGTCATCTATCTTCTGAAAGGCAGAATACTCTGGAGTCCAGATCAAGCCTTCTCAAACCTAATGTGCATGAGAATCACCTGGAACTTGTTAAAATGTAGATTTTTGACTAATTAGTTCTAAAGTGGGGCCAGAGTTTTTGCATTTCCAACAGGCTCCCAGATAATGCTAACACTGCAGGTCCACAAACCCAGCTGTGCTTAGCAAAGGTTAGTACGGATCTTAGGTAAATTCTGGCTTGCCCCATGACCCTGGAGAAGTTACTTTTCTAATTTCTCAGTTTCCTCAATTTTTAAATGGAGGTAGCAATAAAGCTGCCATGAGGAATAAATAAAACTATTTAGCCTAATGCCTCCTTATTACCACTACTAACACAGTATTTTCCAAAGTGCGATACACATACCATTGATGTTACAAGGACAAACTTAAAAGTTGTAATTTGTAGGCAATATTTTCATAGGTATTAGAAAAAAATTACTGTTACCTTAAACTGAAGATTTCATGGGAATTATCACTTAAGAAAAGGCTAAGTTTAAAGGAAAAAGTCAATCTAAAAAATTACTAAGTAAATAAGGTACAAGAGGTACATGGATATGACAAAAATGATGGGGGTGATACTCAACTGATAAAGTTTGGGAAACATCAATTAACACAGGTTACTAAATCTCTGAAGGGAGGGGCTTGACCCAATCATCCCATTATGCAGAGCAGGTGTGTGACAGAGTCCTGAATGTATTTCAAAACCTTCTGGTCACTCAAGGCTTAGAAACCACACTTTAACCAAGTGATATTCTGACCCACACTTACTTGTATATATTGCATACCTATGCTACCATAAATCATCAAACTATCCATAAGGCTAAGGAAAACAATTCCATGGAATAAAGCCATTTCCCTCAATCTAAACTACCTCCCATAACTGGACTAAATAATAGAATTATGCCTCCAAGGAAGGAAAGCTATGATTTCATAAATCCAGTATTATAATGTTTCCTCTTTTCCCACAAACATTTTGTAACACCATTCTAAGGTAATTTGTGGTCAAGAGAGATGGATGTGGATGACTGAACACTTTACAAACGAATTTGTCATACTCTTTAACAACAACCTTTAGAGCTAAGACAGGAAGTCTGAAGTCATATATGAGTCAGGAAAAGAGGCAGTATGTTTGTGAGTAGCATGGTTTTCAAAAGAGAACTATAAAAGGATTCCTGATGTATTTAGCATCTGATGTCTCATATACTTGGAGCAATTTATCAATCTTACAATTCTGCTGTAGCTAGTCAGCGGTTCTATTCAACCTAAAGAGCAAAAATGAAAGTGAACACAGACATAGGTCAGAACTTAACTCATTCATTTGTCCATGATGTGAACCACTTCTTTGCTGAATTGGATAATAGTTTCAAATACTGGAAGAAAATTTTCTAAGTTTTTTGTGCTATGCATAATATACTGACTGAAGACATGACACACTTTAAAGTTTAATCTGCATTATTAAAATTTTCTCCATCGCTTTCTCAAGTCTAGACAATTAACAAAACAATAAATCAAGTCCTGATTTGGGTTTGCCAATTTCCATAGTGTTAATACTTCTCCTGTGACTAATTTCAAGTTGCCAACATGATCTCAGTGAACATGGAGTTGGAAGAGATGTGCATAGTATACACCATTACATAGTATTTTCAATACAGATGCAATAGACACGAATGATTTTAAAAGCATAGAAAATAATAAAATGTGTAAAAAGAATTATGAAGTAATGAGTTTTGAGGATTTTTTCAATATAATTTTTTTATTTGTAAGTTTATATAATTTAATTTGTGATGATAACCAACTGACACAATTTCTAAAAATTTAATAATGGTCTCTTGGAAGCTTGTAGGGGCTGGCTTTAGCACATCACTCGCCAAGAACCACATCCTACATGTTGTTGCTAATCCCACCAGATTTACACATCAATTTTGAGTTTTCCAAGTTAAAAATCTTTTACAGAAATATGGTAAACCTTGTGTATTAGAGACAACAGCAATAAAAATAAACTGACGGATATTACAATCAAGATTTTTTTATATACCCAAGTTTGTAGTTAACGAGAGAAAATAGAAACAATAGAAATAGGCCACAAAGCCTTAAGGAAAGCAACTGACAAAAGCACCTTTGCATCTTGGGAGAAAGAAATGTAGGCAATAGATATTTGGGTAAAAAAGGACATCAGGTAAGAATAAAGATATTTGCATCAATTTTCACAAATAAAACTGGTCAGAAAGACTTGATTTCCTAAGGGAACCAAAAATATAAGAAATAACTGCTTACAAGGGAAACATAAATACTCTTTCTATAGACAACCGCCAAATATAAATACTTTACATATCATCATTATGCCAATGCCAACTTTCTAATTTGTAAAAGATAGAAGAGGAAATTATAAGGAAACCCAAAGCTATTTCACTCATCCCATAGCAAAAATAAACTGCTCAGGGAATGAGAGAAGAGAACTTATTCCACGAAATGGTCATTTATGATGTTAACTAGCACTTTTAAAGACTTTCAAAAACAGGTCTGCACTGCTCTGGTAAGTCTTTGAAAAAGCAAAAGCAGTTAAGTTGTTCTCAGTCCCTTGGAAAAGTTCGATTAACCAGCTAATGTTAAAAAGGGTGAAAATTCAGCTACCTTCCCTTTCACGGAGGACAGGCTTGTGTGAGCGACTTTCCAAAGCAGACTATAATATTCTACGGAATTGTTTCTTTCAAAAGTAAGTCTTCAAAGCTGAGGGAAACGTACAGCACACACTTTGTTTATCTCTACAAGATGGAGCATATGGAAAAATTTGTAACTGTCAAGTGTTATTACACTGCAAAACAAACATGTGGACGTATACAACAGGGATAAATAGAGTGAGATTCGTTCACAAATTGGAGATGCTGGAAGCACATGGAAGAGTTTACAAAAATTGCAATGTTAAAGAGATCAGGAGGACAGTGGTGCTAAACTGGCTTCACAAAAAGATTGCATGCAATAGATTCCACTGTTCCTTCTGAATGATAGCACAGGTTTGGGCATGCAGGTTAATTTGAGAAGCAGCCCTTAAAGAAAAGGAAGGAAGAAAACAACTCCTGTCTTGTGTTAAAAATTCCAAGTAAACATTATGGATACTCAAAAAAACAGGAGTAAAACCATTAAAATCATTAATTAAATAACAAGTGAGTGATAAATATTGTAAAGAAAATACAGTTGAAAAATTATTTTAACAAAATATTTATTATAAAGCAAACAATTTAGTTTTCTTAAGAACTTTAATGACTAGCAATATAAATTGCTGAGTTAGGCAATTTTAAAATACAAGCCATTTCTGCAATGACTTTCAGGTAAAAAAGAAAAAAGGAAAAAAAGGTACTAAACATAAATTTTAAGATGGAGAATTTTGCAGTTATCTCCCCCAAATCCTCCTTCGATGTGGTCTAATATTGGAATATGCAGTATTCCAAAAGTCCGATTTTCACGTACGGAGCTTTAGTGAAAGAAGAAATATCCCCCCAAATTTCTCAATATCAGCAGTGCCCTGAAAAAACAAACAAACAAACAACAAAACCTTTCCTAAGTGGAGTGTAACGACAGAGAAGTATTCCCAAGGAAATAAAAGTATTCTCTGTCCAAAGCGCACATGCACTAAGTGTAGAGGCTGAAATAAGCCTTGGATGTTCTTTCTATTTTCTTCAGTCCTCAAGTCATTACTTTAACAGACAAAGAATAACTAAACAGCAAAACTTTGACGGAAGCACATACTTTCCACACACTCTAAGTGTCACAGGCCTGTTTAGAGAAAGGCCAAACAATCTATGGCATCTTAGTCAGAAGGGCCAGAATTAGATGTTTCTGACTAAGGAGACTATTTCTGCCTCGACCATAGCCTCATTTTGTAATGTCAGTGAAGAGATTTATCTGTTCCTCGCTTGGCTTTAAAAATAAAGATAGAGCCACGTAACCTCTACTTAGCTTCCTAGAATATTGTGGCACGACAATAAATAATGCCCATAAAAGTTTTGATCTCTTCAGGGGGAATAAAATGAATTCTGACAGACGCAAGAGAGGTTTTAGAGGTTCCTGAGAGACCAATGCTAGGTCAAGATGTAACACAAGGAACAGATAAAGCGCCAATCACTGGAAAATGCCTGTTAACCCTTCTTATTTACTTTCCAGGTAAAAATGGTCTTTGAAACTAAGCCCATAAACTGTCATCTAGATCATATCCAATTTCTGCTTGTATTGTATCCACTTACACCATCACTACATATTATAACATAAGAGCAGGTTAAGAGACAACTGGAGTAAATAGACTCATGATTGGAAAACCCGAGGAAAATTTAGCGTTCTTGATTTCTAGGCCTGGTTTCTCCTAACATTAAAAAAATGAGGAATTAGAAAGTTAGATTTAAAACAAAAATAGATCTCAGACCTCAGAGAAACAGTCCCATCTGTTTCTCTCATGAGAACTCATCGATATGGCTGCCAAGATTTCTTGGTGGGAAAATTATTTTGTAAGATGAAAAATTGCACTTAATTGAACCTTAGTTTCTGGATATATGCCAGAATTTGCATTGAAGTTATTAAGGACTGGGGCACAATGGTTTCAATCGAATCTTCTCTCCAAAGGCTCTCGTGTCTGCAATGCATATAATTCATATATTTTCAACTATTGTATATATAATGATGGCAACAGTTTACTTCTTTTTTTCCCTAGAAGTTTGATTCACAATAGCCCCACATTTCAAATACCAGATACTTACTAACATACTGTATGACAACAGAGCAGCATTGAGATTTATAATGTGACGTGAAATCACAGAGTAAAAAAGGAGAAAATAACGGAGTATATAAACAATCTTAGCAAAATTTCTACATCTTGACACAGTCTGTGTTTGTTCCATTGACTACAATCTTAATCCTTAGGGTTTGAAATCTACCATATAACTAATCTTTAACCATTATCACCTTCAAAGAAAGAATGGTAGGTCACTTATAATTTTTAGCTTTAATTCTTTTTTTTTTTTTTAAGGTTTTATTTTTACTTATGAGAGAGAGAGAGAGCAGGGGAAGGAGCAGAAGGAGAGGAACAAGCAGTCTCTGAGCTGAGCTGGCAGCCTGACATGAGGCTTGATCTCACCACCCTGAGATCATGACCTGAGCCAAAATCAAGAATTGGACGTTTAACCAACTGAGCCACTCAGGTGCTCCAAACTAATTCTAATATTTTGTCTGCTTTACAAAGATACCTGAATGTGGTGGTGTTCTCTTAGCCTATGTCATTAATAAATTGGTATCAGGATAATAACAAGAAGGCAATAAAAGTAAGAGACCTTTGAAGACTGTGACCAACTTTATATGCTTTGTAATGGTAGGCACAGCTCTACCAGATGGATGAGATCATGAACATAAAATACCATTTTTTTTTTAACTCTCACTTTCAAATTCATTTAATCTCTCTGAGCATAAGAAAGGGTGGTTTGCTAAAGACTAAACACCAAGTAAATTGCAGAATCGGGATTTGAGCCCAAGTCATCTTGCTTCAAATGTCTGTGTTCCTTCCACTATGCCATGGGGCCTCTCATCAGGGTACAACATTTTCTGCTTCTAGCAGAGGAAGACAAGGCCCTCTCAGTGTCCAGAATATCAGGGGCAGCTCCTGCCGTCCCGACCGTTCCTAATACAATCAAGCAAAAGGAAGTGGGGGGATGAGGAAGCTGTGCCGATTGTTGTTCCCTATCTAATTCTAGAAATATTTTTCCCATAGAAATAGAGTTAATTTCTTAAATGGCAACTGGAATCCACATTTGGAAGTGTTGAAGTTCTAAAATAGTAAGGAGGTAAGCTTTCCTTACATATTAGTTCTCAACAAGGGAAGATTAATGTTATATTTTCTTACTTACATATCCCACTCAAGAATATAACTCAGAATCTGTCTGTGAGAAAGTAATTCTTTTTTTTTTTTTTTTAAGATTTTATTTATTTATTTGACAGAGAGAGAGACAGCGAGAGAGGAAATGCAAGCAGGGGGAGTGGGAGAGGGAGAAGCAGGCTCCGTGCAGAGCAGAGAGCCCGATGCAGGGCTCGATCCCAGGACCCTGAGATCATGACCTGAGCCGAAGGCAGCCGCTTAACCAGCTGAGCCACCCAGGCGCCCCTGTGAGAAAGTAATTCTTCACTTTCTAGAGATGTACATTAATTTTCCTTGTATTAGTTCATGTTTTCACAGAGTATCTGAGCATGTGTATAAAACATAAGAGCTCATTTTGAACACTTTAAAACTGACATCCTGCCAACCTTTTTTTTTTTTTTAAAGATTTTATTTATCCATTTGACACAGAGAGAGATCACAAGTAGGCAGAGAGGCAGGCAGAGAGAGAGGGGGAAGCAGGCTCCCTGACGAGCAGGGAGCCTGATGCGGGGCTCGATCCCAGGACCCTGGGACCATGACCTGAGCTGAAGGCAGAGGCTTTAACCCACTGAGCCACCCAGGCGCCCCCTGCCAACCTTCTTAATAGACAAATATCTTCAGTTATTTTTTTAAAGATAAAGAAAAAAGAAAAGAGTCAGGACCTGGAAGTAAGAGATAAAAGGATGAAATCCATGAATATAAACTCCTAAGCAGTTTAGTATATGTATATGTGCTGCCAAAGCAAGCACAGTAGTTTAACTTATATGAGGAAAAGGTAAACGAAATTATTAGAATCCAAAAGAATCAGAGATCTTATTGCAACTAGGAAGCAAACCTATCCCCAACATAGATTTAGGATATATTTAACCCTGGAAACCCAAATTCCTTTCAGTCACATCTTCTTCTTGCTTCTGCTTGAAATCCAAGGTGCACAATGGTAAATTTACCTAATTTGTGACATTAGAAATACCAAGCTCCTCAAATAAGCCCCCCAGGTTCTCTGGGTAAATTGCCAGAGAAAAAAGTTGAAAAAAAAAAATTATGTGGCTTACTCTTTCTCCCCAAAGGACTTTTTTTGTAACTGTCTAGCATAGCCTTTCTCTGGGGGACTTTAAAACAACAGATTTACCTTTTTTGCTAAAAGTTGTATATGGGTCAGCCTGAAAATATGCAGAAGGGACATACATTATTTAATTAACTCTAGCTGATGATAATTTTCTATCAAATATAATTATATAGATAAACTATCTTCCTAACATTCTTGCTACAGACTTAAGAAGGCAAATAATTTTTAAAAACAAAAGTTTAATCTTTTCTAGGTCAGAAAAGAGTTCTGAAAATTCTATCTTCTGGTGGTATGAGAGGCTCAGTAATTGCAAGATTAGGAATCTTTCCCTGTAAAATTTTTCTAATTATGTTTTTGACCCAAGAAAGATGCACTAAAAAAATGAACAAAAACTTCCTTAAACTACATTATCAAATAGTGAAAACAGTGGTCATGTCAGTAAGGCAAGGAAAACTAATGTATACTGATCCATTTGTATCTCAGATTAAAAAAAAAAAGACTTCTTTCTTAGGAATAATGCAATCAAACACAATCATTATCAACTACCTTGTATAATGAAGTTTTCATAAATAAACTTGATGAAAATGCTTCTTAGCTAGCAGGTTATATTCAGCCAGAATATGAATGCTTTCCAGAACATTCATTTTTCCCTGTCAAGGATGATTCAGCTCCAGTGCCTACTTCAGCCCAGTGGTGACTGAAAGGGAGAGGATCATTAATCCATCAACAGGTTCCCCCTGAAGAGTCTCCCTGTGTGCAGCTGCCTGTGGGAAGGGTCTGAAGGGGCCAAAAAAGACCAAGCCATAGCCGTCTGTCCTCTTGGTGCTTTCTGTTTGGCCTGGAGAACAAGACAACTCACTGGGCTTTATTATCTTTTAGGATACACCACAGTGAAGACTGCATGATTTAAACACAGCTTCTAGTTGAGAAACTTCACAAAATTATCCATGGAAATGTCATCCAAATAAAGCTGGAAGACCGAATGAAAGTTGGCAGAAGTGCTGATGTTAAGTGGCATTTTACACTCAAAAGCCTCCAAATGGGGGGGAAAATGTGCTGTTTGTAGTACAGAATGAAAACAAACATTAAAAGATTTTAAAATAAGGAAATGTGTGAGGATAGAAAAATAAGAGCATGTGTTGAAAAGCAGTCTTACTATTTCTACAGTTACTTATGTTTAAAGAAATATTCAAAGCTAAATACAGGAATACCATATGTAGCTCTAAAGCCTAACAAATGTTGTGATATAGGATGGTTTTTCTCCTCCTGTTGCTAATTAACAACAATATTTAACAAAATTTTACTGAGTGTCTACTATAGGCCAGGCACTTCACTAGGGAATACACTGATGAACAAAAAGGCATGGCTCCTGCCTTCAGGGATCTTGAGAAGAGACAAGGAACTATAACATGGAACAAACACTCTATGAGGACAGGGTAATACAGGACAGACCACAGAGACACCAAGCCTTCAGGAAGGCCCATTTGAGGAAGTAAAGTTTAGGTTGAGACCAGAAGGCTAAGCAGGAATTAGACAAAGAGGGATGATGAAAAAAGCAGAGAAACAGTATGTGAAATAGCTCAGAGGCAAGAGCGATCAAAACAAAATGAAAAGAAATTAAATTCAATCGGAAGAGGGAATAGACAAGGAGAACAATGGTGCAAGATAAAGCTAAAGAGACACAAGTAGGTTCTGATATAGAAAGCTCTGTCCTAAAGACAATAAGAAGTGACTGGAATGTTTAGAAAGAGCAATAACATTATCACCTTTGCAGTTTTTAGAAGATCATTCCATTTACAGTGTGGATATGGAGTAGTGTAGTCAGGGGTAAATGGCACAAGGCTGTCGTCACAATCCTGCGAGAGATGATAGCTCCTTGAACTGGAATGGTGACATCCAAAAAAAAAAGAGAGGGAGAGAGAGATGTGGAAAACCAGAGGCAATATTTAGCAGGTAGCATTATCAGAATTCTGCTTGGTGATGGAATGTAGAAAGAAAGGAAGAAGGAAACAAGGGTATCTTCCAAGTTTCTGACTTGAACCACTAGAAAATGAAATCACTGGAAGCAGATCAGGTGTGAATGGAATGGTATTAGGATTAGGAATAAAATTTAAAAAGCTTGGTAAGCCCAGAAACTAATGTGGGTTCCAAAATGAGTAGAAGGTAAAAAGTTGAGAATGTGATGGGGAAGAGACAGATGCTAAATGGGTAACTGAAATAGAACAGTTTTTAAAGATGAATTTAATAAACTTAGGAGCAAGTGGAAAAGAAGGTCATAATAATACAAAGACATTTTTCTGAGTGCTTACTTGGTACCAACCACAGAGCTTAGCACTTTAAAGATATTCTCTCTTTTAATCCTCACAGCAACCCTAAGACATAGGTATTATTATTCCCAACTAACACAAGAGGAAACCAAGGCTGAGAGATATTATATTATTTGCCCAAGATCTCATAACAGCAGACCTCAAACTGGAACCCAAGTAAGTCTGATTACAAAGCCCATGTTCATCATCACTAGGCTATGAACAGAATTTGGGAGAGAGATGGGATTCGAGAAAAATCAAGATCCCTCTAAGACAGAAAAGGTTGGAATCTAGACTGTCGGGAATGAAGGAAAACCTTTTTTCCTAACAGAATGGACAGAGGAAAATAATCACATGAGAAGGTTTATACCTTAGAAAGCAGATGAGAAAGGTGTTTTCCAGACTTGGAAGTAGCCATTTGCTGAGTATCAAGAAAGAATTAGTAAGATGTTTGAGAACAGTAGAAAATAACTGAAGTTGTCATTCATTCACTGAACAAAATTTTTTGAGTGCCCACCCTGCACTGGGTACTCTTCTAGGCACTGGAGTTATAGTAGTAAGAAAAAGAAAGATAAAGTTCCCTATTCACATGATCTTTATGTTCTTGGAGGGGAACACATCAAAGAAACAAGTAAATAAATATGGTAATTTCACACTGCTATACTGTAATGGAGGAAGTGAAACAGGGTAATGGGACTGGGAGTGTTTAGGGAGAGCTGTTTACATGAGATGCTCAGGGGAAGGTTTGTGTGAGACAGTAGACACAAGTTGAGACTGCAAGGAGAAGCCCTAGGCGAAGCATGTCTTACTGGCAAATAGAGAGTTATTTAGGGAATAAAATAAGATCGCTGGGTAATGCTGAAAGGACAAATGAGGTGGGTGCCCATGTATTTGCAGTGACATTAATCTGCCTCACTCTATATTTTTCTCCAAATAAACTCGGCAGCTCAGGAGAAATTGCAGAAAAAGCTCCAGAGTCACCCACATTTGGGAATTTACCAGGCAGATACAACTGATAATGGGGCACAGGACTTTAGTATGTTGACAGGAGAAAAGTTAGATTTAAGGTCCATGGAAGCTAAATGGAAGAGAAAGGACAGTGAGTTACTTGTCCCATATAATCCCAAGTCCCATGAGGCTGAAGATTTGGTGATAAGCTAGGAAGATAAAGAAATTATGGCCAGAGAGGAAAACATCTGAATTTTAGAAAAGTGGTAAAAAGTGGCATGGAAGAAAAGGGTATCAAAGATGTAGTTTTTAAGGAAATGGAGAGAAAAGGGTATTGGAAGAAGAATAATTGGAGACATGGCAGTACATATACATAGAAGACAGAAAATGAAGTAGGGGGGGCAGTGGCGGGGCAGCGGGGAGACAATGACAGCTAAACCAACTGTTATTTCTTTCCTGTGCTAAGTAGCTAAAGCATCCTCAACGAAGCAGAGTATTTTACAGCAGGTAAAGAAATAATGGTGGCCTACAAGTTATAGGGGGGGACTTAAAAGGACAATGGCCCTGCAACAGTGAAGGTGTGGGAAAATGCGAGCAACCTCTCAGAAGAGCTGTAGCACCTCAGGGGAGAGCTGGATCTCGAGTCAAAAGACCTTCCTAAGAGTGACTTCCCAACGATGAAATTTCAGACACGCCTGCCATCATTGGCATCTGATCCTTGTGTGAAGGAACCATTTCTCAGGGTGTGATGCTCTCCATCCACAATTTTCTTTTGCCCTGATTCCTCTAATATGACATTAACATAGTAAAGGAAGAAATCCAAGAGAACCACTAGTCTGGAATAAACATCCCTTTAGACAAATTTAAAAAAAATTATGCTTTGGAAAAAAAAAAAAAAAAAAACAACCAAAGCGCCATGTTGACATCAGAACAGTAAGGCAGTTTATTTAGAGAGTCATTTGAACAAGGCAGACACAGTTTAAGGACCCAGGGGGGTTTTCAGTTTCCACCATCTGGTTATTTCCCCAAGTCCTCTGCCATGCATCACAAAGCTCTCTGTGAATCCACTTAAAAAGGAAAGAGCTAACATTCCTCTTTATTTGCTTTAACACTGCCCTCAATAAAAAGTGGTACATCCAAAGGATAAAGTAAATATTCAGCTACAAAAATCACATTGCAAAAATATATTTCTTCATGTGGAAAGGTGTTCTCTTTTTATTGTTAAGTATTAAAAGCAGGTTATAAATTAAGATGTTGAATATGATCTCATTTTTGCAAAACATATTTTTCATTGTAATAAAATATACATAACAAAATTAACCATTTTAACCATTTTCAAGTATACAGTTCAGTGGTATTAAATGCATGCACACTGTTGTGCAACTATCACCATCACCCCTCTCCAGAAATTTTTCATCTTCTCAAACTTAAACTCTGCACCCATGTACAAAAACAATGAATGTTTACATAGGAACATAGAAAAAGTCTGAACAAATGTACACCAAAAATGTTAATGGTGGATAATGCAATTATACGTGGTTTTTCTTTTCTACCTTTTAGTCCTCCCTATTTTCTTTTTTTTTTTAAGATTTTATTTATTTATTTGACAGAGAGAGAGAGAGAGAGAGAGATTACAAGTAGGCAGAGAGGCAGGCAGAGAGAGAGGGAGAAGCAGGCTCCCCACTGAGCAGGGAGCCCAATCCGGGGCTCGATCTCAGGACCCTGAGATCATGACCTGAGCGGAAGGCAGAGGCTTAACCCACTGAGCCACCCAGGCACCCCCTCCCTATTTTCTGATTTTTCTTCCTAAAGGAACTGCATTTCTGGTGTAATTTCTTAAAGTAAATTTAAGTGATATTTAATAAAGACATTTCAAAAGAAAAGCAAAGCAAAATTAGGGACCATTCTCATGACTTTCTTTAGATATGAACTAGTTAATAAAATATATTCTATGAGTGATCTAAAGCAACTCAAACTTTCTATGTATTTTTTAGAAGGGAAATAAAAGCCAATTATCTATTGCCTAATAACTACTGTAATACTCAAAAATAAAAATGATTACAGCACCATAGACAGCTAACTGACCCCACTGCCCATTTTCCCCTTCTTCCTAGTAATAAGAACCCCAGTTCTGAGCTGGTACATTGATGCCCACCCAAAAGAGAATTATTTCCTGGTTATTCCTCTTGTAATTAGTTGTGGCCACATGACTAAATTTTGGCCAAAGATGAAGTACTATGTGCAGTTTCCCAAAAGGAGCACACTCTTCTTGTTCTTCTCTCCTCATTGGCTGTAGTACTGAATGAAGAGCTCAAGCTCTAGGAGCTATCTTGGACTGTGAGGCAACACTAGGGATGAGGAAGCAGTAAGACAGACATCTCTCTTTTCATTATATGCAGTCAACCTAATCTTAACTGAAACAATTACCTTCCAAATTGTTTTCCCTCCAATATATCTTACATTCAGTTCTATACCTTTATCAATCATTATCATAAAAAGAACACTGATAAATAATAAAGCTGAACAAATACACAGCTAATTCTTAACCTTCTTCCTACTTGAATTCTATATAGAATCTGTCACTGTCAACCAGGCCAACTTTGTGAAAGTCTTTTCCTTGAAATAACACTTTGTAGATTTTGCTTCCATCTCTTCATTTGTTCTTTTTCAGTTTCGTTACAAGGCTCCTCTTTACAATCTGGTGGTCAATTTCTCTAAACTGTTTTGACTATGATTAATTTTTTTTATGTGTCTAATCGCTGTTTCAATAACCAAATTTCCCTGAAGTAGTCTGCTATGGAGGGACTTAATCACGTTCCTTCAAGACTAATATGTTGAAGCCCTAAACCTCAACGTGATAGTATTTGGAGACGGGGCTTTGGAGAGGTAACGAGATTTAGTGAAGTCATGGGGGTGGGGCCCTCCTGACGAAATTAGTGCTTATATGAGAAGAAACACCAAGGAACTTGTGCTTCTTCTCTTTCTCTCCCCTCGGCCCTGTGAGGACACAGTGGAAAGGTAGCCATATACAAGCCAGGAAAAGGAACTGATTTGACTGGCACTTAATCTTGCACTTCCGAGCTTCTAAAACTGTGAGAAGATAAATTTCTGTTGTTTAAGCACCCGGTTCCTTGGTATTTAATTATAGCAGCCTAAGCAAACCAATAGAGAGTTATTCACTCAATTATTACTGAAGACCTAATAACTAATCACTTACCGAATGCTTACTTGATGCCAAGAACATTACATATTTTATGTCTAACCTTCTCAGTAATCCTGAAAGCTAGAGATCATTATATTCATTTCAGAAATAGGAGGCCTGAGGCCCAAAGAACAATTACCAAAGTTCCCATACCTGGTAAAAGTGAAAGAGTCAGACTTTGAAGCCAGGCTTACTTACTCTAAAGTGCAGCAGCTGTTATACTCCATGGTACACACAAGTTTTTGCCCCACGGAGTTTATGGTATTTTAGAGAGGCAATCCAGACAAATAAAAAGCTGAATAATTCAAAAGGCTAATAACAGTAATGACAAAAACACAGAAATAATAAGAAATACTAGGAGTTCCTAGGAGGGAGAGATTGCTGAGAAATTATTGTTAAACCAAAACCTTGTTGAAGCCCATCCAAACCAAGTAAATAAAGTGATGAGACATTTCAACCTTGGAATAAAGGTAGAACCTTAATAGAAATTGCTTTGACATTTAAGTTAGTATCTTTAAAAAGTCACCAAAAAAGCACTTTCCTTCTACAAGGTGATTTGTTTCAACACATCTTAATCTTCACAAGAAAAAATTACAAAGAAGCTTCGCTTTTCTAAACTGTCTACTAAAATTAACCAGTTATTACTAAAAAGGACAGGAAAAGTAGTTAAAACTATTTACTGGAACGTCATGAAATGATATTGTCTGCTTGTTTTTGAAGATACAGGTATCTCCTGCTTTTCGAAAGTTCCCATTATTACACCACTTCAGTTTTGCAAAAGACCTTCATTAGTACCTGTTTTCCCTAACCAAAAAAAACCTGAAGAGGATTTTCACTTTTAAGAAAAAAAGAGAGCAAAAACAGCATTTAGCATTTGTTTTGCAGCAAGACCTTTCAGAGGCAGCCCGTCCCCAAACAGTGAGAACAGCCCACCCGGCTCCTTCCCTGGGAACCACACTCAGCAGCATCTCAGCATCAAGCCGCCAGAGCTTTGAACTGTGTCTGTTGAACATCTGTGCTTTATCTCAATTTATTTTGTGTATCCGTTAGCAAGATGTGTCCTAAGGTATCAGAAAAGCCTACGAGAGGTTTATTTGGGGGTCTGGGAATCCTCAAAATTTTTTCCATACAAATTAATGGTTGTTGCTTCTTCACTTTATGCCTTTTCTGCCTACAAAAGTTTTCATAGGCATGCTCTACTTTTGGATAGTGGGGGAAACCTGTAATTTTCAAATGTCTGAGAAATTCCTTTATTAAATTAAGAAGAGGTATAAATGGTCAAATAAAATTTTAACAACTCATAGGTTAGACAGGAATGTAGGACACACAGGACCTAGCCTCAATTCTGGAACAATATATCTTCAATTTTCTTACAGTGATGGCTAGCTAGCTACTTTAATTACCAAGCAGTTTTTAAATAGATAATTCTGGAGAATTAAAAGAAAATTTTAATATGGGATACTTTTATAAAAATTCAAAATCTCCCATGGAAATCTATGATAGTCTGCACATAAAATCTAGGAGAAAAAAACAAATCCAGTATTGATTTATAAGAAGCAAATTCAATTTCTATGTTCTATTGGTTGTGAGAAGAAATTAAAATTTCTCAATAGGAAAGATCTATTTGGATAATGCCTTTTAATTAAACAAAAAATTAGAGCTATTAATTACAGTTTGGTTTTGTGACAAAAACGATATTATTTTTCATTATAAACAAAAAATATATCCTGACTGGAGATTTCAAAAACGAAGACACGGATGAAGAACACAGTGTGTCCTTACAATCTCCAAACACTAACATTTCCTTCTACTTGGCATATTTTTATATTTCTTAAAAATTTTGATCATTCAATGTAAATTAAATACATTCTTGCTTGTTTGCTTTTTTATTTCACTTAAACATACGATATTTTCCCATGTTATTATAAAACCTTCAGAGAAGTCACTGTTGATTACAGGAAACATTCCAATGAGTTTATTTAACTATAATTCACTTTAAACAATTAGGTTGTTTTTTGTTATGTTAATAATGTCGTGCTGAACATACTTCTGCTTTTTCCAATTTGCAGATAATTTCCTTAGCACAGAATCTAGCAGTGAAATTACTAGCCAGGGTCATACGATCACTAATACCCAGGTCTTGGGTAAAGAGACATGGTAGAATCAGCCTACACTGGTTCATGAGTGCTGCTTGTTAAATTTTCAGAAATTCTCTAAGCCAGTTGTTAAATATACATAGCATTAAAAATTAAATTTTGTAAATGTACAGTTAAATAGATTTTATTAAAACAAAGATGACAGATACTCAAAATTCACCATGTATTAATTCTGTTACTACAGTTTACCATTACCTTTGCTGGGAGTTACTTATAAATACTGTATCTATATGGTGACAATACCACCATATAATGCCGTCCCACTGTGCATCTCTCCCCACCTCCACATTCAGTGACGGCATAGCGGGCAGCATGAATTTGGCTGCAGTAGGAGTACTCATATAATGGGAATTGGAAAATGCTGCAAATGAGGGCCTTTTACTCCCCTAAAGAATCCAGAGAATTAACCTGATTATTCAGATGGTGAGCTATCCATGTATCTTGTTTATTTCACCCTGAAACTGCCTATTTTTCTACCTATCTACGCCTTTAAAGAGCCCTCAAAAATGTGGAAGCAGACACTGACATCTGAGCATGTTAATGTTTTCCTACTTGAGCCACTCAGTAAATGTTTATAAAGTATTTTTGAAGAGTACTAGGTTGAGTGGCTGTCAGTGATACAGAAATGTTTAAGTCTTCAAGTAAAGAAGATAAGATCTGCACAATAATGATTTAATAAGATAAAAATGATAAATACCATAAGATAAAATGATAGAGGGATGCAAAGAAAGAAGAGATTATGTTCTGCTGAAGAATTTTAAAAGGTCCACTAAAGATATAGCATTTTTAGACGAATAAATAATGTCAGAGAAAAGTGAAATGGTTGTTTAAGGCTACTGGAACCTCTATCCCCTTCCTTTCATAGCACTTTTGCAGCTGCCTTATAACATATCACTCCCCCATCCTATGTTGCAATGACTATTGCTATTTATACCTCTGCCCCACTACGCTACTTTAACTTCCAGAGCAGAGCTTTATCTTTGTATTCCCATCATAACAAATGTTCAATAAACTCATCTTTCATGAATGAGGACCTTGCCACTCTCCATCAAAAAGTGGGGTCTATTTTTCTCCCCTTGAACTTGGATGGACTTGTGACTGTTCTGACCAACAGAGCAGGATAGAAATGATGTTCTGTGATTTCCAAGGTCATCTCATAGAAAGGATACGCTTCTGCATGGCTCTCTCTTTTTGGAATGCATGCTCTGGGCAACCCAGAAAGCCCACTTAAGGAAGCCCAAACTAGGTCATTTGGAGAGATATGTGAGGAGAGGAACTGGAATCTCCTAGCCAACAGCCAGCAATAACTGCCAGACATATGAATGAACGAGCCTTCAAATGATTCTATTTCCCAGCCTTTGAGTTTTCTAGCATCAGACATTGTGGAACAAAAAGAAGCCATGCCTGCTGTGCCCTGTCTAGATTTCTGATCCACAGAATCTGTGAGCATAATAACAGATTGTTCTATGTCATTAAATTTGGGGTAATTTGTTACACAACATTGGCAACAGGAACAATACAACTGCCATACTTAAGATTTGCATTTCAACTAAAATAAAAAAGATTTTAAACTGGCTTACAAAATTAAATATAATGCTAATAGGGCACAGATAAAACAGACATAGAAACTCATAAAACAAAGTAGAAACAAATGTCAGGCAAACAACATATTATTATAACAACAACAATAGCTAGTAGCTAATGCCTCCATGCATAAGGCACTGAAAAGAGCATTGATTTAACCCTACTAACAGGCCTATAAGGATAATGGTGTTATCTCTATTTTATGTATCCATACAAATCAGAAATAAAATACCTTAAGACTAAAACTATGAAAAACATATTTTTATCTTGTTTTGTTGCTTCAGATGGCACTTTGGGGATTCTTGTAATGGGTCGTCATCGTAACTATTGCTAATATAGATCAGCAGTTGGCAAACAACCTCTTAAAGGGCCAGATAGCCAACATTTTAGTCTTTGAAGGCTATGTATAGTCTTTGTTGCACATTGTTCTCTGTTTTCTATCTGTTTGTTTGCTTGCTTATTACAACCCTTTAAAAAGGGGTACCTGGGTGGCTCAGTGGGTTAAGCCTCTGCCTTTAGCTCAGGTCATGATCTCAGGGTCCTGGGATCAAGCCCTGCATCAGACTCTCTGTTTGGCAGGGGGCCTGCTTCCCCTTCTCTCTGCCTGCTTCTCTGCCTGCTTGTGATCTCTGTTAAATAAATAAAATCTTAAAAAAAAAAAAATGTAAAACCATTCTTAGCTTGTAGGCACCACAAGAACATGTTGTGGGCTGCACCCTGGGTCACAGTCTGCCCAACAGACCACTATAGGGAAATGCTGAATATTACCAGTTTAATAAGCCCACTTTTATTATAATGCTTACAATAGCATCTACAGTTATACTAAATTAAGAAAACATCGTTTCTGGCTTCAGCCTATTATTGCCCACTAAAACCACAAGCCTCCCTGAACTGTTGGTAAGTGAAAATGTAGACCCAAACATCCATAATTTCTATTACAATAAATGCCTATTCATAATTGACATTCACCTACTTTGAAAAGGCCTGGAAGACTGAAAGAAATTATCTGTCTAGGTTCTAACTGCATTTCTAGGCATCTACATAGGTATCTCTATGTTTGTTTATTGAGATTCATGACAGCCCAGTGTGACTGATAAAACACTGAACACTTCTAACCTTTCGTGTCGCTCCTTTGCAAGAAAATGTTTATTATTCTTGGCAAGAAACGATGGAAACTGGTAAGAAATAGCCAGACTACCTTCATATGTAAGTGAACTGGAATTTTTAGGGAACAGTTCCCCTAGTAAATTTGTCTACACACTGCTTAATCAACCAAATTTACAGCTGTTAACAGGTTGTGCCTCTGTATCCCCCAACATACAAATAAACTTCTTAATCAGAACCAAAACAGTTTTGGAGTCCAGTTGTTTAAACTGGAATTGGTACAGCCAGTACCTAACTGTAGTTAAAGCTACTCTCAAGGAGAATCACAATCTTAGTAGAAAAGTTGTTTTCCAGTTTCCTCAAAGCTACAAAGATGCTGCTCAGCAAACACTTCCGTGATCATCTAAAACTGAAATTACATGATCTCATTTAAAACATGATGCCCAATCTAATGCCAAATCAAACACACGAGTTTTCAAATTGAAGTTCCAAATTAGCAAGAAGCTAATTATTTACATTCAATTGGAAGAGGAAAGATTTTTGAGAGTCTGTAAATCAGAAGGCACTTAGAAATTGGAATTTGGAAATTGGGAGTAGTGGAGTGAGGAAATGAACTCATAAGTATAAAAAATGTTACTCATTTTGCTTAGAAATGCAAAAGTAAATAAAGTTTAAGAAAATAAAAAATAATACGTTTACAGAAAGCCCTCTTTACAGACTAAGAATAGATATGAGTTGAAAACTAGTAGCTAAGGTGTTGGCCATGTCATGTTAATAGACATGAATTGCCTTGCTGAATTAATTAGTTAAAATAGTCATTTAGAAAAATAACCAATCCAGTCACTAAAAAGGCACATATGGCCAATTTACATGTTCCATTTTTTAAAATGGCTGAAAAATCAGAAGTATTATTATAAGGCACCTGAAATTTCTTACTATTGTGTATGAGTCTTCACATTTCTTTCATCTAAAAGATCATTTAAAAGACAAATAAATAAAAATGTATATATGATAACTACAGAATAGAGCAGCTAACCATATAGAAGAATCTATCACCATAAAAATAGCACTTTGGAACCTATATTACTATATAACTGACAAACTCTATTTATCATAAGCTGAGCTTAAACAATGCCATACCCCATGTGAAACCTAAATTTTATGATATTCAAATACTGTAATATCTGCCAAATTCTCCTTTCCTCGAATTATTCCAGCATGACTTCGACCCAAGTGTCCACATTAAAAGCTGATCAGAAGAAACAGCTCAGGTATATATATTTTCTAAGTACTGGGAAGGGATCCAATAACATTTAAAATAATGACATTTAAGCAAGAGTATCTGTTTGTAAGCATCTGAATTCTTCTGACACGGGAAACATTTTTATACTGACAAAACAGAGCCTATTACTCTAAAACTTTATATATTTGTAGTAGGAAGACAGGGAAAGATTTGGGCTGAAGAAATAAAATGAATAAATGATACAGAACACCAAACAACTATCAGCTTCTCCAATGAAGCTATATGTCTACTGACCCAAGGTTTCAGTGTTTTCTTCTCTGAACTTCTACAGAATTTATGGACTAATCAATCACACGGTCAAGCAGTTGATTATATATTCGTGCTTTCTTATGTTACTGTATGTCTTAAAAATGTTTTGACTCTCATAGCCAACTAAATACACTCTCCTTCTGTCTGTCGCTCCCCCTGCTTGCACTCTCTCTCGGTCAAATAAATAAATAAAATCTTTTTTAAAAGTCTAGTAAGGCAGACAGACAATACCCTCAAAAATAATGAAGTTTGACCACAGTGCATATTATAATATAGGTGAAAACAACATGTTACCGTAGTCCAGTGGAATGACAGAATCAATCCTGAGTAGAACTGGGAAGACCGATGTTTTTGGGTTTTTTGTTGTTGTTGTTGTTAGTTTTGGTTGTTTTTTTTTTAAGATTTTACTTATTTATTTATCAGAGAGACAGAGAGAGCACAAGTATGGGGAGCAGCAAGCAAAGGGAGAATCAGGCTCCCTGCTGAGCAAGGAGCCCAATGCAGTACTCGATCCCAGAACTCTGGGATCATGATCTGAGCCAAACGCAGACGCTTAATCAACTAAGCCACCCAGGCATCCCTGGGAAGACCAATATTTTAAGCCTGAATGACTTTTAGAATATGGTATTCTTGTCAAATAATGTGTATTCTTTCTTCAAAATGTATCTTAATTTTGATTAAGATACCTTAATCTTAAATCTCCCTTAAATCTCTTTCTACTAACAAAGTCTAAGCACACGTCCTAAGTAGAGCAAATCAAGTTAATTAAGAAAGTGTTAGCCAACTGCTTTCAACATGCTACTACTTTCTTACGACTCTAAGGGAGAGGAGAGGACTTCGGTAACTTCTAGTGAGTTTGAGGATCGACCTGTTGCTCCCAAAAGGTCATTTCTCTAAGCCTCTCATTCTGCCTTTTATCTGAGCTCTTCTCATTTTACGTTCCTTTTTAAAGAGACATACTCATTGTAAAGGTGATTTGAGGAGCACTTGACTTAAGAGTCAGAAGATCTGAGACTGAACACTGGCTCCGCTACCTCCCAGTTGCATAATATTCGGCAAGTCAGGCTGCACTCTTATTTCTGTATCTGAAGAAATAAAGCCAATCTTGTGGACACATTTTGAAGATTAATGTAAAATTTTTATAAAGTGAGAAGTCAGGATATAAACTGTAAATATGAAGATGAGTACAGATCCCTATCAGCTAAAGTCAGTTCCTTACCTAATGAGTAACCAGTCTACATAGTTCAGGGCCTAGATCAAGGATTGGCCATCCCAAATTTCTGAGTCCATTTGTTTTGGCATGTCAGGCTAATGGGGGTGGTTTTTAATCTATATCCTTAGAGTAATTTCCCAAGACTCCTGAAGCTTTTGGCTTTATACCCCTATCCAAGTCAAATAAACTGAAGTTTTCATCTATAAAGAAAAACAAAAGCCTAACTGGCCTTTTTAAAAAACATAATTAGATTAGAATTTCCAATAGCTGCTCCGACTCCATTTTTTAAAGCATTTGTAGTTTGGGAAACTTTAAATTTTTTTATTCATTATTCTCCTCTGCTATGGAAATGTTTCGCTAAAGTCCTCTACGAGGCATGTGTTAACTGTCTAAAACAACAATGTCCAACAGAATTTTCTGCAGTGATGGTTATGTTCCAGATCAGTGCTGTGGTACCACTGACCACTTCTGGCTATTGAGCACCTATGATGCAGCTGGCGCATCCAAAGAACTAATTTTTTACTTTAATCTTAGTTTAAATGGCCGCTTGTATCTACTGGCTACTGTTTTGGACAGCTCAGGTCTATTCCATGTATAATAGAGACAGACCCATTAAGACTTATAAAATCTACTCTGAAGGTTGGCAGCTAGATTGTCTATACCACCCCAGTTATAAAGATGCTGCTGATGCTCTTCAGAGTTGGGAGCTAGCTCACACAAGTGCACCTGCACAACCATGACTCATTCATTGGTCATGGTGTCCCCTCTCCTTCAAATGCCCTCCCCCCACACTGGCTTCAAATGCCCTTCCCCTCCCCGCATTGTGTGCCAAGCAAACTCCTACTTATCTTTCAAGGTCAATTCAAATGTCACCCTGCCCATCAGCCTCCTTTGATTTTTTTTAAAGCAACACAGTAGAGTGTAAAGAGCTATAGTTAAGAAACAAAGCAGATTAAATTTTGGATCCTGGAAATAGTCCTAACTAGTCAGAACTTACTAAACTTTGAACAACTCTTAAGCCTCAATTTTCTCATTTACAAAATAATAGTAAAAATATCAATTTTGCATATTTGCTGTAAAATTAAAAATTCTAAGCAATATCATATTAAGGCTAACATTTATTAAGGGTCCACTTGTGGCAGTCATTGTAGAAGTACACCACCACTTAATTTTGTTCATTTCGTTTTCACAGCAACCTAAAAAGTAATATTTCTTTATCTATTCATTCATATATTCAACAGTTTCATTCAACAAACATCTGAGAGCTTAATATGCCTAGTGAGAAACTGAGGATAAAAGAGCGAACAAACTCCTGGCAATGACAGCTCTTACATTCTAGTGCAAAAAGATAGGCAGTAAGCAAGAAAACAGATACATAATATATCAGTACTGTTATGGAGAAAAATAAAGCAGGATAAAATAGAGAAAAATGGAGGATGCTAATTTATAGAAGAGGTTGTCCAGCAAGCCCTCTCTATTGAGATGAAAATTGAACAGTGAACTAAATAAAGCATGAGGATGAGTTATGTACAGATATGTGGGAAGACCGCTCCCAGCAGAAGGAACACATTGGGAACAATTATGTAGCAGACCCTATGCTAGATACTAGACATATATGAGTAAACCGGACAAAGTGATTGTCCTCCAGGATTTTACATTATTGTGAATAAATGAACAAAACCATGAAGTCTCAGGAGTAAAAAGTTCAATGAAGAAAAGGGAAAAATACAAGGAACTAGAGAGTGACAGAAGAAAGTACTATTATTTCTATTTCACAGATGAGAATACTGAGAAGTTAAAAAACAAGTAAATTATAGAGTAGCTCATTCTTTTAACTACTATGCCATTCTCTTCGCCCTTCCCCTCCACTCCACCCCCTTCTATAAAATAAAATCTCCACTGGGAACCAGAGAATGGCAAGGAACACAATCTACTCTTTGCTATATCCCTACTACCAGTGCAATGGCACACAGGAGATGCAAAATGAGGTTGAATCGACTAACATTTCCACTCTAGATATAACATAAAAACTCCATTTAAAAATAAAGAGACCATGATCCTAAGACCAGGAAGATAGTTCTGCTCACTAAGGAAATCCCATTTAAAAATTCAAAACAAGAGGGGCACCTGGGTGGCTCAGTCAGTTAAGCACCTGCCTTTGGCTCAGGTCGTGGTCCCAGGGTCCTGGGATTGAGTCCCACATTGGATTCCCTACTCAGCTGGAACCCTGCTTCTCTCTCTCCTCCCCACTCATGCTCTCTCTCTGCTATCTCTCTCTCAAATAAACAATATCTTTTTAAAAATTCGAACAAGAAATAAAATATAGCATTTAAAGGAAAAAGTGATCGGTTTTGAAGGGGGTTGGAGTGAGAGAGAGCTACCCAAATGGCCCTAGTGGTTATTACTGCAACACTGAACTACTTACATAGGTTTGGTGAAGGGTGGGATGGGAGACTAATAAAAGGGGGAGGAATGACAAAGTTATCATTACACAGATGTTAACCCAACTGCTGACAAGTTAGCAATACATATCAGGACTTATTGACATTATTTGCCGAAGTATTTCTTTATTATAAATCCTTAGGATTTAAAATACCTCAAGTTTCAAAGCTGCTTCCTATCACTTAGCAAACTAGTTCACAACTGTCAGCACTCATAAACTAAAGGAAGAAAAGCCCAGGGCCATATGGAAAAAATTCTCACCATGCCATAATAATCTATTTAATCTGTGTGAAAACATCTTATTCATAAATATTGTACTTTTTTCCTAATTAAAAAAGCAATACATATTTATTTGTGAAAATATAGAAAATTCAGAACTATGCAAAGGAGAAAATATCAACTTTAATTTTATCACCCAAAGACAGTCACTGTCAATATGATGAGGTATTTCTTTTTCTATATGTATATGTGTGTGCATGTTTGATGGTTGTTATGTGAATGATGGCTGTTTTTTATACAGCTGTTATCATACTTTTTAGATAGCTTTTTATCTTGCCATTTCTCACTTAACATTAACATTATATGAAGAACTTGTCCATATTTTAAAATATGAATTTTAATAATGTTAAATATTCTGTGTGCAATTAACCATCTCTGTACTGCTGATTCCAAATTTGTGCCATTAAACATGCTGAGATGAACATAATCATACTTAATCCATATTAAAAACAATTATTTTTTTCAGAATAAATTCCAAGAAGTAAAACTACTTGTTTAAATTACATAAATATATCAAATATTATAAGTGCTATCAAAGGTAATGTCAGTTTACTTTTCACTATTGAGTTATCTGAGAGTTTCACTCCATACTTACTCATAAAAAGCATCATATTTTTCTAAAATATGCAAGACAAAAAAATAACATATCACTATTTTAATTTGCATTTATTTAATTAATGAAGCTAAATATTTTTCTTTCCTCTATTAGCCACTTGTACTTCTTCTGTGAATTCTTATTTTAATATATTATTTGGCCATTTTTCTATTACAGGTTACCATGTTCCCCTTCTCATTGATTTAAAAGAATACTTCATGTAGAAAGATAATTTGCCCTTTACCAACGTACATTTAGGAATATTTCTACCTCTTTATTGTTGGCCTTTAAAGTTCTTCTAATGTGAAGATGTTTAAATTTTTCATGTAGCCATATTTATCAGCACTTTGTTATCAATTTGTTCCATTGCATTTATACCTTTGCTTAATACCTTTCTCTTATAATTGGGTTTAAGCTACCAAAACCTATTTACACCTAGAAAATCTACTGGTGAATTTCCAGTAATATGGGGAAATGATATAACCTAGAACTCTCCAACTATACACACACATACAGTTACTCTCTCTTCTCTCTAAACATATGGAAATGTCAGATCATATATATGTGGATTTTTGTTTTATAAACATAGATGAGCTTCAAATTAATAAAGGAAAATCCCCAAATGCCAGGGATGAAAAATGAAAGTTAGAAAAGAACAACATTACACTTCTTTAACTAAATTTATTCCTAAGTATTTTATGTTTTCTTTCTATTGTAAATGGAATTATTTTCTTAATTTCATTTTCACATTTTCATTGCTGGTATATAAAAATACAACTAATTTGGTTTATTGGTCTTGAATCTTGCAACTTTGCAGAACTCATCTATTTTCTCTAATTGTTTTTTTTCTTTTCGGAAATTATTTTGGGATTTCTATATATAAAAGATCATGTAATCTGCAAACAGAGATAGTTGTACTTCTTCCTTCCCAAATTGATTGCCTTTTATTTCTTTTTCTTACCTAATTGCTCTGGCTAGAATCTCCAGCACAATGTTCAATAAAAGTAGCAAGAGCCATTATTAAAAGAATTTTTAAAAGACCTTTAAAAAAAAAAAGAAGACATCCCATGTTCATGGATCATGGATTTGAATACTTAATATTGTTTAAATGGCAATATTCCCCATTTGATCTAAGATTCAATATAGATTCTTCTTAGAATTCTAGCTACCTTTTTTTTACACAAATGAACAAGCTAATCCTAAAAAAATCACATGAAAATGCAAAAGAATCAGAACAGCCAAAACAATCTGAAAAAGAACAAAAGTAGAAGACTCAATTCCCTATTTCAAAACTTACTAAAAAATTACGATTATCAAGACAGTGTGGTAATGACATAAGGACAGGTAAATAGATCAATGGAATAGATTTATGAGTCCATAAATAAACCCATATATCTACAGTCAAACTGATTTTCAACAAGGGTGCCAAGATCATTTGATGGGGAAAAATCTTTTCAATAAATAATTCATTAAAATTTTTAAAATTTTGTTTCAAAAGACACTATCAAGAAAATGAAAAGACAGCCCACAAAATGGAAGAAAGTAATCAAATCATGTATCTGATAGGGGTCTAGTAACCAGAAAATATAAAGAACTCTTACAGCTCCGCAGTAAAAAGATAAATTATGCAATTTTTTAAAAATGTGCAAAAGATCTGAATAGACTTTTCACTAAAGATATACAAATAGCTAATAAGCACATGAAAAGATGTTCAATATCACTAGTCACTAGGAAAATTCAAATCAAAACCATGAGATACATCTTCACAGTAATTTCAGATAGTGGCCATAAAATTTTTTTAAAAAATTTAAATTTTTAAAAAAAGAAAATAACAAGTGTTAACAAAGCTGTGGATAAATTGGAACCCTTACATATTGCTGATAGGAATGTAAAATGGTGCAGCTGATAACAGTTTGATAGTTCCTCAAATAGCTAAACATATAATTACTATATCACCCTGAAATTCCACCCCTGAGTACAGACTGGAAAAAATCGAAAGCATATGTCCACACAAAAATCTGTGCACAAATATTCATAGGAGCATTATTCATAATAGCCAATACGTAGAAACAAGTCAAATATCCACCAACTAAAATATGGCATACCCATACAATGGAATATTATTTGGCCATAAAAGGAATTAAGCACAAATACATGCCATAATATGGATGAACGTTTAAAAACATTATATGAAATAAAAGAAGCCAGACACAAAAGACCACATTTTATGTGATTTCATTTACATGAAATGTCCAGAGTAGGCAAATACAGAGACACAAAGTAGATTCATGGTTGCTAGGGGCCAGGGGAAGGCAGGAGACTGCTAATAGGTATGTGTTTTGTTTAGGGGATGATGAAATTGTTCTGGAATTAGATACTGGTAATGGCTGCACAACTCTGAATATACTGAAAAAAACACTGAATTGAACCCCTCATAATGGTGAATTTTATTGTATATACATTGTATCTCATTTTTTAAAAGATTTTAAAAATTAAAAACAGAACAATAAACATAAAAGTTAATACTGTATGAGATCAGAAATTCCACTTTATGAATTTATCATCATTGTAGCTGTGCTTGTTATAGCAAAAGACTGAAAATGATTTAAATGTCCACTAATAGGGGACTTTGTAAATATATTATCACATAACATTATTAAATACTCTGAAGCTATTTTTCAAAATTAGAAGCTCTATATATATTGAAAAGCAAGAATTTCCAGGAAATATTAAGTGAAGAAAACAAGGTTCAAAACAGCATATAAAGCATGCTACCAGTTATATTAAAAATATACATACTCATATATGGTTGTATATACAATATTTAAAGAGATAGTGACTAATAATTTTCTAAAATAAGTGAAACTTTATATCCATAGACTTAAAAACAGATAAATCAATAACCTGACAGAAAAGTTATTAAAATGATCTCAAAAGGAAACAGAAAACTTGAATAACTATTAGAAAATTAAAAACTCATTTTAAAACTACCCAAAAAAGAAACTATTTGCACTACATATCTCCAACGAAGGATGCATTATCTGTAATATATAAAGAACTTCTATAAGTCAATAAGAAAAAAGGAGACAATCCAAATGAACAAAAACATGAATAGGCACTTTACCAAAAAGACTATACAATGGCCAATAAGCATATGAAAAAGGTGCTTAGCGTACCTAATCATCAAGGGAAAGCGAATTAACAGCATAGTGTGATAGTCAACATACCAACTATAATGGCTAAAATAAAATAAATACCAAACCCCAGTAAGAATGTGGAAAAACCAGAACTCAAAACACTGCTGGTAAAAATGTAAATTAGTTAAACAACTTAAATTAATTAAACACTAAACCACTAAAGCTGAACAAAGGCAAAGCCAATGACCATATATATGTTAAAGGGGCATGTAAATACGTTCACCAAAAAACATATATAAGAATGTTCATAACGGCCTTATTCATATTAGCCAGAAATTGGAAAGTATTCCCAAAGCCATTAATAGTATAAAGGGTAAATAAATGTAGTGTATTCTACTGTATGATTATTCAGGCAATAGAATACTACACAGCAAATAAAATGAACTCCAATTATACAAAACAACAAGAAGAATCTCACAAATATATTGTTGAGTAAAAGAAGCCATATGCAAAAGAATTCATCCTGTATGATTCCACTTATATATAATTCAAAACCAACCAAACAAACAAACAAAAAAAACCAATCTACAGTTTAGAAACTGGAGTAGTGGTCACCCCTGAGGGGTGGGGCAGTGACTGAAAGGGTATGCAATAAAAAGTTCTGGGGTGCTAGTAATGTTTAGTTTCTTGAGCTGAATATGGTTACATGGATTTATTCAGTTTGTGAAAATTCACTGAACTATACATCCATGATTTGTACACTTTTCCATATGTATGTTATACTTAAGTTATTTCAGTCTACAAAAACAAACAGGGACATCTGGGTGGCTCAGTCAGTTAAGCATCTGCCCTTGGCTCAGGTCCTGATCCCAAGGTCCTGGGATCCGCCTGCACTGGGCTCCGTACTCAGCGGGGAGCATGTCTCTCCCTCTCCCTCTGCCACTCCCCCCTTCCCCTGCTTGTGCTCTCTCTCACGCTCTCTCTCAAATAAATAAAATCTTTAAAAAGGCAAACAAACAAATAAACAAAAAAACCTCCCTCCCACCTAAATACTTCACCAGGCACAAAGGATATAGAATAAGTTTTACCATACTTTCAGGGAATAAATCCTATGTTACACAAATTTTTCCAGATATTAGAAAATTAGGAAAAGCCTCCAAGCTTATTCTATGATCAAAAAGGTGTAATGCTAGAAAGAAAAGTCACAGGGCATTCCTAAACAAAATATTAACAAAAGAAATCTAGCAATATATTATTTTCAAGTAACTAAATAGAGTTTATCTGGGAATACAAGAATTGTTTAACACTAGAAATCCATTAACATATTTTATTACATTAACAGGATAAAAAAAAATTCACATGATTTATCTCAGTAGGTATAGAAAAAACACTTAAAATTCTACATTGATTCACTACTTTAAAAAATGCTCACCAATCCAGCAACAAAGAGAAACTCTCTAACATGAAAAATGATGTTAGGAGTCTCTTTAAGTCAGGAACAAAAAGCAAGGTCCCACTATCACCACTTCTATTCAAGTATAAGTTGTATGATGGCCCCCTGGGTGGCTCAGTTGGTTAAGTGTCTGCCTTTGGCTGGGGTCAGGATCCTGGGGTCCTGGGATCAAGCCCCAGGTCGCGGGCACCCTGCTCAGTGGAGAGCCTGCTTCTCTCTTTCCCTCTGCTGCTCCCTCTCTCTCTCTGTTAAATAAATAAATAAAATCTTTTAAAAAAAAATAAAGCAGTATGAGATTTGAAAGAAAAAGAAAAATTGCCCCTGTATATGATCTGATTCTTTCCCTGGAAAAATCTAAGAAAATATACAAACCATTTTAAGAAACAAGTAAAGCAAATTTGCTGGCCTCAAAATCTATATATAAAAATCAATTTTCTGAGGCAACAACCAATTTGTATAACAAAAAATAACTCTCGTATTTAAAGACTATTAAAAAATCCATTAATAAATCTAATAAATGACATGCAAGATCTTTGGGGATACAACTCTACAATTACTGAAGAAGGCCTAAATAAATAGAGAAATAAACCATTTTCATGAATGAGAAGGCTCAATATTGGAAATATGTAAATTCTCCTCAATTTAACTTATGAACTCAGTGTAATTTTCATACAAACGCAAGAGGACTTTTTTTGTGAGAACATACCACAAAGAGAGAGACAGACTTATAAATGATTGGTATTATAGAGAGAGGGAAAGGACTTTTTAAAACTTGAAATCCAGATTTCAAGGGTGCTATTTGAGTTTTGTTTTTGTCCGTTTCTTGTCTTACCATTTTCAGGGTTAACAGCAATCTCCATGAGCCTTATTTTTTCTAAAATATTCCAGAGCTTCAGAAATTAAAGAAATCAGTAACTGAATAAATACCTAAAGGCCAGATAAAAGTTACCCACTAGAGAAATGAAGCAAACCCAATCCAGGAAGCCATCTGATTCTTAATAAACAGTGCAAAAACTAATAATTTATAACAAAAAAAATCAAAATCTCATTACAACCAATCTTAACCTCAACGAAATAAAATGCTTGAGTTTAGAATCCCCCACCAAAAGAAATGCAGAATATATTATTTATATATTTTACTAAATCCTTGACAGTAATCCTACTAAATGTGAACACAGAAAGACATGCCAGAGTCTAAGAAATGGTCTTCCAGTATTTTCACATTATCAATCACTTAAAAAACTTAAGGAATCAAGTTTTACTGGATGAGAAAAATAAGAATGGAAGTAATCCAAGGAAACAGATAACAAAGAAAAACAATTCAGCAAACTCTTGGAAACTTGGGAACATGCTCTAGAGTTTAATATTAATGAAATGATCAGCTTAGAATATCAACTTAAAGTAGTTTTGAATAGCGGTTAGGAAAATATCAGCCCACAGGAATTTTCCACAGGCCTTCCCAGATTTATTAGTCATGGCAGTAAATAGGAATGGCCTAAGGAAGTATACTTTTACTATGGGTTACATTTTCTGTTTGTTCTTTTTTTCTTTATTTTTACTTTCCTACTACTAGGATTCTTTTTTTTTTTTTTTAAGACCCACACTGCTTTTCTTAAGGCTCTGGACTATGCTAACTTCCATAAGTATATTTGCAGACTTCCCCACATTTTACACCTTTGAGCCCTTGATCATTTAGGTCCTTTAAAGTAGAAAGTCCTTGGAACCCATCTAACATGTATCAAAATCCTATTCTGCCTTCAAGACACAATTTAAATGTCATTTCCTCCCAGAAGACTTCTGCAGTAATAATTAACTGCTCCTCTGTCCTACATTAATTCCAAGGAGAAAGAAACAAACACTTAATGAGGCTCTACTACATGCCAAGTATCCTATAAAAGAATTTCATTTTCATCTTCTCAACAATCCTACAAGTATTTTCTCCATTCTGCAGAATGAGAAACTAAAGCTATGAGAGGTTACACAGCACAATAGTAAGTCATGGAGTTTAGATTCAAATGAAGCCTATCTTATTTCAAAGTCCATGATCTTCATATAATTTCATGTTGCTCTATTATAGCCTTTATCATAAGCTGACATAATGAGTTATTTATGTCAGCCTTCTCTCAAAGGTTATGAGATCTTTGAAGGCAAAGACCCTATCCTATGTAGGTCTGAATCCTCCCAACCTAGCAGAGTGTCTAATATGCAGAACATATAGCACTCTAGTAAGTGCCAGAAATAATGTGAAGAAATTAATACAATGTTCATTTTCCTCATAGACTTAGCTCTCATGTGATCTCATGACCATAAAAAATAAGTACCTGGCTTCCAGCCCTAACAGAGTAACTGGGACCAGAGCTATTCTCCTGCTATAAACAGTGAGAAAACTAACCCAAATACATAAAAGAATTACTGTCACACATTGGACAAAAGTGGAAGACCATGATCCCTAACTGCAAGGAAACGAACAAAGTAAGCCCCCAAAATGTCCCAAAAATGTGTCTGGAAGTACTTTCTGGAATGCAACACAGGGAATGCTAACCTGAGCAGAGTATAGATGTCTTGTTGAATTGGGGTGACAGAACTCAGAGATTAAAGAGAAGGAAAGAGATGGAATCTGTAGAACAGAGTACTAAAAAGAAGAGAGCTATGCAGACAAGAGCTCAAGAAGTCACAGAGGTCCTCTTGAGACTATGGGTGAAACTTTAGCTGACAAGTAGAGAGCAAATGCCACATAGCCAAGCAAAGTATCATGAGTGGTAATCAGAATGATATTCAAAAAAAAAAAAAAAGAATGATATTCAGAACTCATACAATACTATGTGACATTTTACCAGCTAAAGTAGAGATCTGAATAAATATCTGGAGCATTGAATAGAGACTCCAAAAGAGTGCACACTAGTAGCAAACCTAAACTAGCTCTAGAGTAATGATTCTTAAAAGTTAGAGTGCATCAGAATAACCTGGAGGGCTTGTTAAAACACAGACTGCTAAGCATTACCCCCCCAGTTTTTGATTCAGTGATCTGGAGCAAAACTCTAGAATTTACATTTGCAACAAGTTTCCTAGATAATAATGATGCTGTTGGTCCAGGTACCATACTTTGAGGACCACTGCTCTAGCGGAAAGACAACTCTAGGTACACTAAAAGAAACTTCAAAAGAATTGAACTGATCCACAATTAACTCACTACTTACTATAACTAGGACTAACAATCTTTACGGAAAGATGATAAGATTCTGCATTCAACAAAAGAACATTCATAATATCTAGCATCCAATCCAAAATTATCAGACATGCGAAGAATCAAGAAAATGAGACCCATATACAGGAGAAACATTAGAAAATAAAACAGACATGTAAATGACAAAGATCTAGAAATAGCAGATAAAGACTGTAAAAGAACTAAATTTAGGCTCATGGATGTAAAGGAAAACACAAAAATAAGGAGGGAAATAAAAGATTACCAAAACAAAACAAAGACACAGAGCTTCTAGAATTGAAAAACACAATATATGAAGTGAAAAAGGCATTCATGGAATTCATCACAAGAAAAGATCACTGAAATTGAAGCACAACAATAGAAATTATCTAAACTGAGGCATAGAGAGAAAAAAGACAAAACCAGGCTCACTATCTGTGGAACAATATCAATTGGGTTTAAAGTGTTAAAAGGAAAAAACATAACACATTGTCAACCTAGAATTCTATATCTAGCAAAAATGTCCTTTAAAAATAAAGGTAAAATTAGGGGCACCTGGGTGGCTCAGTTGGTTAAGCATCAGCCTTTGGCTTGGGTCATGATTCCGGGGTTCTAGGATCAAGCCCCGCATTGGGCTCCCTGCTTAGCGGGGAGCCTGCTTCTCCTTCTCCTGGTCCCCCTACTTGTGCTCTCTCTCTTACTCTCTCTAAAAGTACTGGCTCAAGTATTATCTTAAAAAAATAAATAAAGATAAAATTTTAAAATGTTTCAGGAAAACAAAGACTCAGAAGTTATTGTAGCATGTTTGCAGTATAAGAAATGTTAAAAAACATTCTTCGGAATGAAGTTAAACATTGCCAGATGAAAACCTGGATCTATGCGAATAATGAAGAATACCAGGAATGGTAAATACGTGGCATTCAATACTAATATTTAGTTTTAATATTTGTGAGTGAATTTAAATAATTATCTATAAATTATGTTTATTTAAGTTTAATCGTATTTTAAATATTATTTATAAGTTTTAATTTAATTCAATAAACTTATAAATTAAATTTAAATTTTAATATTTAATATTAAAGTAAGTATACAGAAGACTTTCCTCCTCATTTACTTAATTCCTTCAAATTGACTATTTAAAGCAAAAAAAAAAAAAAATCACCTTTTAACAAGCATTTTTTGGTACCAGTATGCGTCGCATGTTATGTATGCTACAGTCTGGGGATAGAGAGATAAATTAGGAATAATTTTTGCCCACACAAAGCTTATGAGGGAGAAAATAAATAACAGCAATGTGTTATTAAGGGCCTTAAGTATAGTATGTTATTGGCTAAAGTTGCGGCAAGGAAAGATGTGGTCACTTCTGTTTGGAGGTGAGTGCTATAGAAAACCCTTCACCCGAAGGTAATGCCTGAGTTAAGATTTGAAAGGATATATAGGTTTTTGATAAGCGAATTTGGGAATGAGAGTAGGAAAACACAATGTATTCCAGAAAGAGAGAAGAGGAATGAGATAGTGTGAGTCAGAAAGGGAACAGAGATGAGGCTAGAGAAACAGGGATGGCAGATCATAAAAACCTGTATCGTGAAAAGTAGTATAGATTTCATATCATGAAAAGGAGTATAGATTTCATAGACAACTAGGAGTACCTGATAAAATTTTAATTACAGAGTAACATTTTCTTTTGTGTTTATGTATCTTTGTGGTTTTGTTCGTTTGTTTAAAGAACACTTTGCTAAAAGACAAAGCAGAGAAAGGATAGGTTATATGGAAGGTATATTTGAGAACAGACTGAGAGAGAATATACAGTATAACTTAAGAAATGACTATGAAGATCTAAACTAAGGCAATGATGAATCACTCTCTCTGTGATTGATACATATCCTTCATTTGCCTTCCAGGGCACCATACTTGATTTCTCCCTTATCTTACCAGTTGCTTCTTCTCAGTCTCTTCAGTCAATTTCTTTTCTTCCCCCACCTTGACCCAACCTAGGTATCTTTGTGTTGAAGTACCCTGAGCTCAGTTCTTGTCCCTTTTCTCTACTTACTTATTCCAAATTTCATCTAGTCTTTGGCTTTAAATACCATATATTTGCACATGACTCCCAAATTCATTTCCACTGGAATTCTGAACTCATATATCTGTCTACTCCATACCTCCATTTGGATACAAAATAGACTCCTCAAGTTAACAAGTGCAAAAATTCAACACCTTCCCTCTAAATTTGTTCCACCCTCAGCCTTCCCATCTCAGTTGATGGGAAATAAAGTTACTTGGGACAAAAAAAACTTAGATTGACTCTCTTATACCTGATGTCTAATCTATTAGAAACTCCTACTGACTCTATCTTCAAAATATACCAAATCTAACCTCATCCTCATCACCTCTATCAACCACTACCACCAACCACTCCATTGAGGATACCTTCATTTCTTGATTGAAATATTCCAACAACCCTCTATCTGCTCTCTCTGTTTAACCCCTGCTCATATAATCTACTCTCAACCCAGCAGCCAAAATGACTCATTTAAAACACAAATCAGGTATTTCTCCACTGTTCAACACATCCATTATTCAAATGCCCCACAAAGACCCTACATGGGCTGACCACTGTTACCTCTATGACCTCATTTCCCATCACTCTTCCCGTTGCTCTCTCTACTCCAGAGGTACTGGCTTCCTTGGTCTTCTATGAACTCATCAGGCATGCTCTTATCTTACAGCCTTTGTGCTAGCTATTCCCCCTGTCTGGAAAGCTTTTCCCCAGAAATAATCATGGCTCATTCCCTTACCTCCTTCAGGTTATTGTTCAAATTTCATCTTCTCAATGAGGTCTATACAGATCACCATTTTTCAAATTGCAACTCTTTCCCACCACACACACTCCCAAATCCTCTTTTCTATCCTACTTTTTCTTTTTTCATAGCATTAACACCTTCTAAAATAATACATAATTTATTTGACACTTAGATATATTCTTTTATTATCTGTCTTTCCTGCAAGTTGCATGGGGGCAGGGACCTTTTTTCATTCATTGCTATAGCCCAATCTATCAGAACCTTGTAGCTGCTAACAAGTATTGCTTGAATGAATAAATTGTACCACTGACGCAGAGAAAGCAGATAAGAGAAAGGTGAAAAATATATTATAAGCAGGACTTGGCCATCACTAGTATCTGGAGGATAAAGGGGAAAAAAAAAAGACACATGGGTTGACATGCATATGTCTAACTTGCAACAGGGGAAGCAAAAACAAACTTGTAAGGAAAAGATCCCAAGTTCAGTTTTGGACATGCAGAGTAAATGACTAAGCTATGTCCTTTACTGAGTTTGTCTTACAGCCCAAATGCCGAAGGTCAAAGCCATAAACCTTTAATCTGATAACTAGTCAGTTTTGAAAGAGGGCTATTCTTTTTGTTGTTTTTGTTCTTGTTATTTTTCATTTCTCTGCAATCTTTTAAATTTTTTAATGTAAATGGAATGTTTTTATTTAGCTAACCTTTTGAAATATTTTTGAAAGTTCTTTTTTTAATTGTGGTAAAATACATATTACATAAAATTTACCATCTTCATCATTTATAAGTATAAAATTCAGTAGGTTAGGTATATTCACATTGTTGTGGAACCAATCTCCAGAACTTTTTCATCTTGCAAAACTGAAACTCTACACCCACTAAACAACTTCTAATTTCCACTTACCAACTACCATTCTACTTTCTGTCTCTATGAATTTGACTACTCTAGATCCTTCATATAAGTGGAATCATACACTAATTGTCTTCTTGTGACTTGATTATTTCACTCAGCATAATGTCCTCAAGGTTCACACATGTGGTAGCATATGTCAAATTTTTCTTCCTTTTTAAGACTGAATAACATTCTACTGTGTGTATATACTACATTTTGTTTATCCATTCATCCACTGAAGGACATTTGTGTTGATTCACCTTTGACTATTGTGGATAATGCTGCTATGAACATGAACATACAAATATCTCTTCTCTCCCATTTCTCTACAATCTTGAGATGACTACGGGAAATGTCAGAGATCGTAAGTTGGGGATAGAAAGACTAATGGACAAGAACTAACATTTTGCCAAAGAATCCTGGAAAATTTCAGGGAAAGACAATCTGGCAGAAGCAACAGCCTTAGACATTATAGGTGACTTGCTGATCAACCAGAGGGGACCCCTCCCCGCCTTAAATCTTGCTTCCTATAGTCACATAGAGGAGCACTGGCTTCTTGTTTTACATTTCTAATTGTAAAACTAGATACTACTACTCTCCCCTACCTGGGTGTGATAATGATTTATAAGCTAATAGTAGTAGGTATACTTTTAAGATGAAAAACAGAGAGTAACCTTCTTAAATTAAAATAAAGATAAAACTTGGCAGCGTAACCAGTGAATATATTCAACTATTAACTTATCCTTCAGGCAATGCCTTTGTTGGCTTCATATTTCAAAAGCTTTCTCTGTTCAAGATCATTCTTGTCTACTTAACAATAAAACACATCGAAATTAAAACTGGCTAAAAACATTTAGCCAAGAAAGCAAGAAAGGCATCTTTCCTCAAAAAACAGTGGTTAACGTGTATTTTAAAAACCCTTTAGATAGTATTTTATTTTTCCTTTCGAAGAACAACATGGAAATTAATAGTCCAAAAAAGAAAAAGAAAAAATACACAAAACTCTGACACTATAAAAGAAAATTCTGAAAACCAAGTTCTACCTCAGAATTCAGTTTCAAAGCAATGTTAATACTGATGATGTACACAAAAGTGTGATCTTGTATGAATATACATAATAGTTAACATAAAGTTAAACTCAGCATTTTTCAGCAGTTCTTTTATACTTTTCTTTGTAGTTTATATCACAAAAAAATAAAAAATAAAAACTAAGTGATACCTATTTATTATTTTAATAGAAGTATTCCTTAGCAAGTTATAAGATACAGAGTCTATTAACAGATTTTTCATCAGAGAAATTATAGTATGTATTAATTTCCCAACACCTAACAATGCCCAGCTCTTACCAGGTTAGCCAAAAATATTTATAAATGAAATGAGTAAAAGAACAAATGAGTGAACAAAACCAGTGAACTTGGATTTGGTTTCATACTACTATCTTTTCATAGCTGCCACATGATCATCTTGGTTTTGGTGCTAATCAAAATGTATCAAATTATAAACAAAAATTGTTTCCTGGAAGCAACGCTATTTTCCCTTATAAACTCCTATGTTAAGTCCTTTTAATTTCAGGAAGATATTTTAGGAGTGAGTAGACAAGAATAAAGCTCCTTGCAGAAGCACCAGGCATGTTTTGATAATAACATAAACAGATGACTCCTGCTTCTCAATTTATGGTCAAAGACATTCTCTGCTTCTTAGCCAAATGACAGGGAATAAGATTGGTTGTAAACAAACAGGGAACACACCACCAAAAACAGTCAGAGTGCATCTTAGAAATCAACTAGTTTTAGTCCCTATCTGATGAACAAATTTCTTCTATTGCCAGAGGCCCAGAAGGTAATTTGGCGGTACCCTGGAAAATTCACTGCTTAATTCCTAATGCAATTCATTCCACTTTTCTGGACACCTCTAAGGACCAGAGAACCCTTCTTTATAGGGAGCCAAAAATCTATCTCCACATAGCCAACGATGGGTTGTTGTCTTGCATTCTGGAGCCTGAGTCTCATTCTAGCCACTCTTCTAAGGGGTTGCCCACCCAATATTAGGAGATGCCTTTATGACCCCTTACAGGCTAAGAACCTGTCTTTCTTTAGTTTGCTTATATGAAAAATCCCCTTATCATTTTAGTTATTTTCTTCTGGATGTGTTTGAAGCTCGTTACTCTTATTTTATTTATTTATTTATTTTAATTTTATTTATTTATTTGACAGAGAGAGAAATCACAAGCAGAGAGGCAGGCAGAGAGAGGGGAGAAGCAGGCTCCCCGCTGAGCAGAGAGCCCGATGTGGGGCTTGATCCCAGGACCCTGAGATCATGACCTGAGCCGAATGCAGAGGCTTTAACCCACTGAGCCACCCAGGTGCCCCGAAGCTTGTTACTCTTAAAGTGTAATAATCTAGTAAGGAATAGTCTGGTACACATAGAATAAAGCAGGACTATCACCAAACCTGCTCTAGACTATTCTATTAATGTACGCTAAGATCATACTGTATTTTTTCAAAAGGAACATAAAGTCATTCATACTGAGTTTTAACTTAAAGATGTTAAGTCTTTTTTTTTCCTACCCCTACATCTAAGCCTCTTCTCCCCCATTCTGTAATACATAGTATTGTATACTACATTAGAAACTTGTCAGTAAATTTTATCTTCTTTTTTTAAAAAGATTTATTTATTTTAAAGAGAGAGAGAGCAGGAGAGAGGGCTAGAGGGAGTGGGAGACAGAGAAAATCCTCAGCAGACTCCCTGCTGAGCACAGAGCCCAACACAGGGCTCTATCCCAGGACCCCAAGACCATGACCTGAACCGAAATCAAGAGTCAGACACTTAACTGACTGAGCCACCCAGGCACCCCAGTAAATTTTATCTTCATGACCAAGCCCATCATCCCAGTATGTCTGGACTTTTTTAGACCTGTCTCTATCACTTAATAAGTTTAGTCATCCTTCCCCTACAAATTTGATCAGTGTGCCAACTATATTTTCCTTTAACTCTTTGTTTATATATTATATACCATGAAGCTGAAGACAGATTCCTATAGTATCCCAGAGTCTTCCTTCTAGGTTAACACTTTTTCCATTAAATAACTCTCTCTCAGATGGTTCTTCAACCAGTTGCATATCAACATGATTGTGTTATCACATCATATCACTCTCGTCCATCTTGTCCACAATGATATCAAGATGGGCCATGTCAAAAAGCTGCAGGGGCGTCTGCCTTCAGCTCAGGTCATGATCCTGGGGTCCTGGGATCTCAGAACTTTGGGTTGGGCTCCCTGCTCAGTGGGGAGCCTGCTTCTCCCTCTCCCTCTGTCCCTCCCCCCATTCCTACCCTGGCTTGTGCTCTCTCTCACTCTCTCTTTCCATCTCAAATAAATAAATAAAATCTTTTTAAATTAAGCTGCAAAAAATTCAGACACTTGTATCTTATGATTAATAGTCTAATAACTCCTCCAGAGAAGAATGAAATTAAGTTAATCTACCATAACATTTTTGCATAAACTCAGGCTGGCTTCTAGAGATCAACATTTTTCCCTCTGAGTACTGAACAACCATCTGCTAAATCATCTAACCTAGAATTTTACTGAGGATTCCCTCCAGATTCGCCAGCTGTAGGGAACAAGAAAGAGAGAGAACCTACAGATGACACTGCCTTAGGCTCAGTGATTTGTTCCCTCTCTTCCCCCCTCCCCTTCCAAAGCTCCATCTCCAGGGATTCTGACCAAGCTGCAGACGGAAGCACAGGGGAAAAAAGACATCAACAATGGTTTTTCCAGATTTAAGTGTCCACCCAGCTCCTGTTCCCAGCGGCCTTTCCCATGTTCTTTATATCAATAAAGAGAAGCAATCATTATCTACTATTTTTGACTTATCTGTACTATTTTCTTCTCCATTAGTATATGGTACAGAGTTCACTACCTTGAAATGGTTTATATTAAGGCTTCACTTTCCACCCTCTCTGAAAATAAACAAATGCTAAAATTTTAACACAGCCATAGTCTGTGAGCAAAGAAGAGAGTAGCTTGAGATGCAGCTATCATGATCATACACATTATACATATTTATAGGCTTTTAGCTTAAAAATATCCCAAAGTACTTATTGGTAAAACATACTACACCATTATTCAGTTAAAAAACTGAAAGTACCCATGCTTAGTTCTTAAGCAGTAATCACGCCCAGTAATTGTGTGTGACAGATCAGAATTTAAAGTGAGGAATTTCATAGTCAATTAAAAATGAAGAAAAAAATACAATTCATTTTTCCTACAAAGATAATTCTAGCATTTGTTAAGAAGTTTCATAACTTCAAGCATTAATTCAGTCTTTTAAATCTTTCAAGTTTATGTTTGGGAAATATTTCTGAAATTGCAATTCACTCAAATATTTACTGAGTTTCTACTATGGACCTATTGCTACGCATGTTTCTAGAGGGTCCTGGCTGTCATTAGCAACATGTTTCTGACCATAGAAGACATCTTCTGAGCAAGTAAAAAGAACTGGTCATATGAGAAAGAGAAGCCAAATTCAGAATAAAAGTGCATGAAATGCTATGCTTCCTAATGATATTCTCTAAATAGCCACTGGACTTGAAAGATTTTGTTTGCTTATTCATTTTTGCTTTTTTTTTTTTTTTTTTTTTTTTTTTGCCTGATTGTCCTATTAGGAACAGTGACAAAATTAATTAAATGGCGTTAAAAGTCTAACCACTATACCTGGCTACTATTTGAAAATAAAGAATCATTTTGTAATTTCCCCTGGAAAATTAGAATCGGGTTCAAATTTAAGGATGTTTCATAGGTGAGACATATAACAGCCTACACTGGGAAAAATTCAGGGGTAGGCATGTAAATGCAAGCAAAGCAAGCAATTTCAAAGAAAGACATTATATCCTCAAGGCTAAGGTAATGGCATAATAATTTCCAAAGGAAATATTATGGAATAATAAATTCCAAAGGTAAGTTCTCTACAATTGTGGCCTTATAGTGGGGTTGCCCATCAATCCACTACCCTCTACCCTAGCAAGAATTAAAAGTCACGTAGTTGTCATTGTTGTTGTTGTTGTTTTAAGGAGCTCATTTCCATATCAAAATGCAAGGTCAAAAACCATTAATTCATGTACTATTTTAAAAACATCTTTCTTTTAGAAAACGTGTCAGGAATTTCTATTGTAGTCTACATTACGTCTATCATAGACACCATAGCAAAGTAGAATCATAGAATTCCAGAGTTGAAACCCAGGATACCATCTAGTGTAAGCCTTTCATTTTTCAAAGGTCCTAAAGTGATTTGCCTAAAGTCAAGCAGCCAGTTAGTGGATAGATCAAGAAATAATAATCACACATAATTTTGTTACCTGGACACTGCTGGACAGGGTCCAACAGAAGACACTGATAATCCTTATTTTTTTTTATAGGAATCATACTTTGCCTGACAGCCGAATATTTTACGTTAAGTGTCTGCTAATTCAGAAATCTAATAGTTTTCATTTAAATGAAACTAAAACATTTCAAAGCAAACATAACTACAGAAAAAACGGGTGAAGTTACTGAACATTTTACAAACCACATTATAATAGTCTAAGTGTGTAATAATCAAATAGCATCACATATAATTAGAGAGAAATACAACATCAAAATAGAAGATCAAAGCCCTTTTAATATTGCAGGGGCCATCATTTTCAATGGCTAGTTCCTTGATCATTTCTTTAATTCACACAATTCAGTGAATCACAGTGCCTCTTCCTGCTGTAGTAGAAATATGCCTCAAAAAAACCTCTATTTTTGGGATGCCTGGGTGGCTCAGTTGGTTAAGCAGCTGCCTTTGGCTCAGGTCATGATTCCAGGGTCTTGGGATCGAGTCCCACATCAGGCATCAGGCATCAGAAGCAGGAGCCTGCTTCTCCCTCTGCCTCTGCCTGCCACTCTGCCTGCTTGTGCTCTCTCTCTCTCTCTCTGACAAATAAATAAATAAAATCTTTGAGAAAAAAAAAACTATTTTTTTTTTAAATAGAGTGAACATGAAATATTCCCAAGTTATGTCTATGAAAAGATTAGTGCATGATCAGTTTTCTATTAAACTTGATCCTGGAAAAAATAGTTGAGATATTGTTTTTCATTCTTTAAATCAGATTCTGATCCAAGCATACAATTTTAAATTACAAGGAAGAGTTCTTGGCTTTATACTGTGGCAAGAAAGTAGATCATCTGAATTACCTAATGTTTCCTGTTTGTTGGGTTTTCTTTGTTTTTTGCTTTGTATTATTTTGTGTTCAATACCTTCCAAGGCAATGAAACACTACCTACTACCTGAGTGAGTCAGTAAAAAGGAACCAAGGATAGTATCACTTGACATGATACAAAAAACTCCCATTTCGGTTATTTCACTCCTCTAAACTTTGGCTGAACCATACTGACTGTTACTTCGCTGGGGAAGCGATTGCCAAGTTATCCACAGGCATATACACACAGACAAACCACAATATGGAGAATGTCAGCCGTTACCCCTCTAAGAATATCTCCACTAAAGTATGTGCTGAGTAACGAGGAGTGATTCAGTAAGTTCAGATAAATGCAGAGTTAGAATAAGCCTTCAGAGATAAAGAATCAACTGAGATAATAATTGGCCCAAACAAGAGTTAAGAAAGTCAGTAAGTACTAAGGATATTACATGTTCTTCATCAAAACTAGAGAAAATAATGTTCTGGGAGTTCCTTAAAGCCTACTGATTTAAAAATCCTAAATAATCCTGAATAACAAATTCGAGCTTACTATGGACCTTTATAAAGAACTGATGGGTTCTGGGGAAATCCGAACCTCTAAAAGGCTATAATGCATCTTTTCAGATTCTGGCTTCAAAATGGAAACCTTTTAATTTGTGCTTGCCCTTAAAACTTGGGATGATCCAATTTCTTATAACTCTGTTTAGTTGATAATGAGAGGATAATTAAGGATAATAAAAGATTTTTTCTTCACAACCTTAGACACTTCCAATCTTGAAAAACATATTTTTAAAAGTCCAAGATCTTTCATGCTAATTTCACTGCCCACCGAAATACCAGGTCAGATGCAAATGCTATTATGGAACTCTGTATATGGAAAAGAGGTCAAGCATTATTGCGAAGGGTTTCCTCAGAGGAATGATGAAAAGAAATAACACATGTCAATTAGTACAGGATTCACAGTGCATGCCCCATATTATATTACACTTCGTAGTAGCCAATTTCCTTCAAGATTCAATAAAATAAAATAATACTTCCATTGTTACCATGGCATTCTTTGACCTCCTTTATTACTGAGAGTTCATTAATCTGATATATCCTTCTCTATATGTTTTAAAGCAACCTTTTAATCTATAGAATATGTAAGAACTTTTGACCTATGAATATATTTAATTTTTATTATAGGCCAAGTATTATACATGCTTGGAAGTGTGAAGAACAAACTTAAGAGGATGAATCATCTCTGTCTCCAAGGAATTTACAATGTAACTTGGGAAAAAGGACTCACAAATGTGCACACAGCACATGTGTATGCACAGAGAGAATTAAACTACAACAAAGAAAAAAATCAAGATATAGTAGAAACAGTTATGCAAACCCAAACGAGACTTTCTACAAAATTAAGGACCTGTACTCTTAAAAAGTCAATGCCATGAAAGACAAAAGCTAAAAAAAATTGCTCGAGTAAAGAAAACTAAAGAGACATGACAAAAAACTTATCCCCTAATCCTCAGATTAGGGAAAAAACAGCTATAAAATTTATACTAGAAAATCGACAAAATTTGAATATGGACCCTATATTAATAACAGAGTATTGAGTTTGATAAATATACTATAATTATGTAAAAGAGTGTCTTTGTTCTTAATAGGCACACACAAACATATTTAGGGTGAATGGTCACGACCTCAGTAATTTACTAGCAAATGGTTCTGAACAAAATTATAATGATATATACGTATAGGTGTATTTAAGAGAGAAAGAGCAAATGTGGCACAATGTTAACAGTGGATAAAACTAAGTGGATGACATATGGGAGTTCATTATACCACACTTGGCAACTTTTCTGTACGCTTGAAATTTTTTCAAAATAAATTTTTTAGGGATGCCTACGTGGCTGAGTCAGTTAAGTGCCTTCCGCTCAGGTCATGATCCCAGGGTCCTGGGGTCAAGTCCTGCATGGGGATCCTTGCTCAGTGAGGAGCCTGCTTGTCCCTCTGCCTGCAGCTCCCCCTGCTTGTACACTCACCCTCACTCTCTCTCTGACAAATAAATAAATAAATCTAAAAAATAAATAAATTTTTTAATTCAATGAACATTTAAAATACAAAAAGACCTTAGAAATTATCTAATTCAATCCTAGACCTAACTTCACAAATGAAGAAACAGACCTGACAATTTGGGATATACAGTTAATAGCATAGATCGGTGGTCTTCTAACTTTCTACTTGCCTCATCAGGAAAACATTTTGGGCATGTACATTACTTTATGTCTTCTGTTTGGGTACTAATTGATTCTGTACATTATAAAACTTTGTACATTATAAATTTATAAATGTACATTATACATTATAATTTTGTACATTATAAAACATTATAAAACTCATTCTAGTTAATTTTTATTTTTTTATGTAAATTTCTAATATTTTCTTTGGGCACACAACGGAGCGTCCTTGGCATCCTGTCCCATTACCCCTACCCTGGTGACCACTAAGCACAAATGAGGCATATATAATATGCATAGACTGTCAAAAAAGGTCTGACTAAAGTGGCATCTGAAGTATTGTAGGGCTTAGATAAGTAAATGGAGAGGTAGAAGGGCAGGGGGGCCAGACTGAACAAAGACACGCAAGAGGCAAAGAGGTAAAAATAAACCCTAGAAGTTTTGGCAATTCATACAGAGGAGTAGTGACACAAAGGGCTAAAAGACAGACTGGTGATGGACTGTTAAAGGAGAAATGACATACACAGGTAATGAGAAACTTTTCAAAGTTCAGAGTAAGAAGGTGTCTTGAAACTGACAACTAACAGTTTATAACAATTAATACCTGGCAGTGTCTTGCAAAATTAGTTCAGGAAGATACATAAGTTACTACTAGATTATTCACCAGGAATTGCCATAACTTCTAAGAATCAAACTAAATGTTTAATGAAAACTTCACTCTGCCTAATTTTTTTACTTGCCTAAATTATAACTAACCCTTAAACAATACAGGTTTGAACTGCATGGGCCCTCCTTACATGCAGACTTTTTCCAATAAATACAATACAGTACTATAAACGTATTTTCTCTTCCTCATGATGTTCTTAATAACATTTTCTTTATCTTACTTTATTCTAAGAATATAGTATGCAATACATGTAATATATAAAATATGTGTTAATTGACTTTATGTTATCTGTAAGGCTTCTGGTCAAAAGTAAGCTATTGTTTTGGGGGAGTCAAAAGTAATGTGCGGAATTTTGACTGGGGGTGTCAGTGCCCCTAAACCTCACATTGTTCAAGGGTCATCTGTGTATCAGTATAGACCTGGGTTCTTTTCCATCCACTAAATGATTTTCCATCAAGAGACATACCCAACAATTTTCAGCACAGACCACTTGTTTTGGCATTGTTATTTCAGATCCAAATTGCCAGCTGGTCACACTTTTTCCTCCAAAATTAAAAAAAAAAAAAAAAAATTAAATAGCTGATAGGATATGCTTATTACTATAATTGAGAAATTTTTTTAAGAAACCAAGGACTAATAACTCCGCAGGCTCATCTGAAATCATTATAGAGCTTTAAAATCAAGTGTAAGTATCTCTTAAACATCATTATATATAGAAAGTAAAAATCATCCCTATTGTCAGCTACTTTGTAATTTAGGTGTCAGTTTGCAGTATGAAAATACTAACAAATTTGTATACAGTTTGTATATTGCTACATGTTAATGCAGAGCTGTCCAAGTAGTGTCACTGAACCTTAGCATAAACTCATTATTTTCTTTAACTCACAATGCTGTTAACATATGTTAGCCTACACAGAATTCCTTTTTTTTTTTTTTAAGATTTTATTCATTTATTTGACAGAGAGAGATCACAAGTAGGCAGAAAGGCAGGCAGAGAGAGAGGAGGAAGCAGGCTCCCTGCTGAGCAGAGAGCCCAATGCAGGGCTCGATCCCAGGACCCTGAGATCATGACCTGAGCCGAAGGCAGAGGCTTAAACCACTGAGCCACCCAGGCGCCCCCACAGAATTCCTTTCTTAAAAAAAAATTATAAACAGACCAGTGAGATCTGAGCTTACTTTCACAATAGATAAATCAAGCACAAAATACGAAATACAAAGATAATCCTAACATTCTACTTGATTTAGACTCTTACTTTAACCATTATATTGGTTGGTTCTCATTCTTTACTTGTAATAAAACACAACAGTTTCCTTCTGCAAATTATTTAGCAAATTAGTTGCTTAACCAATACCATGTAATAGTACTATAGTTTCAATGGATTCATCCTTATTTTAATAATCAGTTCGTTTAAGAGAACACACCAGAAGAAAGAGAAAAATATAGGCTTTATCAAGAAAGTGAAAGAAGGAAAATATTAATATTTACATAAAGATTGAGATAGTCTACTAGAATTAAAAAATAAAACTTGTTCCATTTTTTAGTGTTTTCACTGTACCTATAAGACAGCCTCTATGCAAAGTGAAAGATGAGTGCTAGATGGTCAAGGTGTAATAATTTCCTTTATAAAATGGTCTTCTCGGGGCACCTGGGTGGCTCAGTCAGTTGGGCGCCCTTTTGATTTTGGCTGGGGTCATGATCTCAGGGTCGTGGGATTGAGCCCCATGTGGGGCTCCACACTCAGCTGGGAATCTGCTTAGGATTCTCTCTCGCCCTCTCCCTCTGCTCCTCCCCCCACTTTCATGTACACGCACGCGCTCTCTTTCTCTCTCTAAAATGAATGGATTGGATCTTTAAAAGTAAATAAATAAATAAATAAAAATAAAAAATAAAATGATCTTCTCCTTTGATTAACATTCTAGCACCTCTATAAAACCAAAGTTCATAGGTAATGTGTGGGTCTCTTCAATAATATATATGTTGTTATATTTATGTTTATATATATATATATATATATATTTATGTTTATATTACATTTATGGTATGCTAATGTATATATGAGATGATACTGCCTTTGCTGCTGAATTATACCCCTAACACCACTTTACAATATTTTTTCCTTTTTTTGGTTAAGATACAAATTTATTGAGCTATGAAAAGCTGCAAATATTTTTAAAGTACAATTTGAGGGACGCCTGGGTAGCTCAGCCGGTTAAGCGTCTGCCTTCAGCTCAGGTCATGATTTCAGGGTCCTGGGATCAAGTCCTGCACTGGGCTCCCTACTCAGCGGGGAGTCTGCTTCTCCCTCTGCTGCTCCCCCTGCTCATGCTCCTTCTCTCTCTCTCTGATAAATAGATCAAATATTTAAAAAAGAAAAAAAGAAAAAGTAATTTGATAAGCTTTGAATTATGCATACACCTGCACCACCACAGTTAAGAACATGAAAATATCAATCATCCCCAATAGTTTCTTTGCATTTCTATGTACTCCCTTCCTCTCCTCCTACCCCTCATCCCTAGACATCTGCTATCACTATCACTATCGAGATATCTGCTATCACTATAGAGAAGTTTCTATTTTCTAGAATTTTACACAAATGAAATCATACAGTATGTACTATTTTTTGCCTGACTTCTTTCGTTCAGCATAATTATTTTAAGAACTATCCATGTTGCATGCACCAATAATTAATATCTTTCATTGTTGTGTATTCCCTTGTATGGATACACTACAGTCTGTTTATCCATTCACTTGTTGATGGGACATTTGGATGATTTCCAGTTTGAAACTACTACAAATAAGTGATACTCATGTACAAGTCTTGTACGGAAATAATGCTTTTAATTCTCTTAGGTAAAAAGATAAGTAGAGTGGCTGGACCATATGGTGGGTATATGTTTAACATTTAAGAAACTGCCAGAGGGGTGCCTGGGTGGCCCAATCAGTTAAGCATCTGCCTTTGACTCAGGTCATGATCCCATGGTCCTGGGATCAAGCCCCACATCAGGCTCCTTGCTCAACGGGGAGTCTGCTTTCCTTCTCCCTCTCCCTCTGCCCCTACCCCTGCTCATGCTCTTTCTCTCTCTCTCTCTTTCTCTCTCAAATAAATAAATAAGCACCACAAAAAAGAAATGGTAATTATGTGATGTGATGCATGGGTTAGTTAATGCTATGGTGGCAATCATTTTGCAATATATAAATGTATCAAGTCAATACTTTGTATGCTTTATATTTACACAACATTATATGTCAACTATATCTCAATAAAGCTGAAAAAAAGAAAAATAACTGCCAAACTGTTTTTCAAAGTGGTTGTACAATTTTATGTTCCCACATATATATTCCCACATATAAAATATGTTCCGCATGAGAGTTCTAGATCCTCTACATCCTTGCCAACACTTGGTATGATCAACCTTTTTTTTTTTTTTTTTTGCCAATCTTCTGAATTTTACCCATACCAATAAGTATGGTATCTCATTTTAATTTGCATTTCCCTAATAATTACTGATTTTGAGCTTCTTTTCATGTGCTTATTTGTCATCCATATATCTTCTTTGGTGAAATACCTGTTCAAATTTTTTTGTCTATTTTTTTGTTGGGTTGTTTATTTTCTTATTATTTAGTTTCGAGAGTTCTTTATATATTCTGAGTATAAGTCCTTTAACATATGTATTTCTTACAAACATTAATTCATAGTCTGTGGCTTGTCTTTTCATTACTTTTTAGAGTTTTATTTATTTAAGTAATTTCTATACCCAATGTAGGGTTCGAACCCATGACCCTGAGATCAAGAGTCACATGCTCTTCCGACTGAGCCAGCCAGGCGTCCCTTCATTACCTTTTAAAAGTAGAAATTTCTAACTTTGAAGAAGTCCAATTTATAAATTTGCTCTTTTACAAATCATGCTTTTGGAATTATATGTAAGAAACATTTGCCTAATCCAAGAGAACAAATATTTTTCTATGTTTTCCTATAGGACTTTTAGATTTTAGGTTTTACATGTAAGTTTATGATCCATTTTGAGTTAATTTTTTATATAGTTTGATATAAATCATTTTTTAAAATACAACTATCCAATTGCTTTAGCATCATCCTTTAACAAGATTGGCCTTCTCCAGTGAATTGCCTTTATACTTCTGTTGAAACTTAGTTGCTCACTTATACATGGATTTGTTTCTGGACTCTCCACTCTCTTTAATTAATCTCTTTTTTTTATCTTTATGCCAATATCACACTGTCTTGATTGTCCTAGGTTTATAAGTCCTAAAGTCAGGTAGTGTTGGTCCTCTAACTTTATCTTCTTTTTCAAAGTTGTTCTTTAAAATATTTTTTTTGGTACATGATACCAGTGATAAAAATTAGAAAATGGAAGTTCTATTTATAAACACATGAGCCCCAGAACTTTTTCTCTATTTAAAAGATAAAACCATCAATTCTAAAAGCCAAGCAATAAATCTTTAAAGAAGACAAAGTACAGATTTCAGTAGGATTTATTATATAGTCTCCAGTATATATTAAACATTGTGCAGGTACCATCACTCAGCTCTTTCATTTAATAATTTATGTAATTTAAACAAAGCCACAATTTTTAATTTAATAACCTGCAATAACAGAATATATATTCAATATCCATTATTTGCTCAGAAGTATATTAGACTCTAGTTAAAAGAAATAGCAGATGGTATTTCTATCACACTGATATCTACTTGGAAAGGAAAGAACATACAACAGTAAAAAAAATCTTCAATAAAATCAGCATAAATATAATAGAATAGGAGCTTGGTTGAAAAGTACTGTGGAAAAACAGGGCCAGATGGGATTATCATAAAGATCCCTTCAAGGAAATTATATATCAGGTTTTGAGAGAAATATTGGTGAGATTAGGATAAATGAGATCAGTTGATAGGAAAAGGTATAATGTTATCTAAGAAAGATTATCCTATCGCACCAGGTAGGACAGGTTAAAAAGGAGAATGATGAATGCTAGGGAGATCAGGAAGAAGACTTTTGCTATAATTCAGACATGAGGTATCGGGGCCCAGCCAAAGCAGTGGCTGTTGGAATAAATGCCTTGAGATGCACAAAAAAATCTGAAAGCAGAAGTACTTAGTTATTTAAAATGTTCAAATCTGTTACATATCAGAGTTTAACACTATATTTTCACTGCATTTAAATATTTGGAACCATATACAAATCACAATTGCATTTTTAACCATTTACTTTTGTGGGGCAGAAGCAGCTCTACTCTCATCTGGAACAGCAGTGAGGCTCAGAACCACAGAGCGGTTTACAGTGAACACTGAGAGGCCACAACTGCCAAACCTGCCCACATCGTAGCTTCATGTGTATATGACAGCAAGTCAGTAAAGCACAGTTTTTCCTTTTTCTCCTTCAGCATAATGAGTAGACTAGCTTTTAGCACATGGAAGCACTTTCATATTGCAAGTTCTGGTGGGCAGACAGGGGGATAATTTGCAAACGCCATCAAATGAAATGTGCACTTTCAAATGAGGCTGATTAGACAAGGTTTCCTGTGGCAAAAATTGCCTCCAGTAAGTCTTCTCCTTTCTTCACGAAGGGAATGTTCAATATTTTTGTATAAAATGCAGCGGTAATCAAGAAAGATGGAGACTAAGCAAAAACTATGACATTTGGTCTTAAGAACATCTTTGGAGATTTTCAGAAAAGCACTTGTATTTAAGTATTGAGGGTTGAAATTCAAACAAATTCGTTTAATTTTTATTTTAAACTCCTTTAGGAATATTAAAGTGGTGGCAGCAGGAACATGGTAGAATAGGGCAGAGGTTGGTTAGAAAAGGCGGTCCAATTCTTGGAGAACTACACTCAAACTCTTCCTGATTTGGTTTCATGCCTGTCTCTGCCCCTTCCTTACTCTCCCCTCCCACTTCTCCACCTCTTTTACCTTTAAACACAGTGGAGGTTGCCCCTGGATAGGGAAGTGTGGAGAAGTATGGGATGTATCAAGAAGAAAACTAAAAGGTGTGATGATCAGAGCTAATATCGCTCAACCGGCTTTCATAAGAAGGCCCTGATGGGTGCAGGAGAGCTGGAGGAAGGAATGCAGAGGCAGGATGTAGGAACTGAGGTATCCTTTATCTTCTCCAGGAAACATATCCAAAAGTTATTAGCCATGAGGACAAAAGACAAGAATCAAGAGCTTTAACCTTTTCAACTTCCTTAATTTCTCTAATTCAAATATTCCAGTGCTAAAGACAGGAATCTTGGCTGAAACACCTACATGAACAAAAAACAAAAGGAAAAAAAACTTTTTTGTATAAATACCAGTAATTTAGCCACAGGGAAACCAGAAATGTGCAAATACTAGCCTAAATCACAGAGTTGACATAAATAAGCCTAAAATACAAACCTAAAGAGAAATTGAGACTGCTATAACAAAAATTTCTCCTCTTCTATTCTAACCATGACCAAATCTTACCTATAGCTTTAGAGGGAAAATAACGAAGAGGAACATAACAGTAGAGAAAGCGGGAGAGGAAAAATAATAATAATAATAATAATAACAGGATACAAAGGAATATTGGTAGAAACTAACAATGTAAATAGAATTCTATCTTAGCAAAAGCATAGAATTAAAGTTACCCAAAGAACTGAGGCTTTACTTCCCAGTCACTGTTAGACCTCATTCTCCAAGGCTGATACAAAATTATATCATGAATATTATGGAACACAATTAGCCCCAACATTATTTTCAGTCCATTTGTGTACTTTTATTTTGATTAATATTGTTACCTGACTTTAGCTTTTCTAGGTGAATGAGTAGATGCTGACACAAAATTTCAATGATTGCCCTTTCTCTGTGAATCAAACCCATGAAACTTGGGGGGCGGGGGGAGATAAAAGTAAATTCCTTGTTGTACTTATCTATGCCAAAGGGCTTAGCCAGGCCCATAGCTGAAGCGGGCCATGGATCAGAGACCTTGAATTGCTTGCTACTTAATACGCGTTCTGCTCCAGGCGACTCTAAAACGTTTGCTTTGATAGTTCAAGGCTAAAAGCCAGTTCTGATAGTTGGCCACCAGGAATTTTTTTTTTTTTTAATTAATCACTTCGTACATCAATGCTTCTTCAGGAAAATGACGAAATAGTTCCAAACTGTCCTCAAGTCCCAGGTCATCCTCATTTCCGGCTCTGGGAGTTCAAATTCATTCAGCAACATCATGAAGAGGTTTCTGTTTTGTTTTTTGTTTTGTTTTTTTTTTTACAGCTAAGTTCAAGTTTCCTAATTATTAATCAACCAACATGTACTTAAAAGAGAACAATACAATAGAGATGCAAGAAGTGAAAGGATTTTGCTCTTACAGAACTGGAATTCTAATTGGGAAGGGAAATTAACTCAGCCAAATAAAGATAAATATACTGTTTGGTATAGAGCGTTAATATAACAGGAATTCAAAGATTAAAAACTAGAGCATACCAGGGAAGTCTAAAGTAGCATGATGAAAAAGGTAGAAGGAAGGTACATATTGAGATCTGAGTTAAGAAAGAAACAGGTATAAAAAAACAAGGAGATTAAGCATGACAGATGAGGGAGATAAAAAGAGATGAAGACAGAAAAAAAAAGGTAAAACTGAACATAATATTAGGGATGGGGTGGGGGTTGAGTATGAGGTATAAATAACCAGTTTAATTAAAGTAGGTGTTTATTAAGAAACACAGCTGAATAAATAGGATGAGGCAGTATATGGAATGCTTTGCATGCCAAGAAGACTAATACAAACTTAAAGATTACACCTTAAAGATCTTAAAGATCAGAAGTGGTTATTAATCACAGAAGCAGCAGCATGAATTTCTTTAGAAAAGGCAGGTTAACAGCAGCATGAAGGTCAAGATTGGAAGCCAGCACAGAGTTGGTGGAGTCTTTTAGGTGTGCAGTGATAAGAACCTCAACTAGCATAACAACATCCATTTTTGAAGATTCAACAATATTTGTAGAATGCCTGAATGTTTATCATGTGCATGTGGTATTATTGGCCCACAGAAATTGTGAGATATAATAAATGTTCATTGTTGGAGTGCCAGGGTGGCTCAGTTGGTTTAGTGTCTGCCTTCGGCTCAGGCCATGATCCCAGGGTCCTGGGGTCAAGCCCCATACCGGGTTCCTTGCTCGGCAGGGAGCTTACTTCTCCCTCTCCTACTCCCCCTGCTTGTGATCTCTCTCTCTCTCTCTCAAATAAATAAATAAAATATTTTTTTAAATGTTCATTGTTTTAAGCCGCTAAATTTTAGGGTAGTTTTCCTAAAGTAATCTCTACACTCAATGAGGGGCTCCAACTCAATCAAGAGTCACATGCTCCATGACTGAGCCAGCCAGGAGTGCCAGAGTAATTTGTTGTAACAATAAATAACTAATGCGGAAGTGAAGCCAGCAAAGGTGACACCAAGGAAGGTTAGAAAGGCAAGAGGGGAACCGAAAAATATACTGCCACTGAAAGACAGGCAAAAATGTTTCAAGCAGAAAATAGGTAGATAGGGTCAGGCATAAAAGAGGAATATAGGATGAGGAAAGCTTACAAAAAGGTTATTGAACTCACTATAGTTCACAACTAATTAAAATGAGATATTGAACAAGGAAGCGCTTAGAATAAATGGTGCTCAAATTGTTCTTTTTTTAAATTTTTTAAAAATTTATTTATTTGAGAGAGAGAGAGTAAGAGAGCATGGAGGGGTCAGAGGGAGAGAGAGAAGCAGACTCCCTGCTAAGCAGCGAGCCCAATGCAGGACTCGATCCCAGGACTCCGAGATCATGACCTGAGCCAAAGTCAGATGCTTAACCAACTGAGCCACCAAGGCACCCCTCCCCATAGCAAAATAAGAAGCTTTTAATTTATTCTAACCTCTGTCACTGTACCTGCCACGTGGTGTTATAAATTATTTATATGTTTGCCATCCCTACTACCTGTAAGTTCCTCCAAAACTTACTCATCTTTGAAGTCTCAGTACCTAGAACAATAGCTAATCCACTGCAGATTTTCAGTTGTTAATTGAAAATTACTAAATGTCAGGGCACCTGGGTGGCTCAGTCAGTTAAGCATCTGCCTTCAGCTCAGGTCATGATCTCAGGGTCCTGGAATCGAGTTCCACATTGGGCTCTCTGCTCAGCAGGGAGTCTGCTTATCACTTTTCCTCTGCCTCTCCCCCCACTCATGCTTGCTCTTTCTCTCTCCCTCTCACATAAATAAAATCTTTTTAAATATTTTAAGGAAATAAAATTACTAAATGTAGTTAAAAAAAAAAGTCTTTCCAAACATACTCCTAGATCATAGATCATTTTTGAGGAGTCAAGATTTTTCTTCCATGTCTGTCTCTGTTGGATAGTATCTCTTTACCATAATTCCCTACATAACATTGTCCCATTTGCCCACCTTAGAAAAGGAAGTCCTTCTATCATGTATGTTTTCTTCTGCATTTTTCCACTGATTCTGCAGATTTCACCTCTGATGTTAAAAGACATTTGAGTTTCTTTTTCCTATGTAACATACTGATACTCAGTGAATTAAACTAAGTATGTTTCTCAAACGATAAATCCCCAGATAATAGAATAGTAAGAATTAAAGTCAGAAAGATGAGTGGACAAGCTATCATCAATTGTTAGACACCATTCACATTAAGTGGTTCCTGCATCACCTTTCGCATGAGTCTCAAGTTTCGATGTCTTCATTTCTGTAAATTCAACTGCATTTCAGACTCAGTTCTAACTCAATTCCAACTGAAACTTCCATTTCAATTATACTGAACCAAACAATCCTGAATCCATATTCTTTCATGTCTTTCTTTCCAGATCATTCCAAATTTTGGGTTAGAATGTCAAAATATTTATTTGGGTATATCGGAATCTAAAATTCTGTATTCTCTTCCCCTCAAATTGATAATTGTCTGAATGAATTAAGTAATGAAATAATTAAGAGGCTATTCTTAGGAGAAATTTAAGTAGAAGCATAAGAAATAAAAAATGAGGTGAAGTTATATAAAAATTAACACTTAAGAAAACATCAGATAAAAAAAAGAAAACATCAGATGCTCAAGTTTTTAAAGGTCTATTTAAAAAACAAACCAATTATATTTTTAATTTTTAAAGTGGTCCTGATACACCAAATTAATAGATTAACTTCACTGCTTAAAATAGAAATAGGCTACTATCAATCTTAAGGAGTTATAATCCAGACAAATCTTACACTGAACATGTTTATGGGCATTCACGCAGAACAGCTGCCACCCAGGATGACTAAAATAACATGAATTAGATGTAATTGAGTTAAAGGACCACACCAGGTTTGTAATTCAATTTGTCCTATGTGGTTTGGGTTTGATTTTTTTTTTTTTTTTTTTTTTTTTTGCCCCTCCAGCAAACCACAGTTTGAAAACTTCATCAAATGGGAAGTACAAAGGAATACAAATATATAATGAAAATATTTAGCATGAACAATTTACATAAAATTTACTTTAACACTTTAGACAATTTTTTTAAGGTCTGAGTGCAACAATCCCTTATTTAATAAAGCTTCCTTTGAGGATCCTATTCACTAAAACTTCTTATTGCCAATTTCTCACTCCATCATAATTTATCCTAGCTGTAAACTGAGTTTTGTTTTGATCTAATTTCCTAACCCAGAAGTATACAACAGAATCCAGGTTAGATTCAAGGCCATTTACAGAGTTCAGTCCAAAATCCTTAGGGTCATTAATGAGCGTCAAAAGTAGAGCCAGAATTTTTACCACAGTGGACCTTTCAGCAGCTGTAGGTATGGTTGATTATACACTGCTGATAGATAGATGTGGCTAATTACATTGTCATCACTGTGTTGATAATTTTGATATTTATAGGTCTAGCCAGCATAGACCTGTCCCTAGAAGAATGTTTACATAAGATGTCCTAAAACCAACCAATCCCAAACCTCTGTTGGGATCTGCTCATACAGGGCAATTTGATTACAGAGAGATTTTTAAGGAAAAGAGTTAGGTTTAGAAATCTAGTGTTGCCTCTCACTGTGCTCTTTCCATATGAAGCCATGGATTTGAAGCAAAATTTGAGGTGAAGAATTTTCCAAATGAATATGTTGAGTAATCATCTCTCAGTTCATGCCATGACAATAGTTCCACATAAAGCCAAAGGGGCTGACGTAACAGGCTTCATTTCAGAAAATTCTGCTTAACAAGATTTCTCTGATAATTACAGTTTCAGCAGGACATAGGAATAGGAGTGTGTATTAACTTGACAACCAATCAGAAAAGAAATTCGCCTTTTTTTATATTGATTACCTATAAAGTAATCTGAATTCTTACATATATTAAAAAGTCATTTTGCCCTGGAAAGAGAACGTATTTTTACTGAGACACTCTTGCCCCTTAGGTTTTTGGCTCTGGCAAATACAGATATGAAAGGCAGCTGGCCTAAATAATTCTTCCTTGCAAAACACTCCAGAACACACCACAAACCCATCCCCTCTAAAGCCTAGGTTCTTCCAGCTTACCTAAGAGTCTAAAACCACACACAAGAAGCTTAAACTTCTTAGGTTGTTCAGACAACAAAGTTACTAATCATGTCAAATAATATGAGAAAATTATTTTTTAAATCATATTTTAATAATACTGGTATCAGGGAAACCGCTTTTTTAAATTATGAGAGCCAGCTATTCGGTCTTCTGCCTGCTATCTGACACTACCTGAAGTATACTATAAATCTTCGTGAAAGACAATGCCGAGAAGTACTACTGGCTAATTATAGGGGTCTCATGTATAGACCAGATGCTGAATACAAGATGACTAAGATTATTGCCAGCTAGAACATGCATAAGGCACTCAAACTATCTTAAGAGCCTAATCATTATTTCTATGCCCACCCGCCCCCCTCAAAAATGTGGTTCCATTCTTAAAGGGAGAAGAATGCACTAATGTGGCAAGGCTATCTTCTATAGTAAACTCATTCACGATGAAAAGTCATCTCTACAACTTTAAAATGTTTGCCTCCACTGAATTAAATAAACTCTGAATTATCTAGCCATATGTATATATAACATACTAGTCACACAGAACACAAACTCTCCAGGAGGCAGTCTGGAATATATTAAGAACTATGTACTTCAAGACTCAGCTCAAATCCTATCTATTACAGTTCATTCCTCTCTCTCCATTTTCCAAATTTTCTATGCTATCAAACTGCCTTTATTCTAATAACAAGTTGTTTCTTTTTTTTCTTTCTTTCTTTCTTTTTTTTGGTGGGGAGGGGATAGGGGCAGAGGGAGAGAGAGAATCTTAAGTAGGTTCCAGGCCTAACACAGACCAGGGGCTCCACCTCAGGACCCCAAGATCAAGACCTGAACCTAAATTAAGAGTCGGGCACTTAACCGACCGAGCCACCCAGGCACCCCAATAACAATCTTTTAGAGTACAAAGCTACAATTCAGCTGAAGTTTGCAGGCAAAGAAAGGAAGAACAATAGAGATGCAAAGCATGTCAATGGTATCCTCTCTAATTGCTATGCTTGGTTACTCGACTGATTGGATTACAAACTTCAAGAGGAATCAAAATGTAATCTTGTTTTACCTGCAAAGCTATACCCAGAGACCAACTCTACTAAATCTACAGATAGAAAGGAAACATGTTCTGCTGGCATAAGAGATAAACAAACTTAAATTTGGAACTAACCAAACACCAGCCATCTTTCAAAAATCACGTGAAACTGTCGAATAAGAAAACAGATCCATTTTTACAACATCAGTTCACAATGTCTTGCTTCAGCTGAGACTGGTTTGAAGCATTCCAGAGTAGTTTACCTACCGAGGTATAAACATAACCATTCCATTTCAGCATAGGTTATACAAGTTTCATACGTGTTTATAAATACTTTGATTGTGAAATATATACTTTAAAAATTGTAATCGTAATTTTTCACATCATAACAGAATAGTCTCCAGATGCAGAAAACACAGCAAACACTGCTGGACTTCGTGCAATCAAGTGTCAGTTTTGCTCACCAGTTGGACATTAAGCTTTGAAAGAATTCTCACATCCCCCTGGGGTGACATCAGTTTGGAAAGAAGTACAATGAGAAAGAATGCATTTCTTTAAACTCTTCCTCAAATATCTCCTTTCATCTACAATTGTTTTTTTTCTTTAAAGAGAGTTTACCGGTGTTTTGCATCAACCAAAAAAAAAAAAACAGGCATTTTTCAAGAAAGTTAAGAGTCTCTTACCTGTTTTTGTAACAAAAAGCCATCAATCACAAGATGAAAAGAGAACTTGACACAATAGCTCCTCAGAAAGAGTTAGAATTCAAGTAAAATGGCAAATTTTACATATGACTTTCTATTCCAAATTTATCTAAATGACAGAACTCGTGGAGACTATTGGAAAAACATAAAAATACAAATATCCTCCACGCCCCCTCCCCGCAAAAAGAAAGAAAGAAAGAAAGAAAGAAAGAAAGAAAGAAAGAAAGAAAGAAAGAAAGAAAGAAAGAAACCTGAAAGGTGGGTCACTAACTTTAGTAAAAAGGAGCCTTTTTATGACTCAGAACATTAGAGTTGGAAAGAGCTATGTAAAAACATCATGGATTTACTCCTACAATGTTACAAACCTTTCCTTTTCTGTTAGTTTTCAGCTTTGTTCTACCTAACATAAAGCATGCTTTGTTGGCCTAAGAGAAATGATAGACAAAAACTTTAGATGACCTATTCTGAGTACTTTCCTCACTTTCAAGAACTTTCTTAAACAGTGCAAAAACCACCCTACTGCTGCCATTAATTTATACAGAATCTCTACCAAGCAGCACAAAATAACCGGCAGTGGTTATCTTTATTATTTCAGAAAACATCCCTTTGTAAGTTAAGAGTCAGAAATAATCTACTACATGCTACATTTGGGGAAATTTAAGAGCAGGGAGTGACCTGCCATCACAAAGTGAGTCAGCGATGGGCTGGGACTGATTCCCCAATTCCTGACTCTTAACCCTTTGCTCCTGGTATATGATGGGACTTCTTAAATCTTTAAACACTCAAAAATACATAATAACTGCAAACATCTCACAAGTACTTTCTCAGAACCTCCCCTTCACGTTGACTCAGTCCTACATTTTGGTGGTAATAATAATACTTGACAGTTATGAAGTCCTTTAACTGGCTTACTTTGAACATTAAAGGAAACATTGAAGGAAGAGTGACAAATAAGTAGAACAAGTTTCATCTATTTCAATGTTATTAAATTATCTATACTCATAATTAACCACAACCTAAATCAAGCACAGAAAAGTTTCAGTTTATCAGAGTGTATTCTCCAAAATAAAATTGTGTATAACTCAAAAGAATCCTAGAGCTATAAAATCCCTAAAAGATCATCTAACACCCTCATTTTACAGATTTCAAATTTGCTTCTTGAATTAATTTGGGAATTTAAATTAAGTGCTAAACAGAAGCAATTGAGGAGGGACGACTTAAGCATATGGAAAAGGGAAAACCAGATGTATACATACCACAAAGAGCCCTGGTTACATTTAATTTCCAGCAATGCCAGTAATTGGGGGGTCCGGTAAGGGAAAAGGAGGGGGGAGGGTGTTAATGTCAGTGATGTCCTTTGAACTGGGTCCAACAGTGTTTCTAAGACAGTCTAATTTTTAAGGAAAACATTCCTCCCCCAGGCATCAATTGCAAGCTCTTCCTTATTTAATTGGCATCAAGACCAATACTTGCTTGTTGTACTTTTTTCTCTATTACCTTCTAATTGTCCATATGAGATTACCAAGAGAAGAGGAAAAGGACAAGCTGGCACTAGAGATGATACTATGTGGTAGAAGTTGAAAAAGAAATGTGATAAATCATCTATACTAATATGAAAAGATCTCCAAAATATACTGTAGAATCTAAAAAGCAAGTTTACCATATGAGAGGCAGTATGATACCACTTTTGTAGGGAAAGCAGACACAAACACACACACAACGCAGTACTATACATCTTTCATAAACCTATTTATCTACCCATACGTGTACCTCTAAGTCAATGCATAGAAAAAGATCTGAAGGATAGACCCAAAACTGATAATAGTTGCCATTTTCTGATGTTGGCGGGGAGATGATTGGGATTGGGATGATGGTGGTGAAGATTATGTCAAAGTAGCCTTCACAAATATTCTGAATGTTCTGAGCATGTTAATATATTACTTATATAATAAAAATAATTTTTAAAAAATCAGACATGTACAAAAAGGAGAAAAGTTAATCAGGAATATGCAAAGGTTAGGTAAAAGCATACCTAGGCACAAACATGAGAAAGCCTCTACTTCCTTATGAACTCTAGGCAAAAGGCTGCAGGTTTCCTTCATTCAGTTTAGTCCTTAAACTCACCATCTCTGGTTCCATCCTATTGATTCTTAAAGCATCAGTATAAAGGCTGTTAGTGGGTTCTTTAAAAAAAAAAAAAAAAAAGATTTTATTTATTTGAGAGACAGAGAAAGAGAGCAAGAGAGCACAAGCAGGAGGAGCAGCAGAGGGAGAGGGAGAAGCAGGCTCCCCCCTGATGCGAGGCCTGATCCCAGAACCCCGAGACCATGACCCAAGCCGTGACTGAGCCACCCAGATACCCCTGTTAGTGGGTCCTTCTCCATTCTTTACTCCCTTGGAAAGTGAAATAAAGCAGGAGTAGTAGGTAGTTAAGTGTAATGAGTTTTCTCTTAATTATTGAACTATCTCAAGAATCTACTAAGGCTCTTTTCTTCTATCCTCCACCTATAAAAACAGGAGCTGGCTCTTGACTATGTATAGTAACAGAAAGGAGGCATTCCTCTAACACTGTTACAAATAAGTTCATCACTTCTCTAGCTCCAGTACCTCATGTAATTAGGTCCTTCCTCCCAGCTGGCCTCACGTAGACGTAGTCTACAGCTCCTAATCCGACCTCTGCTCTAATGGTTGTCCCTAATGCCTGGTTCTGTGCACGTGGCTAGTTTCTTTTGACCTACTTTGTCAAAAGTATTCTTTGTCAAGTCTCCAGTTTCCTCAGTTGTTCCGTACAAGCAGTTTATCAAAGAAGAGTATTCTGTGAGTATAGAGGAAGGAATAGTATGATCAAAAGCACAAGGAGAGAGCAAGCTCAGGGAACTATAAGGAAACTGGTGGGACAGAATAAATGTCCACGTGTGCTTGGCAGCATAGAGGGGGTGGGTGGAAACTGTGGCAGGAAATAAGGTGAGAATAAGTAGATTGGGGCCAGACTATGAAACACTTGCATGACAAGCTAAGGAGGTTAGACTTTATCCCTTCAACGTAATAGAGATCCATCAAGGGTTTTTAAGTCAGAGAATGATATGATTAGATCTGTCTTTAAAGAAATTTGACAGCACTATGGAGGATGGATTGGAAAAGGAAAGCCTTAAAGTAGATAAGCAGCTCTCCCCAGAACTGGAATGGAAGGTGAAAAGGGCCTATGCAGGGCAATGGCTATGAGAACGGAGAAAAGGAAACAAACATAATCAAAAGCAATTTTGGAGACAGAAGTGACAGGACTTGTTGATAGATTGGTTGTGGAGACTAAGAAAACATAAGGACTCAAGATGACTGTGAGGTTTCCAGCTGAGAGGATAGGGAGGCCATTAAAGAAGATAGAGAACAGAGGGAGGGAGAGAGTGTTTACAGAGTGTGTGGAAAATTGAGCTTGGAATTTGTTGAACTATATGCTAGCATATCCACTCTCAGTAAGCTCCAAATGGATAAGGATCTTGTTTGCTAATTTTCTCTGTGCTGCACCTACTGCAAAGCCATGTGCGTTCAAAGCAAGTTTGGGAGGACAGTGATGATAATGCTAACTTATCTCAGGATAATTGAGACTTGACAGTGTTTAAGGTATCTCTTCAAGGTCCCTGTGTGGAAAAGAAATATGAGACGAGGAGATTTGTTTTACTTTTCTGTCAAATTTCTTCTATAGTAGTTTCCAAAATAAATTTCCAATAATAATAGGGCTTTTAAAAAGAAGGCCTATTACTAAGAGCAGCCTGTGGCAGACCAGAATACCTCTCACAACGTACATTCTACACATTCCAATAATCAAGTCACATCACCCTTAATTCTCATTCTTGTTCAGGAACCTGTACTACCACTTAAGATTCTAAAACCCGCCACTCTCAATAGTCAAACATAATCAGAGCCATTTAAACGATTTGAAAACAAAAACCAAAAAACACTGCTGTGTTTTATTTGAAAAATCTTGAGAGGGGGATCTAGGGGGGAAAGCACCATTTGTTCTGCTTGGTGTTGTTGTGCAACGTTTTCTGGGGTTTGCCTTGTAGACATGTTGAAATCATAACTAAATAAATCAGCTTCGGCAACACAAAGAAACAATATTCCCTTCCCCCTTGGACGCCTGAAGGAAAAACGGCATCTTCTCCATGATGTGCACACACTTTGGAGCTGCTTTGCTTTTAATCCTCTGCCAAGTCAAGTTTTAGTTTTATTTTAATCTCAGTAACCACAGTAAATTCCAAATCTTTGACAAGTAAATGCTTTCTTCCTTGCCAGGATCCCACTCACTTTCCTTTCTAACTCTTAGAACTTAAGAGTTCAATAATGCCTGCACTGCTGATCTCTTTTCATAAGCAAGAAAATAAACACACTATAAATTAAGTATATTTCCTGATATTTACAAGTTAGTCTACATGTGAAATAGGTTAAGATAAAGTTCTATCATTCCTGCCCATCATTTTAAAAAATATATATTCACATGTACTATAGGGGAAGAAACAGATAGGAAGTCAGGAGATCCGGGCTCAAGCCTCATTCATTTTAGTTGACTGGATGATGTTAGTCAAGTAACTAATATTTGGTTTCCCCATCCGAAAAAGTTAGGGAGAGGCACCTGGGTGGCTCAGTCAGTTAAGTGTCTGCCTCCGGCTCAGGTCATGATCCCGGAGTCCTCGGATGGAGTCCCGCATCGGGCTCCCTGCTCAGTGGGGAGCCTGCTTCTCCCTCTCCCTCTGCTTGCCACTCCCCCTGCTTGTGCTCTCTGTCAAATACATAAATAAAATCTTAAAAAAAAAAAGTTAGGGAAATAGGCTGTATGATTTTTAAAGACCCTTCTCTTTTATTTCAAAATTCTGATTCTTAAGATCATAGCTATTACCTGATTTTTTTTTTAATACGTGGAAAGCAGTCACTCAAAAAACACTCTCAAAAAAAAAAAAACTAGTCTTTGTGGTAAAATGGAATAAACCTCAGAAATTACCTAACCCATACAGCTTTGAAACTATATTCCATGAGTTATATATTATTTTGTTTATTGGAAAGATTCTATAGTTTAAAGAAAAAGACTGCAAACTACTAATCTAACCCAACTCTGTCATTACAGATGAAAAAACTGAGATGAGGATTGGAAAAAGAAATATAACAAATCCATAAAATACCATGCAGCTATTAAACATGATGGCAAGAGATAAAAGGTCATGATAAATTTAAAAAGAAGTGAGGATATTAAGCTATATATTTAAAAAAAAACAGTGTATAAACATAAACCTATTTTTCAGGGTAATGTATTCATTGTAGTACTTTCACTAAAACATTTTTTTAAAGATTTATTTATTTATTTTAGAGAGAGAGCATGTGTGCACAGGGGGAGGGGCCAAGGGAGAGGGAGAGAGAATCTCAAGCTGACTCCATGCTGACCGTGAAGCCCAATGTGGGGCTCCATCCCATGACCCTGAAATCATGACCCTGAGATCACGTCCTGAGCTGAAAACAAAAGTCAGATGCTTAAATGACTGCACCACCCCAGGTGCCCCTCACTAAAACATTTTTTATTATCAATATTCAAAAAACATAAAACATACAATGAAAAATGCAACAAATGACCCAAAACCTCAACGTTGAGGGTGCCTGGGTGGCTCAGTGGGTTGAGCCACTGCCTTCGGCTCGGGTCGTGATCCCAGAGTCCTGGGATCGAGTCCTGCATCAGGCTCCCAGCTCCACAGGGAGTCTGCCTCTCCCTCTGACCTTCTCCCCTTTCATGCTCTCTCTCATTCTCTCTCTCTCTCTCAAATAAATAAATTAAAAATCTTTAAAAAAAAAAAACCTCAACATTGAGAAATATTCGATATTAACATTTAGTGAACGTCAATCCAGACAGCTATTCACATACACAGATGGATAGATGGATGAACAGGAACAAATTTATCATTTCTGGGATGAGAATATACTAACTTTTGAAAATAAAAAGTATTAATTTTACTTTTACTTGAAATTTACAGAACCTAAAATAAAACTGAAGACATTTTAAACCTTAGATAACTGCTTCTTCACTCAGAAAGCAGTAACTGTAAAAAACCCTTCTAAGTTTTAGAAAAGTGTTTTAAAAAACCATAAATAATAGATTAATAGTACTTTACAACTATTTTAAATTTTAGACATTATTGATAGAATTTTTGCTATGAAAGATAAGGAGTTTAATCATGTCCATTTCCCTCCCACCTACCTCCAACCTTTGCTTTACTTTGCCATGATGCATAATGTTTACACTGTTCTGTTACCACAGTTTCCATAGTTCTTAAATCTCAGATTTATATATAATTTTTTTTTAAGTGGGCTCCACACCCAGCATGGAGCCCAATGCGAGGCTTACTCTTGACCCTTATGAGATCAAGACCTGAGCTGAGATCAAGAGTCTGGCAGTTACCTGACTGAGCCACCGAGGTGCCCCTAAATATACTTAATATTCACAATTGGTTGTTGTTTTGAGCCATCTCGTGATTGGCTCAATTTTAACAAGTAGGGGGGCGCTGGGTGGCTTAGTTAGTTGAGCGGCTATGCCTTCGGCTCAGGTCATGGTCCCAGGTCCTGGGATGGAGCCCCGCATCAGGCCCCTGCTCGGTGGGGAGTCTGCTTCTCCCTCTGCCTACAGCTCCCCCTGCTTGTGCTCTTAAATAAATAAAATCTTTAAAAAAATTTTTGACAAGTAGGTTTTTTAGAAAGATCTCACAGATGCTATATTCTCTAGATTCTTTCATATTTGAGGATTTAATATGCCTATTGCCTTTATTCCTCAGCAACAAGTTGGCTACATATAATGCTCTTGGGTCATACTTTGGGTCATACTTCCTTTTTATCAGAATCTTATTGCTACTGCTCCTCCAGTCTTGCACTTGGTTGTGGAGAAATCTGAGAACGGTCTAATTTTTTCCTTGCAGATGACTTTTGCTTTTGCATGAATGATTGAAGAAGTCCTTCTTCAGCAACAATCAGAATATGAGTTGATACTGATTCTCTACCAATTTCAGTATTCAATGTAACTTTTTCATCTGCAGATTCAGTTTTTCACTTCAGTAAAAAATTGAAATTCAATTCTCTAAATACTTCTAGTCTTATTTGTGGGGTCCTCTTCCTCACAGACACCAGCTATCTTTTTTCTTGACTCTTCTTTGTATCTCAACTATCACTGTTAACCAGTTTACTTTAAACTATCTTTTACCCCTGTGTTTACTGTGATTATTTCAAGTTTTTGCTTCAAACCATTAAATCTTCAGCCACATCTCTTCTATTCCCCACTGGTGCTGTATCACTTATTAGTCCGTCAGTAATGTTTTTCTAGTCCTTCACATGTTTCCTTAGCTCTACAACCTCATTTTTCATCAATATGAATTTCTTAAAATTTATTATTTCTATCTGCATATTGGGGGGTGAGTCTATGTGTGTGTGTTTAATGTGCATGTACTACCAAAGCCCAAAAGACCATATACCAAAATTTTAATAGCTTTCTGTAATAGTGATTTTTTTCCTTTTCGCCTATCTAGACTTCCTAAATTTTTTCACAGTGAACATATATCTATTACTTGTACATTGATACTGATAAACATATATATATGTATATGTGTATATATATATATATACACATATGTATATGTATATATTTTTAGAGGAAAAAATGTATTTCTAGAAAAAAATATTGGAAACAGGAGAGGTGAAATAATTTGTCTAAGGAAGTTATTGGTAGGATTGTAACCCTTACTATGCTGTTTCCAAGATGTTTGCTTCTGACAGCACAGCTGTAAATTTAAAGAGAACTGAAGTATCCAGCCAAGGACTAACCATCTTTATGTCAATGATCCAAAAAGTATAACTTTCCAAGAATAATATTCTTCCTCAAGTTATATGTGGTTGTAGTCTGTGTGAGCAGTCAGATGACCAGCATACAATCCATATCATAGACAGAGATATACAGTGGATATGAGTGAAAACCACTCCTACTTTCTGACTTATTTTGTTCTGTTTCAGAGGTTACGCAAGTATAGATCTCAGACGATTTTTCCATGAAAACTGTATCTAGAAAAGGAAATTCCTCTCAGAGTCTGGCAAATTGTTGATTAATATGTCTAAGCTCTATACAATGTTTTTGAAAATATATTTCGCTTAAATTTACTTCCTCTTAGATATATCATGGGTATATTGCTATACTTATATTCACTCTGAAAGCAAATTTTTTTAATTTTATTTTTTCATGTATTTATTTATTTAAGAGAGAGCAGGCACGCAGGCACAAGGGGTGCGGGGAACAGAGGGAGACGGAGAGAATCTCAAGCAGACTCCCCACTAAGATTATGACCAGAGCTGAAATTAAGAGTCTGACACTTAACTGACTGAGCCACCCAGGTGTCCCAGCAATTTTTTTTAAAACAAAAGATAAAAATGAGAAGAATCTTTCTGAAATTTTTAGCTGCAAAAAACAAGAACCTTCAGTGACAGTTAAGAAAACAAATGTAATTTATAAAAAACGATCATAAAAGATTTGAATTTTTTGGAAGAGATGAAATGATGTCATAGAAAGATCAAGTGAAATGGAATCAAACTATTCCCAAATTCGAGTCTTAGCTCCTACCAAGCTGTCTGACTTTCAACAAACCTTTTAACTTCTCTGAACTTGATTCTTTATCTACTCAATAGATGAACAGTATTTATTTCTACCAAGTAATATATTTATATACTTATTATAGAATATTAACTTTATACTTGCATTTTTATATAAAATTTATAAAGTGATTTTACAAAGGTGGTCTCAATCTTGGTAGGAATGGACAAATATAAAATTGATTTTAAAAGTTAGTTGTCTATAGAGGCACCCAGGTGGTTCAGTTAAGCATCTGTCTTCAGCTTAGGTTATAATCTCAGGGTCCTGGAATCGAGCCCCACATTGGGCTCCCTGCTCAGCAGGGAGTCTGCTTCTCCCTCTCCCTCTGCCGCTCCTCCTACTTGTGCTCACTCTCTCTCTCTCAAATAAATAAATAAAGCCTTTAAAAAATATATGCAATTCTTTAAAAAAAAAAAATATTAGTTGTCTATACACACACACACACACACATACACACACACACACACTAGAAAGAAGACACAGAATGGCAATTTTTTACTGCTTTATAAACTAATCATTAACCATCTGATAACACTTAGAGGCACATCAGGAGATTTATCCCTGGGCTATCTTTATTTTTCAATGCTAACGTAAATATAAAAAAAAAAAGTACTGGCCAAAGGAACCAAGGAGAATCAAACAAGAATACCATGAAAGTCAAAAAATAATAATCTAAATTTGAGAACTGATAACATTGGCAATTGATTCCTATTTTACACATGTAAACCTTAAGTTATAGAATAAAACATAAAAATGAATCTAGAAATCAAGTAATACAAGACATGTCATTTATAATAGAATATAACAAAAGTAATTTGAAAAAGTGACTAAAATGAAAGATGTAGCAAGTAACCTCTGAAGCTTCCTTGAAATATAATAGAAAAAATCAAGATAAATCTAGAGAAAGGGCAGAAAAGTCAAGGTAATGGGGGAAAGAATGGTTTTCAAGGAAATACTAAAAAGCTACCTTATCATTCTAGGAAGTTTCTTTTTAGTGTCTGGAATATTCTAACAAAGAAAACTAAACTTAATAGCTGTGTCCACATAATGACTTTGGGTGCCCAGTTTTATAATTAAGTGATGCAAGTTAAAATAGATGGACTCTTTGAAGGAAGATCTATTGGTAAAATTTGTTTTTACTCAAATAAGAGCTGGAGCATCTTCAAAAAGTATTGAGACCTTATTCACTTTGCTCCAGCTCTGTTTCATCAAATTTGCATTCAGTCCCCCCAACACTATTCCAGAAGCCTGTCCCAAATAAGAATAGGGATAAAAATAAAAAGGGATATTTGTTCACTATAGCTTTTATCCAAATTTCCTGTTTACTGTATGCAGTCTTGATTTCATATGAAGTTTATTTGACAAGCACTTGGTGGTAAAACTAGACACCAAATTTTTCCTTCATGAAAACCAACGTGGGTGGCTCCTTGGTATTTTTCATCTTTTTACAAGAGGGTACCTCTTTGTGGTGGCATAAGACCTCATAGAGCTGTGTGAGACATTCTGCTGCCCAGTTAATTCCACCTCTCTGTGTTCTACTGGATAAATAGTTATCAGAAGGTTTGGCAAATCTAAAGACAGGAAAGGGAAGAAATGCATAAAGAAAATCATCATCATCGAATAAAAATAAAGCTTAATGTACAGAGCTCTTTGCTAGGCATTATGCAAAATAAGAAGATATAATCCCTGCCTTCCAGAAGCCTCCATGCTAGAGCAGATGATGTCGACACAGACATATAAACAGACTTTCGCAATGTAGAACAGAGACTTGACAACTGCCAGTAGAGCAGAAATAAATCAACAACAGCTAAATATTTACAAAATGTGAGAGATTTATTATGTGCAATGTATTTTGTATAATACATAAAATAATCTCTGGAATTGGTGACGGTTAAGTAAAGATACATTTCTTTTGTGTCCTGATCCTACTCTCTCTCTCTGATTCCTCATGTAACCCTTAGGTTTTAAACTACAGTGACTATTTGTTGTTGCCCTATAAAAATGAAATAATAGCATTTAAATTTCCTCCAGTTTGCATATACTATAAGTGCATAAGCTCAAGAAAATATAACACAGAAAATTATACTATTGTAATTTCTAATGAATTGAATCAGGACAGAAATTCAATTTTTAAATACCTTATGAAAAACTGTCTACCAACTTAGACATTTGAGAACAAGAACTTTTGAAACAGCTGATCTAATATTTTGACTAGAGACAGGGAATCTGAGTGCTATATAAATGGTATTGTCATTCCCAATCAAATGTTACTTGTTTTATTTCTCTGAAACTTCCTCTGGACATCTTCATTTCTTTTTTCCTTTTCTCCAATTTCCTTTCTTCTCACCTTTTCTTGTCCACCTCTAACTGTGGGATCTACAAATACAAGCTCCCCGAACAGTGGGAGGAACCAGGGACCTTCTTCCCTTGATTCAAAATAGAAGGGAGACTGGTTTTTAAATATTTTAAATACATCATAAAAAGACTCCAAACTGAAAGACCTTACAGATTATCTGGGCTCCAGTCACAGTGAACATCTTTCAGTCCCTGAAATGTGTCATGTTCTTTCACACCCAAGTGTTTTTACACTGCTTGGATCATCCTTTCACTCACATTCTCCAGCTTTAACCAAACCAATACCTACTCACCTTTCCCCAGAAGTAAACCTTGAGTCTTGCTTCCGTACTTTTCCTCATATATGTTCACAGCCTCCTGGGTTTCTCCTCCTATAGTGGCACTTATCACATCCTATTTTATTCACCTATTAACTTAGATCTATCCTCTACAAGACTGAAAGATCCATGTAGGCAGGAAGTAGGACTTTTCGTTAACACCTGGCACATGGTAGACATTTAACGAAGGTTTGTTGAAGAAATGAAATGACTGGGGAGCCTGGGTGGCTCAGTCAGCCAAGCGTCCAACTCTTGGTTTTGGCTCAGGTTATGATCTTAGCGTTCTAAGATTGAGCCCCGCATCAGGCTCTGTGCTCAGCAGGGAATCTGCTTGAGATCCTTGCTCTCTCTCACCCTGTCCCCCTCCCACGGCATGCACACGAACTCTCTCTTTCTCTCTAAAATAAAATAAATAAATCTTAAAAAAAAAAAAAAGAAATGAAATAACCAAGGAAATCGCCTGGCCTCCAGAGCAGCACCACCCAACAGAGCTTCCTGCAGTAATAAAAATATTCAAATATCTGTGCCGTCCAGGATGATATCCATTGGTGTGGCTACTAAGCACCTGAAATGTAGCTAGTGTAACTAAATTTTTAATTGTATTTAATTTTCACTCATTTTAATAGCCACTTGTGGCTATCACTAACATATTACAGCGTAGCTCTAGAATCACAATAGGAATATAAAATATTATGCATGACTTTGTTTGCTTATATTGTTTAACAAACTGAACTTTTAGTTAAAATCAGTTTGCTCAAATAATTAAAATTTCCAAAGTGAAATTTCTCTTAACAGAATATGTACTTTTTGAGGTCAGGAATTTTACCTTGTCTATCATCTTCTTATATATAGTAGGTATTTAAAAATAATGTTCAGTTTAACTGAATGATGATATCAGTTGCTCAAGTTTAAAGACTTTGGTGTCTCTTTTATTTTTTTCCAGTTTAAGAGTAGCAGGTTAAACTAAAAAACAGACAACTACCATAAGGTAAAACAGAACAAAAAAGATGTTATGTTATGTTATCTGGACTGACTGTCCTCTACAGTATCAAGCAGCTACCTGAAGTCTTTACTTTCAGAAAAAGAATTAAGGAAATTAGCTTCCTAAATATGTATCACATCTCCTATCTCTGCTCCAACTTTGCTTACACTATTTTCTTTGCCAAAAGCTGAACTCCTACCCCAATGCCATCATAATCTGTCCAAAGTCTACATGTAATACAATGTCTAGCTCACATGCCCCTCCTTCATGAAGCATTCACCTTGACAAAAAAAGAATGGGATCTTTTCTTATCTAGACAGTCCTCTTAGATGGTTCAATTCTGCTTTGCTCCATAGAAGTTTGTCAAATTCATTAAATACAATCAGTGTTAGCCACATAGAATTTAATGCCTCACTTTTCTGAACTATTGGCAATATCTATATGAAATGTTTCATTTTTATCATAACAAATTCCGAAAATTAAACGTCTTCCTGGATTGAGTCAAACATCTTTTACACATTAGCCTGTTTCTTGATTTGGTGTATTTCCAAACCTAGAAAAATATCTTTCCTATGAAACAGACGAAATCAGAAACAAGAGGAGGCAGACACTGTGTCATGCAAAACCAGCCACTGAGTGACAGAAAAGATATGCTTGGCAAAATCCCAACTACATTCCTAGAATGAACTCTTAGTCCCTGAAGAGATTCTGTTTTCTTATACTACTTGAAAGTACCTTCAAGTCCTAAGTGTATATTACTTTTTTTTTAAGTGTATATTACTTTTTTGTGATCCAGACATACACAGTAACACTACCATCATTATTTATATTTCTGGATCCAAGATATGTGCATCAGCATGAATTAGCTGACAACAAAATTCCTCACTTTCCTGGAATTTTCTTCTGTCCTTTTAAGCAAAAAAAAAAAAAAGGAGGATTTTACTAGAGACAGGCAAGATATTAACTATCTATCCTCAATTATGTCCTCACTGAAACTCAACAACTCATCTCATTTTAACTACCTCTTACACAGCTACTCCACATCTTTTCTCCTTTCTCCTCATTCCTAGCAAATGGCCTTACTTTTTTCCTCCTTCTGCATCTGTCCTCTCTACCAAGAAGCTCCCCTGTACCTTCACCCATCTTTTGTATTCTTTCTCCTCTTATATTCTTTCTCCTCTAAATATTCCCTCCCAGTATCAATATACTTGATCTCCTTCTTTGAGACTCCAAGATCTATCAGGTAATCAACGCCCTATTTCCCAGGACCTTCTCTCTCCTTCTCCAAAGATTCCTTTACCTATGCCTACAAATATGTTCATTTTCCCACTTAAAAAAAAAAAAAAAAAAGACGAAAAAAAGAACAAGCCTTCCTTTCCCCTTAATCCTTCTATGGCTAGTTTATAACAATTAAGTTCATTTTTTACAAGGTACTTCATTATTTAACTTTCTGAATTTTTCCACCCATATCACTATACTAAAACTATCTTCTTAAAGGCCATCCGTGACCCCAAAACCACCAAACCTAAGGGTCTTTTCTTTTCTTTTCCTTTCTTTTTTCAAACCTAAGGGTCTTTTCTTAATCTTCGGTTATTTCCTCCTCTGTGGAGCACATGACACTAGAGACTAAACTTTAACTAGAATTCTTTCAACTCTCATTTCCAAGTCACATGTCAGTCTAGACAGCAAACATGACAGCCAGCATCTACACCTACAAAATGCCTACCATCATTTCCCTCACTCATAAGACACAGGAAAAGAAGCAAGAGACTCAGTGGGTCTGTCCCAAGTGGGAAACAAGCACACGGAATCTCACCTATCGGGTGAGCTCAGGAATGATAATACAACCTTGGCACTGAGACTGTAAGCCTCTGATTTCATACTGTTCTGTTGATTAGCAGTCCTAAGAGCTTCTGTGATGTTTAAATAGACAGAACAATGGAGTTAACTCAAGTTAGAGGGCTACTGTAACTGATTGCCCAAAAATTCCACGGGGTGGAGGGCGGAAGGCACAGTTCTTTGGCAAAAAGGCCATTCACTGCAACAGTGAAAAGTCTCTGGAGGAGTACACAGTAGAGACTGCAGCAGCTTAAGCAACACAAGTGACACAGCATAAGAGGGGGCTCTTAACAGACCTCCTTCCTCCCTCTTTGATCCCTCTTACTAACTTCTTTTCCTCTATTCAATCCCCAAAAGCTATGTATTTCTTAAAGTTTCATCTTCAATCTTCTCTTCCTGTTTCTCTCTCCTCCTTACCATTTTTTGTGCCCCTACTATACATTCATCTCAAGTACTTATTAATCTTTTTAACCCCCAAACCAGCTCCTCCTCCTCATATTCCTGTTTCTGTTAATAGCATCGCCACTGCCCTAACTACCCAAATGAAAATCTTTCTCGAGTTCTCTCTTTTCCTTTGTTCTCCACATACAGTCATGGCTCGGTTCTGCTGATTCTGCCCACCAGTTGTCTCTCCTTTCTTTTCCACTTCCACTGCCACACCTTAACGTCAGGCCCTTGTTATATCGCACCTGGGCCTCTGCAATGTCCTCTAAATTCACTTCTTAGTTCCAGTTTCTCCCTCCTCCGTTGCATCCTTCCAGTTAATCATCCTAAATCACAGCTACTGGCTCCTCTCCTGTTGCTGCACTGCTTAGAAAATAAAGTTCAAAATCCTCAGTTAACTTTTAAAACCTTTCATGACCTGGATCCAGCCTTCACTTCCCACTTCCTCTCCCACCACTGTCTTCCCATAAAAGCTATACCTCAGCTACTCCCTGTTCCTAAATATCTCCACATCCCCACCTCTGCTCCATTTTTGCTCACACTTTTGTCTTTGCCAAGAGCCTAACTCTTACCCCAATCCTATCTTAATCTATCCAAATTCTACATGTACTACAATACAATGTCTCATTCGCATGCCTCTTTCACAAAGCATTCATCTTGACAAAAGGATAAGATCTGGCTTGTCCAGAGTCCTCTCAGACAGTTCATTCTGCTTTGTTCTCTAAATGTTTGTATATTTATGCTCTCACCTAACTAGACAATAAATTCTCTGAGGACAAAAGCAATACCTTGGGAGATGGGACTAGAATATGTGCTGAATAAATGAAGTCTCACTATATAGCTAGTTTAATTACAGACACTCAGTTGAAAATGCCAAAGAACATCTGATGCAGAAATACATTTGTGCTAAAAAAAAAAAAAAAAATTTTTTTTTTTTTTTTTGCTTTTAGAATCCTCAGAGAGCTCTGAAGTTGCACTCTTCCAAAATTCTTACTGTATGCAGTGTTCCTGAAAACTTTCAGAAGTCTGGACAACATTTTTCAACTTCCAGTCATCATTTTCTTTATGAATGAACCCAGGGAGAATTTTCTACATTTGGTCTAGGCAATACTTGATTATCCGAGGAGATGATCTTTTGTGATGATACTGATATTACAGTACCAACAAAACTTATAGTACCAAAAAAATTAAAGAAATTCTGGAATCAAAACACTGGAAAGAGTGACTAATACTTTATTTGTCCTGGTCTTCATATATTACAATGAAGAACTAATTTTAAATACCTATACATTAGTTTGACCATTCTAATAGCATTTGGAAATATCTATTGCTTTTACCAACATTTGTCAATCACATGGGGTTATTTGCTCAAAAGAACATGAGGTGTGGAAATGTTTCCATATGCTAGAAGAACGGTTTCATCATTTTAATAAGACGGGGGAAAACGTGTTTTATTTTGCAAATAAACACTAAGCTATAGAAGGTGTCCTTACAAGAATGAGTTTTTTTAGGGCTAGCCATAAACAACTTTGCTATAGAAGATGTCCTTATAAGTTCTTTTAGGGCTAGCCATAAACAACTTTGCAGCCACAAGAGATCACCTCACAAAAGAACAGGAAAAAATAAACTCAATTATGACTTACATAAATTTTAAAAATGCTACTATGGTTAAAATATAATTTAATATCTAAATTCACATAAACTTGAACTCTTGCCTTGATAAAAAAGCCCATTCTTTTGTGACACTCGTGATCATATGATCGAGATGAGACAGGTTCCAACTTTCTGATTTCAAAACCTTTAACCATTCTTACTCCACTCTGTCCAAAACTTTTAAACCAAGAGGACAATAAGCTTTAGGAAAAAAATGATTACTACCTTAAAGACTACAGGTAATTGCCTTATTTTAATTAACAAATAATTTAATTTCCATTTCTATTTTTCTGAGAATGTTCATAAAATTTTCACTTAATAGCACACTACCAGAGAAGAAAGAAGACCAAAAGCCCTTTGACAACCAGATGATACTGTTATTACAGACTTCATCCAACTCTAGACCAAATGAGTAACAGTATATTTCAATGGGCACCAAACCACAGGCTACCAACTACATATACTGTAAGCAAATTTGCCACAAAAGCAAAAAAAAAACTGTAACACTACATGTTAAGTAGCATCTATCTCCAGATCCCAATTCCTAGTGCAAGAGATCTATGCTATATCCACTCTGTCCCAGAAGATGTCCTAAGATCACTGTCTATTTGTAGGAAATAAGGAGATAACATTTCTTTGACTAAAGGAGTTCAAAATGTTCCCTAATCTAAATTCAATTTAGGATGATTCTAGAACCAAGCCTCATGAGAGTCCATTTTTCAAAAAGGGTCATATCTACAATGTTCCTGTAGACTATAATAATTATGTATATCTGGACTCTGGTATGCAATAGGAATACTAACCTCTATGTCCAGTTAAGTACTTAATCTAAATATAACTCCAAAAGACAGATAATTTTCCTTAACAGATGGAACAATTATTTACCTAACTTTGTCATAGTGGCCATACTTCATTATGATTAGTACTCATTTCTGAAAAATATCATGTTTCCTGCAGTTGTAAATGTTTTGCTGGACTATGTAAAGTTCTCTAAAATAAGAGAGTAAAGAGTATTTCTTAAATATCTTATTGAAGACATTGCCTTTTTAAAAAGGCAGATTTTTCCACTATCATAAGTACACCAGTACACAAGGTAATCTAAGTGTTAAACATTAGTGATTGCCTGATAAATACACAAATGAAGATAAAGTTTTTTGTTTTAAGACCAAATATTTGCCTTTCTACAAAAAACATCTTAAAACTGAATGTTCTTAAGTTGAATCAAGTCTTGTTTCCCAAGTGACTTGTTTCAAACAAAACAGACCTATTCCAAAAAAGATCTGTATTTTAATCAATAATTCTGAAAGAGTCACCTTACTGATGTGACTCTCTCGTAAGAAATTCTTAATATGAAAACAGCAACTACTTTTGGAAACTAAAGGAAAAACAGAAAAGAAAACATAGACAGATGAAGACAAATATTTAACAGAACAGGATGCCTGGGTAGCTCAGTTGGTTAAGCATCTGCCTTTGGCTCAGGTCATGATCCCAGCGTCCTGGGATCGGGTCCACATTGGGCTCCTTGCTCAGAGCAGAGTCTGCTTCTCCCTCAGCCCCTCCCCCTGCTTGTGCACGTGTGTGCACTCTCTCTCTCTCTCTCTCTCTCTCTCTGACAAATAAATAAATAAAATCTTTAAAAAATATATTTAACAGAACATCAACCATGAGCCAGACACTAAAATGAGAGCTAAGGATAAAGGTAAATAAAACACAGTCCTGGCCCTAATGAAGCTTAAAATCAATTTGATGACATATCTATATTGTTCAAAAGAGCCATCCATATTGCTATTAATCTACAAATGAAAGCTAAACATGTCTTGAAGAAAATTCTTTTCTAACCTGTGCAATAATCTGCTCCTCTAAACAAGACCCTAATCAACCTGATCTTCCCATTCCTCTATGTCTTTGGGTGATTTTACTATCTATTCCTTATGCTGTATATTCAGTCATGGGGATACATACACATGTTATTAATAATGATGATGACAATGATAGCAATAGCTAATATTTATTAAGCATTTATTAAATTCCAGATATTGCACTAAACACCACATTTATTATTTAGTCTAATCCTCACAATATCCTATTTGGTAGTTACTACTATTATGTTTGACAGAAATAATACTAAAAGGTCACTGTTTAATTAAAAAATATTAGATCAAAATAAGGGACTTAAATATATCAAATTAAGGAATCTAATTTTACTTCTTGATTCTTCTATCTAGAACCATAGGTAATAGCTTAACCAGAAATATGTAACTATAATTTTAAGTTATAACTATCTGCTTCTCAGCAAAGTATATGCAAAGGTTAGGACAAGACAGGCAATAGAGAAAAGTATATGCATCCTCTCCCTCCTTAAACCTGTGTCCAAAAAAAAAAAGAAAGAAAAAGAAAAAAGTAAAAAATCAATTTGAATTATCAAATGACTTATACCAATGATTTTTGTCTAACCTAAAGGAACTCTTTTAACCTGTCATGAAATTTAAGATTTAGGAATTAATTTCTTCAGTTCTTTACTGGGAAGATCTAACAACTTTTTCCCCTCTTGCTCTTCTCTGTTCCATTTTCTAAAAATAACCCTTTATCTGACTAACAGGTTGAAGTGAAAAGAAGTATTTTCAAGTTCCCCAAAAGGTATCCCTCAATTCAAATCAGTATAATCTACTGAGAGTTGAGAGTTCCAAAACCCCATGATTAAACACAACTTCAAGGCCCAAATACATTCAGAATCTCTAAACTGCAGTCCCTAAGAGGAACCAAGGAGGAACTCCTCCTTCTCCAAGATACCGGATCAGGAAGATAGCTCTCTTTTCATGATCCTGAACTGGAGAGAAAGTAGCAGATCCCTGTAGGTTAAATCCTAATTATAATCCTTAACTTTCCAAGGGTCATAGAATTCTTTGAGAATCTTAAAAGGGTGATAGATTTTATTCCCAGAGGAAAGCTCTCTAAGTATGTACACATAAAATTTTACACCATTTCAGGAGTTCTATGAACTTAATGAAGCCCAGTCAATGACCTCAATTAAAAACTCTGGGTCTGTGTTGCCTTATCAATTACATAGCTTTCTCTAACACCAGGACTTAGGTTCATATTTGGGAAAATAACACAGTGAAACTTTTTGAAGAAAAATCAATTAACAGAAAAATGTTACATGTCCCAAGAAGAAAGCAGTAGTACTTGGCCATTTGGGGTATCCCTAGCCTGGTTATACACCAAAAGATCTTACCAAATGGCACAAGTGAAGCCATCTAGAAGTTACCATGGTCTTACTATGTACAAACTACATTATTTTCTCAGACTCCCATTACTGATTGATACTTTCTTGCTTAGATATTTTAATACCATTTAATCAATGGAAAATTTTGACATTCACATATTCGTTTTTTCCTTACTCTTCTTGATTCTTATCTGGAAAACAGTTTAGCTCGTGTTGTTTTTTTATTGTTGATTTTATGATTTAACTGTTAAGATTTAGAGAGGGAAGTCTTGCTTTATCCTTGGCTTCTATGAGTTTACCTAAATATATATTTTAATACAGCAGTACATTCAAGCTAGGTATGATTCTATCTTTCTCTTTGGTGAAAAGGCTCCCTGGTCTATCCAATAATCACAGTGACTCTGAAATACATCTCTGCATCTTTATGATCTACTCCCAATGCTGTAGATTTCAAAGAGACTCCATCAAGTATCTTATAATCTGCAAGATTTGTAAGGGCAGGGTTTGGTCAGTTTTGATCACTATACTATGCCTAGTGCTCAGCATGACTAGCACATAGCAGGTGCTCAAAAAATACAACTTTAATGCATTGATGAAACTCTTGAAGCAGTTACTTGTTCACCCACTGAGTATGTGAGCTTGGCAAGTTACTAAACATCTCTGAGACAGTTTATTTATCAAGAAAAGGGAAAATAACCCTCACAGAGTTATTCCTAAGATTAAATAATTTTTAATTATTAAATATACAGCATAATAGTAACAAAAGTACTATAATTACCCTTTAATTATACCTATATTTTAAGGCCTACTAGAATAAATATAGCTGAATTTTTTAATATGACAACACTATAAGCAAATGTGATTCAAATTAATTTTACAAATACATTTTTTGAAAAAAAATAATAATTATAAAGGGCAAAAAAATCCACTAGGAGCAGAAATATTAAATACAGGGACAAAGAAGGAAAAAAAATTCTCATAAATAAGGCAATGTTTTGAAAGAAAATAACTTCCTTATATATTTGTGGCTTAAAACACAACTAATACTTTCCAAGTGACAAACCTGGCACAAAATAGCAACTGGGAGATTTATTTGTGCTAAAATTATTATCCAGCTCTGTAAAAAAAAAAAAAATCCTTACTTCTTAGAGGCACATACTCTGAGATGAAATTGTCTTGGTGGTGTTAAAAAAAAAAATAGAAAATAAAAAAGCCCATTAAAATGTGCTTTAGCTTTCTTTTTCTCTCTAGTACTCGGTTCTTAAAAACTAAGTGTAAAGCGCCATCTACTGTGTCTGTTAGGATCACATCAGTTTTGTTGGTTTTATCAGAGTGCTGAAGAAATGCAAACTAGCAAATTGAGAATCTGTTACTTTTTTAAAAAATATTTTATTGATTTATTTGTCAGAGAGAGAGCACAAGCATGGGGATCGGCAGGTAGAGGGATAAGCAGGCTCCCTGCTGAGCAAGAAGCCTGATGTAGGGCCCTATCCCAGGACCCTGGGATCATGACCTGAGCTGAAGGCAAACACTTTAACCAACCGAGCCACTCAGGAATCCCTAGAATCTGTTAGTTTAAGATCCTATCCCAAAGAAATAAAAGAGGGTATGCTTTTTTCCCCATTGTATATTTTTATACAATATACTTCACTATAACTTAGACACACATTGTCGTGTCTCAGAAATCATTTTTCCTGCTTTCTTTTCACTTTGTTCTTATGTAGGTCTGAACCCATTAGAAAAACAGCACAACAGGGAGCAAAATGCTTTAGACAAACATGTAATAATAACAGCAAAGTTTTGTTGAGGCCTTACTGTGTGCCAAATAGTGTTTTAAGTGGTTCTTATTCAGTATTTCATATAATCCTCACAAAACCCCACTGAGACAAGTGCCGTTAGTATCACCTCCATTATACAGATAAGGAAATTGTGGCACAGAGAAATTATTAAACACCTCACCCAAAGAAACAGAGCTAGTAAGTGACCAAAGTATGATTCGAACCCAGACATTCTGGCACCAGAACCCACCTCTTAACCATGATACCAAGCTTTCTACTACTATCAGTGGGTTTAAACAATTATTAACCACATTTCCGTCATCAGAACTGCACAGGACAGGGGTGCCTGGCTGGCCCAGTCGGTAAAGCATGGACCTTTTGGTCTCGGGCTTGTTTGAGCCCCATGGTGGGTGTAGAGATTACATAAACATAAAATCTTTAAAAAGAGAGAAAGAGGGGCGCCTGGGTGGCTCAGTGGGTTAAAGCCTCTGCCTTCGGCTCAGGTGATGATCTCAGGGTCCTGAGATCGAGCCCCGCATCGGGCTCTCTGCTCGGTGGGGAGCCTGCTTCCCCCTCTCTCTCTGCCTGCCTCTCTGCCTACTTGTGATCTCTCTCTCTCTCTGTTAAATAAATAAATAAAATCTTTAAAAAAAAAAGAGAGAGAGAGAAAGAGAGCTGCAAAGGACAAATGCTACATCATGCTTTATTTCAACACATTCTAACCTCATTCTATCTTCAGACTTCTTTCATATATATCTATTTTTAGGAAGTATCATTTTATATAAAGAAGAACTTGTTAAAATACCTGGGCCCTACTGTGGAGACTCTGATTTGATATGTCTGAGCTAGAATCTGAAAGTGCTGTTTATAACAAGTTTCCCCCAGTGACTCTGACATGCCAGTCTGGAGCCCTGCATTTAGAACCAGGGAGCTTTAGGACATATTTTATTCTTGGGCTATCCACCTGCTCTTAAGTTATAAGTTCTACTGACTTTTCTCTTATTTTAAGAGTTTAAATACAGAGAACTGTGAAGGCAAACTCTGTCGTAAATTCAAATATGTGGGCATTTTGTTTATATTGACTTTCAAAATAGGGAAGCAAAGGATTGGTAAACGGAAATTTTTAATTTTGTTTTAATAATTGCAGAAGAGTAAAGAAGAAATGAAGTAAACCTCCCGAACTGCTTCATATGCAGTCTTCCCTGACCCTCCAGAAAACATACTCTCTGTACCAGGGGTTTTCAAAAGTTACTCCGAGGATTCTCATTGAGTGGGAAAGAGAAGGCAAGGATTCAGTACCATCCCTATCCCACCCTCACCTAATCAAAATAAAATTTCCATAATGTTTGAGATCATTGACTTCTCCACTAATGCTGGTGCAATTAACTGTTCTTTGTTTCACATGTATACACCACCCAGCAAATAAAACGAAGCATTTTAAGGTAAGGAGCTGTGACTCGTCGTTCTTTTAAAGTAAATCAATGGATGGATGGATGGATGGATGGATGGATGGGTAGGTGGATGGATAGATGGAGATGGTCTGCCCAAAGTTCCTGTGACAGTTGCTATCTTATATATTAACCCAGAGAATCTTTTTTCATTAAATAGATGTAGGCTTTACTGAGAAAATATAAATACATTTAAAAAAGTCTCCAGTTACTACACGATCTCTTGTTTCGCCCCCTAAGAGTACACCTGGGGTCACAGAGCTCTAAAATTTTAAAAACAGAAGGTCACTTAATAATATGGGGTATACCTAAAATGTAATGAAATGGATGTTTTAAGAAGCATCCAAATGACATGTAAGTTATACATAAATGAATAAATGATACACATATGATATGTAAGTTATACATACATGATATAGTAAGTTAAATGACGTTTGTGAAATCAACCAAGAACTTATTCTAAAGGAAATCTTGCCATTTGCAACAACAAAATCAGGAGGACATTACATTAAGTGAAATAAGCCAGACAGAGAAAGGCAAATACTGTATGATCTCACTTATATGTGGAATCTAAAAAGTCAAACTCACAGAAAGAGAAAGTAGAATGCAGTTAGCAGGGGTTGGGGTGGGGAAAATGGAGAAATGCTGGTCAGAGGGTACAAACCTTCAGTTATGAGTAAGTTCCAGGGATCTAACGTACAGCCTGATGACTATATTTAACAATACTGTACTGTATACTTGAAATTTACTGAGAACAAATCTTGAATATTTTCAATACACACACAAAAATAGTAACTATGTGAGATGATGGGTGTTAGTTAACTTGACTGTGGTAATCATTTCACAATGTATACATATACCAAATCATTACATTCCACATCTTAAATATATATAACTTTGTCAATTATACCTCAATAAACCTGGGGAAAAAAACAAAGCAGTACATCTAAAGATTAAAAAAAAAAAAAGGCTATTCAAATACTACTATTACACAAATATTTTTGCAATTTCTCATTGGTAATTTACTTCAGAAATTGTTGAAGCAATATAAAGAAATTAGTTTTTGTACTTTATATTTAAAATTTACTTAGTCTGATCACTCACCTTATTCATCACACTGGATTCTAAATGACAACTGGCTACATCAAAAATCAAAAATAATCCCCAAAATAAAGATGCGCTACCATAGAAAATAGAGGAATGTACTAGAAGCTATCCCCCCCCAAAAAAGAAGCATGCATAAAATGAGTATATAATCTTCCGTGACCATTTTAAGGGAAACAGCACTTACTACCGCTTAGCATTAAAAAAAGAAAAAGAAACTCAGGCATTATATTTTTAAATCACTACACCTTAAAATTACAACTACTGCTATAGAGGTTTTTATTTTTTATATATCAAAATGTCCTTTGTCCTAAGTCTTCCTTTCACAAGAGAAATCAAAGCCAAATCCTTTACTGGGATTTCATAGTCTTCCTCTCAGAAGACTTGGCAGGCCTGTGACTTCAATATATCGATATTACTCCTGCTACTTCACGTAAACCTTTACTTCAAGTTTGGTGTGTCTGACAGCACATTGCCCAATTCTTCCACTATTCCAAATACTCTGAAGAAGCTTCCCAGAAATCCCTGTTTGGATCAGCAAAAGCAATTTGGTGTCATCAGCAGATTTCACCATTTCCTTTTGGAGTCATTAAAACATTAAACAAGCATGATCTTGGTATCAACCCTTGGAGTTCCTACTATTAACCTCGCTCCAGCTGAAGTCAAGCCATTCTTTGCTATGTTGTGATTCCCATCATAAAACCAGAATGTGTTTATTTGCTAAAAGTTTAAACTTTGATGGATATTTTTTTAACTGAAAGTTGCAAAATGCATTACGAAAGTAAAGAGAAAAAAATTCCCAAAGGAAAGGCCAAATAAACCAGCAAAGAGAAACAGCCCCTACTTGAGTTGTCTTATCCCAGTGCTCAAACCACCTCATAGTCAACTGATTCTAAAACCTCAACAGAATGTTGATCTTTGCCCTCCAATTATTTACTTCTTTTATAATTGTATAAGAAACCTTATTAAGCACATTTGAAAATTCTATATGAATTATAACCGGCAAGTTCCAACCACTTTATTAGCTTCCCCCCACCCCCTTATTACATTTGAAGGGAAAAAAGCAAACAGTCCTTACTCAGGAAGTGAAAAAGCAAATAGCTTTCTCCTCAAACTGGTCTGTACTCTGAACAAGAGAAATCACTCTTTCTTTTATTCAAGTGCAAATCTGTTTGAAGCTTTCAGTCTGCTTTCCCAGCCGGCTCTCTGCAGCTGCATAAAGATAAAACGTGGGAATGAAAGAAAACTAGATTGGGGCCAAAAAGCAATACTGTCCATACGCAAACTCGCTCACAGAGCAGTAAAGCTTCCATACATCCCTTCACACATTTTCCAACCTAGCAGACCCCCAGCCAAAAGGAGGAGGTGCTGTGCTAGCCCATGTCCAATTGTGTTTAAAACAACAACTTCTCATAGGTAATTAGGGGAAAGATAAGGTTAATAGACACCCTCCCTCTACCCTCCCCAGTCCTGACAACGGCTGAGGTGGTCTCAGGACCAACCTTTTAATTTCGAAGTTAGATGGAATGAGCCAGAGTCAGGGAGCCAATGGGAAAGACTCTCACAGATCTCTTAAGCTGCTTGTGGAGCAAGAGACTGGCAGAGGCACAGCAACAATAAGCAGAATTGATTCTACCTATCTTACCCCATGCGAAACCAGGGCACAATCTTCCCCCCAGAAAGCCAGCTCTGCTGTAGACTTTCAGAACGTCTGGAAGCCCATTAACCTACATGCAAAGGTGTTAGCTAACCTTATAATTCCAGCAATCTACTCAAGCCAAATAGTGAACCACACAATTGAGAAAGTTCTCCATCAGAATCAAACTCTGCTGGGATCAGAAGAGTATTCTCAAGGGTTTTTACTCAGATGTCATTATAACTCTGTGTTATTTTTAATACTGTTCTTTGGATTTTGCCCCACACAGAATTCCCAAGTTACAGGAGGACCATGAACAATGTCCAGATGTATAAAAAGCAAAAATACTTCCCTCCTACTCGTGAATTCCAAGATAAACACCACAAGAAGCACGTGTGACTAAACTCAGAGCTCATTCCAAATTAAATACTGCATCATGTGCACAGTGTAGGGCTTAAAAAACAAAACTGCACAAATATTCTACGTGGTTCATAAGCCAGACTTGGGTAGCACATGACCATGTTATAAGAAGGAAACATGAATTGGAGAGTAGGGGTAAAGGGTGAGAAAAGTCTTAGTCATGACCTTTCCCAGAAAATTGGTGCTATTTTCAGAGAACACTTGTATAATATGGGACATAGATGAAAGACAAAATAGTATTTTTCTCTGTTTTTTTTTCCTACTGATGACCCTCAATTCTAAAACCACCCAGCAAATAGAAAACCCTACAAAAATTTCAAAATCCCTAGCTAAGCCATGCACACACACACGCGCGCGCGCACACACACACACACACACACACACACACACACAGAGGTAATGAATACTTAAATGTCTGGCTGGCCAGCTCAGACCAAATTCTTTTGACCTATAAAATAGGTTCTAGACAGAGTACATGGAACTTTAGGGGACAGGGAAATAGGACATTCAGGTCATGTGAAAAGACTTCAACATTATTTTTATTGTGTTTCAAAAACTGAAGTATAAAATGGATAGAAGGATGGATGGATGAATAGACAGTAGATAGAGAAGTAGTTTGGCTGAGTTTGGTTTTTCTCCCACAACTTATCCTAAGTAAAAGCTTTTAATAAATTAAGATTTGGAAATGTTTACTTAAATATCTTGATTTTTAAAAATTATGTAATACTGATAGATACAAAAGTATATACTATGTAAGTTATGATGCATAATTAAAAAATATATACCTATGAACCCATCACCCAATTTATGACTTAGAATATTTCTAGTCCCAATCAAGTTACACATGGGCTCTTCCTGAATTCCCATCTTCCTGCTTCCCTCGCAGTGGTCATCACTATTCTGAATTCTGCATTTATTTTATTCTTGAGTTTTATAAAAATCGTTTTTACTGCAGCTGATGTAGTTTTCAAATGTATTTGGTAATCTCCCCTTTCTGTATGCTTCCATGATGGGAAGAAAAAAAGAGTAAAGTCCTTACCTCAGTGTACAAAAAAAGGATCTGTCTGTATATCTTCCTCCACATGTAAGTACCTCAAGATCAGGAATTATGTCTTATTTACTCTAACTTCATAGTACCTAGCAGAGTAATAGGTATAGAATATGTCAAATAGGGGTGCCTGGGTGACTCAGTGGGTTAAGCCTCTGCCTTCAGCTCAGGTCATGATCTCAGGGTCCTGGGATCAAGCCCCGCATCAGGCTCTCCACTCAGCAGGGAGCCTGCTTCCTCCTCTCTCTCTGCCTGCCTCTCTGCCTACTTGTGATCTCTCTCTCTCTGTCAAATAAATAAACAAAATTAAAAAAAAAAAAAAGAATACGTCAAATAATTATTTTTCAACTAATCTTTCAAATTAGAGCCCAAATGTCTTAATGTTTCACAGTCAGCGCTGGTCAATAACAAATACTACTCTGTGGATTATTATCTTTCTTTAATGATAGACCTCCTATCCCCAGGCCCTAGGGTTCAAGTTTATCAATTATCTCCCTAGACTACAAATCAATATAACAATCACTAGCTCACCTCATCACACACTAGACACATATCTTAGATGGCACTGAAATTATCAAATGAGACGATTTTCCTCAAGGGTCACAGAGTGCTGACTCCTTAGTCTGGAAGAACACATTATCACATGAAAGTTTAATTCAATAGTATTTGAGTTATACTTAACCACAGATACCAATAAGAGTCGGAGGCATCAATTGTTTTCTACTTAAGGACAGCATCATCTATAAAGCAAACTATGCACAAAATGAGTGAGATACTCCTGCTATTTGACAGCAAAGAGTTTCACAACCACGTTAAAATATCTTTACATTATGTACTGAACACAAGTCTCTCAGGGGCAGTGTTCTACAGGATAAGCCTACACCCTCAATTATGTCACCGTTATGCAATATACTCAGGATTACAAATTTGTCCTTCAGCCTGGAAGAGCAAACAGTTAACGTGGCTTCAGATTCAGATTACGTTGTGAGACTTTCCCCAGTGTATTAGTGTTAGAAAATTTTTCTGACTCATCATTCTGATCAAAGCACAAGATTAAGATTAAAATTAAGAAGATCTAAAATATCTTTCTGGGTGTGGAGAGGAGTCAGAAGAGAAAGTTCCTGAAGGACTTAAGCCAGTCGTAACACACCAATCTAAAAGATCTTTCTTAAGAGACAATTGCAATGTTACTCCAAAAGGTTTAATAGTTATACTTTAGGAAGCAAAGTTTAGGGAATTGTTCACATAAGTAAGTGCTATCTGTAGTCCGGAATTAGTTTTTGTATTATAAAAAATGAAAAATTTAAAAATTTTAAAACACTGCAGGACATACCAGTCTTTACAAAACCCACATCTTTTCACATAATAATGAGAAGTCTTAGGAATCCATGTTGATTTTGATAGGCCATTCCAGGGGAAAATCTTGAAGAGGTGAACATCCTTCTCAGAAGGCTTTTAGTCCTCTATTTCAAACACTTAATGCAAAAAAAGAAAAAAAATTGCTCATCTGTGCCTATCATCTACCAGATATAACCATCTCTTCTTTTTTGTGTGTGTGCAGAAAGCATCTTTATTTTCTTTCTATTTAAATTCAAGATAGTTAACATACAGTGTATTATTAGTTTCGGGGGTAGAATTTAGTGATTCATCAGGTGCATATAACACCCAGTACTCGTTACATCATGTGCCTTCCTTAATGCCCATCACCCAGTTATCCCATTCCCCACCTACCTCCCCTTCCAGCAACCCTGTTTTCTCCCTATTGTCAAGAGTCTCTTGTGGTTTGCCTCTCTCTTTGTTACTATCTTATTTCTTTTTCCTTCCCTTCCTCTATGTTCATCAGTTTAGTTTCTTAAATCCCACATGAGTGAAATCATATGGTATTTATCTTCCTCTGACTGACTTTTTTCACTTAGCATAATACCTTCTCATTCCATACACGTCATTGCAAATGGCAAGATTTCATTCTTTTGGATGGCTGAGTAATATTCCACTGTATATATACCACATCTTCTTTATCCATTCATCCATCAATGGAGATATGGGCTCTTTCCATAGTTTGGCTATTGTGGACATTGCTGCTATAAACATTGGGGTGCACATGCCCCTTCAAATCACCATTTTTGAATCCTTTGGATAAATACTTACTACTACAGTTGCTGGGTCATAAGGCAGTTCTACTTTTAACTTTTTGAGGAACCTCCATACTGTTTTCCAGAGTGGCTGCACCAGTTTGCATTCCCACCAACAGTGTAAGAGAGGTCCCCTTTCTTTTTTTTTTTTTAAAGATTTTATTTATTTATTTGACAGAGAGATCACAAGTAGGCAGAGAGGCAGGCAGAGAGAGAAGGGGAAGCAGGCTCCCTGCCGAGCAGAGAGCCCAATGTGGGGCTCAATCCCAGGACCCTGAGATCATGACCTGAGCCGAAGGCAGAGGCTTTAACCCACTGAGCCACCCAGGCGCCCTGAGAGTTTCCCTTTCTTCTCATCCTAGCCAATATCTGTCATTTCCTGAGTTGCTAAAATTTCTTCACTATTACCACAGTACTTTGATAGCAAACTAAAGATGTGGTAAGGGGACTCTTGCATGGACTACTCAGAGAAACTGATCAAAAACATGGGCAAGGGGCGCCTGGGTGGCTCAGTGGGTTACAGCCTCTGCCTTCAGTGGCTCAGGTCATGGTCTCAGGGTCCCGGGATTGAGCCCCTCATGGGGCTTTCTGCTCAGCAGGGAGCCTGCTTCTGTCTCTGTCTCTGTCTCTGTCTCTGTCTCTCTCTCTCTCTGCTTACTTGTGATCTCCCTCTCTGTCAAATAGATAAATAAAATTAAAAAAAAAAAAACATGGGCAAGTGACTGCAATCATCTCAGTGTGCCATTCCACATTCATCAAAGCAGTCTACCCGCTCAGTTACTAATGGGGCAACATCTCCACTCAGACTGTGACAAAGACACACTCCATTTTCTCTACCTATCTCCCGCCTCCCCCCCCCATCTAAATATGCGTTTTATAGTCAAAGGGTTACTCTCACTATACATAAAGTCAAAGAAAAACAACAGGTTGTAGCACTATGATGTCAATCGATTGGGAGGTCATTTCTTTGATGGTGATTTGACAAAAGTAGAACTACTGTCATCCCTGCTGGAACCAGTTGGTCCTTTATTGTTTTTTCGCTTTATTTTGGTTGTATCTCGAGAGCATATCTTGCCTGAGCCACGAAAGAAGAAAACAACTACTCTTTTCTAACCATCCCAATTCCTAGCATTTCTCTACTGGATTGTAACTAGGATAATACAAAGACAGTAGGAAGAAGGTGTGATACATGCTAAAGGACATTATGCTTTGCTCTTTATAGTTTGTTCTTTTTTGGCTTCCTAAAATTACTTTCCATACTGAGTGAGGGAACAGCTTTGAGTATTGGTAAAAAACAATTGCCAATGTCCTTGCTCATCCCCTTAAACGACAAGTTACCTGATATAATGAAGCACACACAATGCCATAAATCTAAACCACCTTATTTCATCATGTTATAAATATTGCATTTATATGTATATAAATATATTTGTGCTTCAAAGAAGCAAGAAAGTAAAAAGACACAATGGGAGAAAATACTTGAAATTCAAATATCTGATAAGGGACTTAAGAGTCAGAATATATAATAAGCCTTAACAATTCAATAATAAAAAGACAAACAGAGGCGCCTGGGTGGCTTAGTCAGTTGAGTGCCCAACTCTTGGTTATGGCTCAGGTCGTGATCTCATGCGTTATCGGACTGAACCCTACGCTGGGCTCCGTGCTCATCAAGGAGTCTGCTTGAAGATTCTCTCCCTCTGCCCCTCCCCACTCAAGTGTGTGCATGCTCTCTAGGGTAAATAAATCTTTAAGAAAACAAGAAAAAAGACAAACAATACAATTTAAAAAGAAAAAAGAAATGTGCAAAGGATTTCAATAGACATTTCTCCAAAGAAGATATACAAATGGTCAATGGGCGCCTGAAAAGATTCTCAACATCTTTACTCATTAGGGAAACACAAAGCAAAACCACAAGGAGATACCACTTCATACCTATTACTAGAATGGTTATAACTAAAATAAAAAAAAAAAAGACAAGTATTGGCAAGGGCATGGAAAAATTAGAAGTCTCATTCACTGGTGATGGGATTGTAAAAGGGTGAAGCCACTTCGGAAAACAGCTTGGCAGCTCCTCAAAATGTTAAACACAGAGTTACCATATGACCCATCAATTCCATTCCTAGGTATATAACCAAGAGAAATGAAAATGTTTTGGTACTAGATAGTGGTAAGAGTTGCAAAAATCTATGAATATGCTTTTCTAAAAACCCACTGAAATATATACTTTAAAAGGGCAATTGTATGGTATGTGAATTATATCTCAATAAAGCTGTTTAAAAAGACATTTCTGTTATTTGAAGGCTTTTTGTTCTTTATAAAATAGCAAGCATTATGAGGTCTATAATAATTTATCTGTTTTCTAAAATGTATTCTTGAATATGAAAGTTCCTTGGCATTCAGTAAATAGATGTTTATCTACTGACACTCACCTCTGGTGTAGAATTCACCTGAAGTGAAATCCCTCTCTTCCCATCTTTTCCTCCTCTACTCAACCTTGACTTAGTTCTAACACTCATCATTATAAAATGAAGTCTCCAGCAAGTCCTATTGCCTAAGTAGTAAATAATAGGTGCCATCAGTCCCTATAATTTTTTTTAAAGATTTTATTTATTCATTTGAGAGAGATAAAGAGACAGAGATGGAGAGAGAGAGCACACACAGGGGGAGAGGCAGAGGGAGAAGCAGACTCCCCACTGAGCCGGGAGCCTGAGATGGGGCTCGATCCCAGGACCTGGAGACCATGACCTGGGCCGAAGGCAGATGACCAACCATCTGAGCCACCCAGGCACCCCCTCTATTATTTTTGAAATAAGAAATAAGAAAACTACAGCTGGGCTATTTATCCAAGGCAAAGCAACAGAATCCACATTATAATTTAGGAGTTGTATTTACAGAATCAGTATTACAAGTCCATCTCTATCTTATGACTGGTATATCTTCTGGTTATCTTTGAAAATGCACTATATCTTAAACTTCAAAGTAATTGTTAAGAGAAGATCCTTCTGACATATCCGAAAACTAACTCGCCAAGAAAAGATTCCAGTATAAACCTACCTTATACTAAGTACACTACAACTAAGATTTATTCATTCTTTCACCAAAAATTTTTGAGCACTCACAGTGACAAACACTGGACTGCATAAATGAATTAAAGTAGACACAGATGCTACCATAAAGCAATTCACCAGTACGGAGAAACACAGGAGGCCCTGTAAACAGGCAATGACAATGCTGTGCTACAGTGGGGGCAGGTATATGGCACTGTCAGGAAAGTCGTCAAAGTCAGAAACCTGAATTCTACAAAGGGAAGGAAGCCTGTAAATTCTAATCAGGAGATGACTTGCTGAAGTCCCCATATGATCCTAGCATTCATACAATACATTTAAAAACCACCCCTCCCCCAGCCGTTAATAAAAGAAAAGTAGCAAACTGTATGCTCTACATGCCTGAATTACTAGCCCTTGAGGAGCTAATTTTCAAATACATTAATAAGGATACTTTTTTTTTTAATTCCAGAAAAGGTTTACTCTGATAGGAGAATGAAATAGACGATATGAAAGAAACAAAACTAAAATTTAAAAATACTCATTTCCATATTATTTAACATATACTCTACAAAGAAGGGGTCAAGATTTTACATTGAGATATTTTAAGCTCTCTTTACCTACAGGGGACCTGGCTGGCTTACTAAGTAGAGAGCATGCAACTTTTGATCTCAGCATCATGACTTCAAGACCCATGACTTCAATGGATCACATTGGGCATAGAGCTATAGAGCTTACTTAAACAAAAAAAAGGAATCTAAACTCCCTTTACCTATAAACTCTCAGGGTAGGAAGAACATCTTGTTCACTATAGAATGCTAAGATTAATTCCCTGCCTCTCATTAAATACATGTCAAATAAATAATCAAGAAAAATGAATCAGTAACAAATGTCATTTTACTATTTCCTTCACAGTATACATGTTTCTTTTCTCCTTTTCTCTTCTCTTTTCTTGCCCTCCTACTTCTTCTCTTTTATCTCTTGTTTTCTTCCTTTCTCTCTTATTTTAAACCTATGTCTTCCAACTGCCACCGGCTGCTCTCACTGGCCATTGTTTTTGCTAGATTGATCCCTCTGGTAGCAATAGAACACTTGCATTTTCTAATTATAAAGCTCCACCTAGTGGTCTAAGCTCCCTTTATCTAGAAGGTACCAGATAAAACTAGAAAAGCTGAAAGTTAACTAAGACTAAGATACATCAGTGAGTTTCAGTTCCTCTGTTGTGACAGATTGGTCTTCCAATGCCATCAGATACACTGAACCCATGTCTTTTCATATCCACAACCAAGTTGTCAGAAATTACTGATGTTGATACTTCTACAAAGATTCACAGTCATATTTACTTTGTTTCGTACCCTAAAGCAGATAAATTATGTTACTTCAATTTGGAAGAATTAGCAAAAGTACAATCCATTGAGATATTTTATTTAAATTATACTTTAAACACTATAAAATACAAATCTGATTATATTTTCCTCTATCTGTGATAAATGTTTCCTAAACTTACCTGATCATAATTTACAAGATGTTAAGTGACATTGTCCTACTGTCCAAGAATCAGTGACAAGGACCTGCAGATAAGCCTAAGAGGCAGTAAATGCCTAATTTGAGAGAAAGCGCCAAAAATTATGTCCAGATAGCTCCCTGTGAGGTTTGCTAAGAAGTAACAAAACTGGCAGGTGCATTCGATCAACCCTCCAAGGGTAAAACTAAGGCAAGGGAGAACCTCGAAGTCTGGCGTCTGGGAGTTGGATCACTAATAAATGGGCACTTCAAGAGAATGGTCATAAAGATTGGAAGGTGAAGATGTCTGAAAGAAGGAGAAACTGTCAGCATGGTCCCAAGTTGGCTGCTTGCTGAGCTGCAGGAACTATAAGCACCTACACATAGAGATACATGTAGTTAAACTGTCTGGAGGTTTCTGGAAGAAGAGGACTAGCTAGATTAGTTCATACCCAAAGCCAAAACACCAAAAGAGGACAGTAGAATATGCAGCTTGCCTGCTAAGCAAAGGGCTGGGGCTCTTGGTGGGCACATAAGAGGGTCTCATCAATTCCAGTGTTCCCAAGTGCAGAAGCATGAAGTAAAAGAAAGATGGGGAAGAAGGTGCCCAAGAGTGTGGCTCAGTTGGTTAGGCGTCCAACTCTTGATTTCAGCTCAGGTCATGGGATCGAGCCCCGCATCAGGCTCCCAGCTCAGCCAGGAGTCTGCTTGAGATTCCCTCTTGCTCACACGTTCTCTCTTTCTCTCTAGAAGGAAGGAAGGAAGGGAGGGAGGGAGGGAGGGGGAGGGGAGGGGAGGGGAGGCCATCAGTATCTCGCAGAACTAGAAGATTTAGAACATTACTCTCTGCCAACCACTCTGAAGACCTCTAATTCCCTTATTCCCATACTCTGTTGCCAACATAGGGGGTGTGGATCTTAAGGGAGAATGAACATAGGGGGTGTGGATCTTAAGAATGGAGAATGAACACTATCTCTGAGCTAGACCACAAGCAGCCTGAGTCACAGCTCTAGCCTTCACTCAGAGTCTATACTTCCCAAAGTTTTATGCTGACCTAGACTATTTTAGTAACAATAAAACATATATGCATATATACATACATACACCTATACACACACGAAAGTTGTGAAATGTGCTCCTGAAGCCTCACCTAGAAAAGAAAATTTGGGAAACAATACTTGCTTATATCCTAATAAACAGAACTTACTCAATAAATTGGTTATGATAAGAACTACCACGGCACTTGTTAAAAACACAGACCCCCAGCCGTCCTCTAAGGATTCAGATTTTCCAGGTCTAGGGTGATGTTTAGGAATTTATTTTTTGTCTGTTTGATACTTAACACTTGTGTGATACTTAGGATCATACAAGTCTGAGAAACTGTGTTCTAGGAGGAGTCAATTAAACTCCTAAGTGTAGGATGCCTATTCTATGAGAGAGCTCTCACACTTTCCCAGTCCTTCCTCTTACTCTATGATACAATCAAAAATGTTTGCTATTTCCACAAGTAATATTACATCTCCACTTCTATTCTTAATACCTACTTTTCTTGAGATGACCTTTTCTCCTTATTCATGTGGCTAAATATCATCTAGAGCACTTTTAACCTTCTACTTTACTACATTTACTTATTTATATGTCAAATTCCTTTCTTTGGGACTAAGAATTGTTACAGGGCAAGAGTGACATCCTAACTTGTCCTGTATTCCCAGGACGTAGCACAGAGCCTAACATTTGGCAGGTGCCAATGTTTGCTGAGTGAATTAACTAATGCACCCAGGAGGCTAGACACCATATATTATAGGAACTGAGCTACCATATAATCTTACACAATATTAAAACTTTAAAGTAATAATCTTCATTTAGATTATCTTTTTCTCCCCTTGTAGTTTTTCCTTTATGTACTCATTTATCTATTAACTGACCAAATGAAAAAGCAGATGACACATAAACACAGTTCCATATCTATTTTAGAGAAATACTAATGTGACACAAAACTGCCAAATGTTATGTTATAGCCAAAGCATACAAAAGAAAAACTGCAAGCCTAGATCAAATAGATTTATAATTAATTAGGCCATATTCTTTAAACAATAAAATTTGAATTTGCTTTTAATCAATCTCCAACTACAAAATAACTGCATAGCAAAGAATTCCACAAGAAAAAAAATCATTGGGATAACATTACTTTATTGGCATAAGTCAGTGGGATATAAGTCATCTTGGGAAGGTAAAAGAAATTATTATATTAAAAATTCAGTTGCTTCCCATACCTAAAATAACTGAAAGTCTTTTTCTTCACACTACTATATAGCTATGTTAAAAACAAGATATTCTTATAAACATGACAGTACCATACATACAAAAATAAAAACAGATAAATGCTGATAAATATATATATGAACTTTAAATTCTTTCAACTAATAATAAACAATGGTTTTCCCCTGCCCATCCCCTGCAAAAGGAAAAGGAAAAACAAAAGAAGTTTTCTCTTCTAGAGTGTCACAGGGACTATTCTTTGGCCAACCCAACAGTGAGCCCCAAGCTGTTGGTTTGCTGGTTCAATTACAGACACTCAAGGAGTGAAATACTAGACGTTTAAGCCTTCACTCTAACTATGAGTGGTCTAGGAGTAGAGTAACAAACTTCACAAACCTTCACAGAATACTATCATTGCCTGTTTACTTGTGTGTACTCCCTACTACAGTGTAAGCTCCTTTAAGAAGAGTATTCTCTAAATCTCTGAAAGAACTACAAAACTCTTTCAGAATGGTCAAACATGTCATGTATCAGTTCAATTGGTTTCTTAGAGCCATCTTCCCTGGATCTCACCTCCCTCTGCCCCCCGAATCTGTACTGGCCATCTCTAAACCAGCTGTCAGCTGTCATCCTAGACGATCTTTTACCATCATCCTAGGAATTTCTTTATCTCTCTCTAGCATCGTATCTCTGTTTTTCTTGGATTTCATGTCTTCTTTTTCCCTTCATGTCTCTTTCAAGTCTTACCTCTCTTTTTGATCCTTCAATTACTTCCTAAGAAATGATGTATAGGAGATAAATTTTTTGAGACCTTGCATGTTGGAAGATATCTTTGCTCTATCCTCATAATTAGTGTATGTTGGTGGTATAGTGGTGAGCACAGCTGCCTTCTAGCCTCGTAATTACTTGGACAGAGAAATACATGTTTGTGGTAAATTTCCCTCGCAACTTTGAAGGCATTATCCACTATTTACTAGCTTCCAGTGTTAGTTTTGAAATTCTGACACTCTGCTAATCCCTGATCCTTTCTTTGTGACTTGTTTTTACTCTCTGAAATGTGCTGATCACTTTCAATCTACAAATTCATGTCCTTCGGTTCTGGAAAATATTCTTGTAGCATTTCATTGATAATTTCCTCCCTCCCATTTTCTTTGGTCTGTCTCTCCGAATGTCCTATTAGAAAAAAGTTAGACCACCTACATGGATTTGCTATTACTTTTAACATATCTCTGATATTTTTGCATCTCTTTGACTTTTATTTTCTGGGAGATTTCCTCACTCTCCCGATCTATTATTTTTTAACTTCTTCTGTTATATTCTATGAGCTCCTTTTCTCTGAACATCCTTTTACAACCTGTTACTCTTGTTTCACGTAACAATAAATTCTCTATGGGTGCCTGGGTGCCTCAGTGGGTTAAAGCCTCTGCCTTCGGCTCAGGTCATGATCTCAGGGTCCTGGGATTAAGCCCCGCATCAGGCTCTCTGCTCGGCGGGGAGCCTGCATCACCCCCTCTCTCTGCCTGCCTCTCTGCCTACTTGTGATCTCTCTCTCTCTCTGTCAAATTAAAAACAAACAAACAAACGATATATTCTCTAACTCACAGAGATAATTATGTCAGGTACTATGCTAAATGATTTACATTTACTATATTTAAACATGTCAAATTCTATATATATGGGACTGAGCTCCTAATCTTCCCCCTAAAACATGCTCTACCCACAGTCTTCCTCTTGTCAGTTAATAACAATTCCACACATCCGGTTCCTCGAATCAAAAGTCTAGGCTCTTCTTTTTGTTTCAAACAAACAGCATATCCCAAACCATTAGAAAATGCTGTTGGCTGAACCTCCAAAATGTATAAGGAATTCAACTATTCCTTATCATCTTCAGTGCTACCACATTAATTAAGCCACAATCACCTCTCACCTAGGCTACTATGAAAGCCTCCTAACAATTTTCTCTGCCTTTATCCTCAGCCCCCTATAGTCTGTTCTCAAGATGGCAACCAGATGCAGCCTTTTAAAACCTTAGTCAAGTCTTCACTCAAATGTCACTTCTCAGTGATGCCAACCCTGACAACCCTAATTCTGCACCTGCTCTCTTCCCTAATCCATTTCTCCCTGCCCCCTGCTCTACTTGTTCTTTTCTTATAGCAATTACTATTTTTAACATACGATGTCTGGTTATCACTTCTCCCCCCACTACAATGTAAACTGAACAAAGGAAGAGATCATCATTGTTTTGTTCACTGAGGTTTCCCCAACACATAGAAAAGTGACTAATAATAAATATCTGTTGAATGAACAAACGAGTAACTTTGATATATAAGAGTGGTGAGGCCTACAGAGATTAACTTGTCTAAGGAGACACATCCAAAACATGAAAAACTTGGTTAGAACCCATGTTGGGGGGCGCCCGGGTGGCTCAGTGGGTTAAAGCCTCTGCCTTCGGCTCAGGTCATGATCTCAGGGTCCTGGGATTGAGCCCCACATCGGGCTCCCGGCTCAGCGGGGAGCCTGCTTCCCCCTCTCTCTCTGCCTGCCTCTCTGCCTTCTTGTGATCTCTCTGTCAAATAAATAAATAAAATCCTTAAAAAAAAAAAAAAAGAACCCATGTTGACCTATTTTCAAAGTCTACATGTTGAAATTAGACTGCCCCTTGACATGTCCATGATTAAAATGAGGGAAATCCTCCACAGACTTCCAAGTTTGGAGGGTTTTTTCCTTATATTTCTAACAAAAGGAAAAATACATTCTTTTGTATAAATTCAGAGGCGAAACGTTTATGCAAATGTGTCAGGCTGCAGAATGTGATGGCATTTAGCTCAATAAAAAGGCCAGCAGAGTAAGCTAGATTGGAAATTTCTTTGAGTCCTTCAACTACCTAGATGAGAACAAGGTTGCCAGAGAAACTTCTAAGTAAGAATCACTGACCCCCCTGGTAGGATATGTATTCTTCCCACTTTTACTTAGCAAGGCATGCCTTTGAGATACACAGTATATTTATTTTTTCCAGGATTTTCCAATCTTTCTTCTAAAGACTTAAACACATGCTATTATGTATTTTAACTGTACTATTGAAAAGCTTTTGGCTACTTCCCCTATTCCTATTCAAATGTCTAAATTACATATTCTCCTTAAATAAGGGCTAGGGAGGAAAAAAGCTTCAGGCTCCAAAAAGAAGTATTACTTTTTTTGCATTGGCAAACTTAGAAAGTAAGGATAGAGACTTTATATGTTGTAATTTTAGACAATACTAACAAAGAGAATCAAACTCCTGTGGTACAAATATATAATTTGATAAATATTTTATGTGTTATGTAAGAATGACACATTTTACCCCCTAAAGTCAAGAGGAAAGTTGGGGTGAGGCCTTTTATGTGTCTTTGGCAGTAGGTCTGGTAGGCAGGACCTAATAAGCTGCAGGAAAATAGGACCCTTGTGCTAATTTTCCTTCACACTGCTTGCCTGATGTCATTTCCCTCCAGCAAGGATGACAGAAGCCAATAAAACTAGAGGAATCAGTTCTGGGAAAAATAGTAAGCTATTGCTAAAGTAGGAAAGAAAGCAAGTAGTAGTAAGGAGTCTATTCCCAAAGAATTTATTCAGGCCATTTTCTTTCTCCAAAGTACCACAATTTTTTCGTTCACTATTAAATTCAAATCTATCCAATAAACCTTACCCAGATATTGCAGCAAACAGTTGCAGCTTTTTCCTGACTGGCACCTAATCTATACTTCTTCTAATAAATATGCCCCATTTCTTTTGGAAAACCCCAGATTCTCAGACCATGATTTTGGGAAGGGTTACATCCCCAACAGTAGCGGTGGAGTGTGCCATCCAGGACCAGCAGGGGCACCCAATCCCCCCAGCCACAGAGGGCATATGACCAGCAAGTCTGACCAAAACAAACCCCAACAACTTGCACAGGAGCTACAAAGAGGAGACAACATAGTTTGAAAGCTGTTTTGCCAAAAGCAGACTCTGAGAATGAGGGGAATACTGAAGAAAGTGGAAAAGAAAGATCAAGAGAAAGAAGGCTGGATCCTGATTAAATCATTTGAGCTCTCTGGATTAAATCTCACTTGAAGCTACACTACTCCCAGACTAGTAAGAAGGAAAAAGTGTGTGTGTGTACACACTGTAATATAAGGCATTCACCAGTAATTCTAATATAAGGCATTCAAGAAACATTTACTATTGTTGTAGGAAGCGGTGCAAATTATACTTGATTTCTGGAAAAACTAGAATTGCATAAGTGAGACAAAAATCAATTTTCAGGGTTCAAACAATGTAAGCAACTACTTTATTCACTCAGGCTGTTAGCAAAGTCCAGGAAGACAGTAGAGGCAGAGTTGGTACAGTACTTCTAGAATTATTTCTACTAGCTTATTCTGCAAATGTTCAGTCTCAGATTACCCAGTGACTAATGAAATTTGGTATCATTAAGAACAGCATCCTCTTCCCCACTGAACAGTTTTTCTGATTATTCCAAAGCCTATTCCTTTCTTACTTGCTTCCTACATCCGTCCCTTTCAACTCCATTGTCTCTCTCTACTTAGACACCATGATCTTGCCAGCACCAAGTTAGAAATTAATCTCTCACTCTTAGTATATCAAAATTAAAGCATCATTCACTAATTTGATAAAAAATAATATGCACCTTAGTCCTAAAGCCAAAATCTTACTTAACAAAGAAACACTAGAGATGTACCCACTAAAATCAGATACAAGGTAAGGATGCCCACTTTCTCCACCACTATTCAACACTTAACTGAAAGTATTAGCCAGTGAAATAGACAAGAGCCTTATGAATTGGAAAAGAAAATGAGCTCTATTTTCAGATGATATAATAGGGTTACATCAAAACCCTTGAGAATCAATAATATAAACTAACTGAAAACAATAAAAGAATTCAATGACGTAGGAAGTTATAAAATTAAAATACAAAAACAATGGCCTTCATATACAAGCATATTAAACAGTTAAAGGATAAAGAGAAAGAGCAAATTCTATTAAATATAACAACAAATAAGATAGGATTCTTAGGAATAAATTAACAAGAAATGTGCAAAACTTATATGAGGGAAACCTTAAGACACTCTTGAAAGGTCAAAAATGGACCTGAACAGATGAAAAGATATCTGATGTTCCTGGCTAGGATGATTTAACATCATAAAATAACCGGTTCACCTTGAATTAACTTATAAGTTTAATGTAATTCTAATAAAAATACCAATAGCCTTTTTGGGAAGAACTGGACAGCTTGATACTAAAATTCATATGGAAAAATAAACATGCAAAAATATCCAGGAAAACACTGAAAGAGAAAAGCTATGAGAGGGAACTACCCTACTGAACATTAGAACATAGTAAAAACCTCTATAATTAAGACATGTAGTATTAGCACATGAATAGACAGACCATTAAATAGAGGTAGACAGTTCAAAGCTCGACCTAAATGCATATAAAACTTAGTAAAAATACAGGTGGCATCTCAAATCACTGGGGAAAAGATGGATTTTTTTTTAAGATTTATTTATTTATTTTGCAGAGAAAGAGAGGGAGCGAATGGGGGGACAGGAGAGGGAGAGAATCTTCAAGCAGACTCCCCACTGAGCACAGAGCCCCACACAGGGCTCGATCCCACAACCCATGAGATCATGACCTGAGCTGAACCCAAGAGTAAGATGCCCAACCTACTGAGCCACCCAGTTGCCCCAAAGATGGATTTTTAAAATAAGTAAATAAATGGTGATGGGGCAACTGTTTAGCCATTTGGAAAAACATAAAACTAGATCTATATAGCAAATCATACACACAAATAAAGCCCAAAGGATCAGAGATCAAAATGTAAAATATGAAACTAGAGTTGATTTTGTTATTCACAGCAGTTATGTTCTACAAAGTCCCCACAAACACTGAATTAGCAAATACTGAATCCTACTCCTACGGAAAATACAGGATTAAGTTCCCCAAGCCTCTGGTCATAATAGTTTCATCAATCAACCAATATATAACTTGTTTTATGTGTGCTTCTGTTTAAAGACATCTTATTTAATATATATTGTTGATCAACACTGAACTCACTGCCAGCAGCACTAAGTAACTCATGCCTAAATGAAGCCTATCTCTTCACTCTGTGGGGCCCATCACAACCTCCTTGTGCTTAGGAACACCAGAGAGCAGTGCACAGGGCCCATTTTAAACAGCAAAATTACCAACGAAAAGCACAAAAATATGAAAACAACACTTGCTTACAATATGAGGGCTGAGAAAAGAAGGCAGAGCATCACGTTGCTCAACCTCAGGGGGGACCATGAGCACTGGATGAGTCACATTTTTCACCACTCTGCATGTATCTGCAAATTACTGCAAGAGCACCAAGACTATTAATTAGGGAGTTACAAGTAAATTTTAGTGAGGAGGCAAACTCACAAATACAGAATCCACAAACAATAAAGATGAATTATATGTGCATACTCAAAGAAAACATGAGTGGTTTCCTCTTTAACCTCAGTATGGGGAAAGGCTTTCTAACTATGACTCATACTCCAGATATACTTAGAAGAAAATATAGATATATTTGACTAATAAAAAATTTATGTATGGCAAAAAAAATTACAAAAGTCAAAAGAAAACTAACAGAGAAAATATGTATAAAATACATCACAGATAAAGGGCTAATACTACTAATGAATTTTTAAACTCTTAAAAATTAAAGAAAACCATTAACCCAAAAGAAAAATATGCTAAAAAATTCACAATTTACACAAAAAGATATAAAAATGGCCTTTACACATAACAAGATATTCGCTCTCACTCACAAAAGAGAAATGCACTAAGATACCATTTCTTAGCCATCGGATCAGCAAAATTAACAAGTATAATAACACACTATGTTGGCCTTCTTATACATTGCTAGCGGGAATGCAAATTGGCACAACCATTGTAGAAAATTTGGCAATTAATAACAAAACTACATGTGAGTTTACCTTTTGACTGAGCAATCCCACTTCTAGAAATTTACCATGACGATATACTTCCAGCAATACTGACATACATATGCACGAGGTCATTAATTACAGCACTGCTTATAACTGCCCCATAATAGAAAATAACCTAAGAGTCCACATAGAGGAAAGTGGTTGACTAAAGTAATAAACTAGTGTATCCACAACACAAGAGACTTTTGACACAGCTATAAAAAAGAATGAAAAAGATGTCTATTGAATGATAGATTTATTTGCAGGTTCCAGATGTAAATGGAATCATGTACACAAAATTTCCAGAATAAGTAAATCCGGGGCGCCTGGATGGCTCAGTGGGTTAAGGCCTCTGCCTTCGGCTCAGGTCATGATCTCAGGGTCCTGGGATCGAGCCCCACATCGGGCTCCCTGCTCAGCAGGGAGCCTACTTCCCCCTCTCTCTCTGCCTGCCTCTCTGCCTACTTGTGCTCTCTCTCTCTGTCAAATAAATAAAATCTTTAAAAAAAAAATAAGTAAATCCATAGAGACAGATCACAAATTTATTACCTAACAGATAATAAATTGCCAGAGAGTAGGAGGAGGGGGAAGTAGAGAATGACTGCTAATGGGTATGGAGTTTCTTTCTGGGGTGATGAAAATGTCCTAGAATTAGACAGTGGTGATGGTTGCAAAAGGGTAACTATTATTGCATGTTAATTACATCTCAGGAAACCTTTTTTTAAGATTTCATTTATTTATTTGACAGAGAGAGAGACAGTGAGAAAGGAAACACAAGCAGGGGGAGTCAGAGAGGGAGAAGCAGGCTTCCTGCAGAGCAGGGAGCCCGATGCAAGGCTCGATCCCAGGACCCTGGGATCATGACCTGAGCCGAAGGCAGACGCTTAACAACTGAGCCACCCAAGTGCCCCTCAATAAAACTTTTTTTAAAAAAAGAGTATCTGTATTATGCTGTCTTATGTATAATAAGTAAGGGGAAATAACATCTGCATGTGTACGCTTTTGTGCAAAAAGAAACAACAGAAACTTATGAGTTTGGTCATCTACTGGAGGTAGGTAGAACAGAATAGAATGATGAGCAGGTAGAAATGAGATAGAGGAATGGGGGGAGGGAGTGACTTTTCTTTCAGTATATCTTTTTGTATACTTTTAACTTTTAGAACTATGGTAAAAATATATACATAAATAACACCAATTAGGGTAGGAAAAGAATTCTAAAATAATATACTAACAGAACTATATTTCAAATGTATAACATAGTCACAATGGAATAGGAGTGGGGGTAAGAGAAGAAACCAAACTAACTTTTGAGCACAGTATTTGAATTATATTTCCTCAGACTAAAGATTTTTTTGAATTCCAGACGAATTGTGAATTCTAAATAGTAGGAGGTTTTCCCCCAGAGATTTAGGTCAGCATTTCTAAAACTACTTTCCGTGTATTGTATGATTGAGTAAATAAGTAAATATACCATGAACAATGGGGACATATACTATGAACATTGGAGAAGAGAGTTACAAATGCGGTATGGGTAAGAAGAGAATGAAGTCTGTGGTGCTGGATTAGAATTAGAAGTATCACTATGAATTCATGATTTTATATAGATAGAAACAGAAACAGGTAAAGATATAGACATAATTGGAGAAATGGATACATATGTATATGTACACACACACACACACACACACACACACACACATAAACACACATATTTTTCCCCCTGGTTCTGTCTGCTAAGAGGACCTAGAATCAATGAGCACACCACATGCCCAGATTTTGGTTTCTAAATACTATATTAAAAAGAACAAGGACTACTTCTATAGGTAGGACTGGGAAAGCACAAGATGAGCATAAAACATGGTTTTATGTTAGAAAGTAAAAAAGTGCTCAAAGAATGATGAGTATATGAGTATATGAGTATATATGAGTATATGTCAAAAGAACATAGAAGCCAGCTTGAAGGGGTTCCCACTGGCCTAATCTGGGATAATTTCAGTAACTAAATAATGATAGTAATGGTTTACAGCCCACTGAGTAAAAAAAGATCCATGAGTTCATACTTAAAAAATAAAAAAATATATAAATAAATGGAGAAAAAAGAAATGTATTCCTTATACTAGAAAGCCAATTAATAAATGCAGATAAAGTGATAGTATTAGAAAACCATTTGACAACCATCACAGTAATAACTGATTCAGGCAAGAACCCTCAATCAGTGCTAAAAACATGGTGAAAGTTTGAAGAGTAACAGGATATATACCAAGTCTCAAAGTAGCTCTTCACAAGATACTTATTAATTTCAGAGAGGAAAACAGTAATTCGACAGTGGAAAAACTTGGCAGACACATCCTAAGTAAAGTGATTAAAGTTAATATCACCAGTAATGGGACAAATCAATTATTATGTATCTTCTGCTATGCTACACTGAAAAGACCACACATCACTTTTGTGGTATTCCTGTCAAAAAAAAAGCACAACCTACAACTAAGCATAAGAAAACTCAAGCTGAAGGACATTCTACTATTTAGGTGCGTATTTAGATAAAGGAGCATGAATATTTATGTAAAGGAACAAAACACTCAAAATTACATTTAGTCTTCCATTCAACACACATCCACTGATGATTACTGCCTAAATAAATAATTTTTCATAAGGGTTACAAAATGATAATCTTCTATTTCTATCATTCCTTCCATATTTATCAGCCAGAATTCTTCCGTAAAGGGTTCCTTGATTTCCCTACAGTATAGTTAATACAGAAAAAAGAGTAAGTGCTGAATTCTTTCCTTTAAATTCCTAATTTTCACACTAAGGAATTAGTGCTCTAGATTCTTCAGTGGTTTCCTGTGAGATATTGGGTATTTTTCTTTTTATCATAATTATATATATGATATTTATGCATTAAATGTGTTTCAATCAATTGTGTGCTTACTTGTTTTTTTCTGTTTGTTTTTGAGACTGATATTTTCTCATTGGCTGACAGAAGCCACTCATGCCCTTTGAAGTTCAGTTTTAGACATAAAGAATTTGAAGAGGCTACAGGACATACAAGAAGACAGACCTAGCAGACAATTGAACGGGGTTCTGAAGAAAGACAACTCTTGATGTTCCTTGGTTTGCTGCTGTATCACTCTAATCTCTGCCTCTGTCTTCACACAGCCTTTGTCCCTTTGTGTAATTCTCTGTGTCTCTAAATCCAAATCTTCTTCCTTCTCTTATAAAGATACCAGTAATTGGATTTAGAGCCTATCCTAACCTAGTATGACCTCATCTTAACTTGACTATATTTGCCAAGGTCCTATCTCCAAATAAGGTCACAAGCCCAGGAACCAGGGATTAGGACTTGAACATATCAACCCACTACAAACCTCTTCATACTTTAAAAAGTACTGAGGTTCCCAAAGAGCCTTCTTATATGTGGGCTACATTCACCGATATTTACTGTATTAGAAATTAAAATTAATTTAGCACTTAAGTACTTATCCATTTATTTCAAAATAACAATAAGCTCATTGCATGCTAATTTATTTTTATTTTTTTAAAGAATTTATTTATTTATTTGTCAGAGAGAGAGTGAGAGAGAGATCACAAGTAGGCAGAGAGGCAGAGGGAGAAGCAGGCTCCCTGCTGAGCAAGGAGCCCCATGTGGGACTCGATCCCAGGACCCTGGGATCATGACCCGAGCCGAAGGCAGCCACTTAACCAACTGAGCCACCCAGGCGTCCCATTGCATGCTAATTTAAACAACACATTTTTATGAAAAATAACTGTATTTTCTCCAAAGAAAACTGATGAAAAGAGTGGCACTATTTTATGTCTGCAAATTACAATAGAAGACAGCTGGATTTTCACATCTACTTCTGCAATCTATTGCAATATAGAGTTTTGGGTGAAGTATCTGAAGATAACCTGGCCTCACATAGATATGTAGTTGGAAAAAAAAAATGAGGTGTTTCAATGGCTTTTTCAGATAACTATAGACATTATTCCTTGATAGTACACCAAAACTCAGTAAGTGGTCATTTTTTTAAAGGTTTGTTACAACATGGACTCTGAAACTATATCAATGAACTTTTTGTGCTGTTATATTAAAACCCATTTCTTTACTTTGCACTTCAAATGGATCTTTACCCATGCATGATTCTATAAAACCATGCATTGGTCATGTGGTTATGCAGATCTACCCAAAGTTAACACATTTCAAATACCATCAATTTCATCAGTAAAGTCTTTAAGTATTGGGAAGTTTTCCACATTCTTGTTTTCACTTGAAAGCTTAGATCTTATTATTACCAATGATAAAATTCTGTTTGTTCATTTCTGGGAAAATTTCTGCCAAATATCGAAGTCTGAACAACTATATAGTTTGTCTACCAGTTATCTTTTTCAAGTAAAAAATGGTGTCCCATGGTGAGGGGAGGGGGAAATAGCTAGTTTAGCTCACAACTCAAACAACTGCAAAAGTACTATTCATTGAGACAATTATAAAACTTCAGAATGCAGAAGTGCTTTATGAGTATTTATCACATTGTCAATTAGAATAATAAAACATGTACTCAAGGGGCAAGACTTAATGAACTTAATAACTTTTACTGACTCATTCTTAAGCAAAACTAGATCTTTTTTCACAAGTGTGTGGCAGTGAAGAATGCAATGATTACTAATAAAATTTTATACCACTGCTTTAATTTGTGCTACGGCAACTACAAGTCTACCCATCATTGTGATTTCGCCATCACTACAAAAGGCAAATAGTGACTTAGATTAAGTATGAAAATAATGACTTTGCATAGTCCTGAAAGAGTCTCAGAGATCACTCTCCAAGGAGTCTCCAGATCAAATTCTGAGGACCACTGCCATACATAAGTGTTCCTCAACTTTGATGTGCATCACAATCACCTGTGACCCCAAACTAATGAATCATATGTTGACAAAGCACCACTACAGGAATTTTAGGGGCACCAAAGGTTGATAATTCCCAGCCTAGATGGTATATGATAGATAAAACTCAGATTATAGCAATGGGAATAAACAACAGGAGATGGTTAGCAAGAAACCCTATTAAAAACTAAGTCTTTACAGATTGTTGAAATGTGAAAATATGAAGAAAATTTAAAACATCAAAGGTTTTTAGTCTTGATTACTGAAAAAAATGGTAATACCATTAAGAGAATGAGAAAAGTCCTGAGGAGCCTATGAAGGAAACAGAGAAATAAGAGTGAAAATGAATTATTTGTTCCTAATCTTCCTGGCCAGAATTAATCCTCCCTTCTCTACTCTCACCAAATGTGGTTTTTATCTCTATTTTTAAACTTACTTCACTTAAAATTTTACTTCATCCTGCATTATATTACAGTGAGCCGTTTTTATGTCAATCTCCCACTCTGTAGAAATTAAACTCCTTGAGTGCCCGAATGAGCTTGGGAGTACCAGTCCTGGACTCTAACTGTATGCTCTTAGAAGTGCTACTTAATCTCTCTAGACTCAATTTTATCATGTCTAAAATAGGGATAAAGTGATCTACTTTTGAGGGTAACTGTAAGGGTCAGAGATAAATTTTCATAGTAATTAGCATAATACCTAGCACTCGGTAAAACTCAACTAACAATAATATAATCAGTCAGCATAGTTGCAGTTCCCTTAAAAGTACTCCTATCACAGCTAAGACCTTTCTGAGTGAATACAAAACTTTGGTAATTCTCACTGTAAAGCATACCACAAAAAGTTTATTCTCGATTAATTATAGAAATGAGAATCTAATTTGTGAATGGAATCATCCAATTTATGCTGCAACAGGCTCATTAAGGCCTCTAGAAAAATGGACAAACAGGAAGTATAAGTTTATAATGTTTTGCTGTTTGGGAATGTTGCATCTAATTCTGCATAAAAAGCAGAAGAAAAAATTCTCAAATAAAATTCCTAGATTGCTAGTGGATTGAATTTACTCATGCTAACCTTAACCCTCATATATACAGATAATTTACAACTTATGGCAGAGGAATGAAATTCTTTTCTCTATCCATGTAACTAAAACACGCATCTGGTCTAAAAGACAGCAGTTTCCAAGAGTCACTTCACAGAGGTTAATAGAATAGAAGTGCAGTACAAAACGTCATTTAAATGGAATAGAAAGAAAGCTGAGGAGAGAATGGGAAAGAGTAATTCTAAGGGAGGTGAAATGCAACTCTCAAAGCTGACTTTCAGCCAGCATTGCTAAGCTTATACCTCCTGACTTGCCAAAAATAACATTAGGGTCTTTTTGACCACAAACGGTAAGGACTACAGCTTTCGGTTTCATCTAACTATAAACCCCCCCCCCAAATACATCAGTCAAAGTGTGATGAGAATTTTTAAAATTCTATATCATGATCCAATAAATGCTATTTCTATTACAACAAGAAATGGTGTGCTCTCCTCCATTACCTCTATATAATATGATGGAGGAGGTTCTAACTCTTTAGAGAAACAGAATCTAGAGCATCGTATTAGGATGCTTTCAGTTACAAGTAAATAAAAACCCAATTCAAAGCAGCTTAAAGTAACACTTCTCCAGCTTTTGCGCACATAAGAAGCATCTAGGGATCCTATTAAAATGGAGATTCTGATTCAGTAGTACTACAGGAGGGACTGAAATTCGTCATTTCCAAGAAACTCACAGGTGATGCTGATGCTGCCAGTCCATAGATCACAACTTCAATACCAAGGACTTAAACCATAAGGAAATACATAGATTAACACATCTGGAAACCCAGAGATAAGACTGCTCAATAATGTCACCAAGGACCCAAGGCTTTTCAATCTCTGCTCGACCACCCAAAATGTCAGCTTCATTTTAAGGTTGAATATTTTCCTCCCTCATCCTACCAATGCTATCATTTGATTCTGAATCCACTACATCAACTTTTCCTGCTTTTAGAAATCCTGTTATAGGGGCACCAGGGTGGCTCAGTCGTTAAGTATCTGCCTTCGGCTCAGGTCATGATCCCAGGGTCCTGGGATCGAGCCCCACATCGGGCTCCCCACTCAGCGGGAAGCCTGCTTCTCCCTCTCTCTCCTACTCCCCCTGCTTGTGTTCCCTCTCTCGCTGTGTCTCTCCTTGTCAAATAAATAAATAAAATCTTTAAAAAAAAAAAAGAAATCCTGTTATATTGGGACATCTATAAAATCTTAACCGCATTCTGTGAAATGGCTTCCTAAGCTCCTTCATCTATTAGAATTCATATTAGAGTATAATTATAAAAATAATTTCAAAATACTTTATCAACATAAAATGACAAAGAAGCTTATCATTTCAGAACATATAAAAATTGTAGCATATTAAGAATAATAATAGCAACAGGGTATATAGTAGTCTAACAGTAAAGTAAGAGATAAATTCATATTGTGGGATATACGAATGAATAAATGAATTGATGAAGAAATATGGCCTTTGGTCTTGAATTTATCAATCTTTTCAAGAAAGCAAAATTCGTCACAGGTCAATTTCATGGTACAAAAATTATACCAGAACAAAACGTTTAGAAAACTAAACTAAACTAAACAAACAAACAAAAAACCTTCCCTTTAATAATACAGAGCAACAACTTGTGGAGAAAAAGTCTAAAAAACGACGTAGCCACATGTCACAAATTCCAAACATCTACTGTTCAGTTTAAACAAAAATCAGGACCACATAAATGCAGAAAGCAATACCAAAAATGTGGGCAGCCTGGTCTGATCCTTAATGTTGCTCTACTTCACAGAACTCCTAGACTCAGGAAATGTAATGTTCTTTTTAAGAGGAACCCTTTGCTAGTAAACAGAAAGAAAAGGCTGAAGTCAACTATATGGGCTCAACGCTTGCACAAAGTTGTTCCTAAGAAAAACTTGGCAAACACCTTAGTCATATTTCACTAAAAGATGAGACATTTTTAAAAACCATTGATACTAAAGAAATTTGATCATTTTACAGATTGGGCTCACTATTTCATAAGAATTTCATCTTTTTTTCAGCATTAACATTGTAAAGAACTTTTTCAAAATCAGATCTACAATACACAATATAAATCATTATACAAGACTATATTCAGATTTAGGTCTATGCTTTTCAACTTGATTTCTAATTGGTACCTAATCCAAGTTACTGCATAAATCTAGCACTATACAAACCTAGTGAAATCTAAAAAATTAAATGGTATTATTCTTCTCAATAGCTAAGACACAGAAACAATCTAAGAGTTTGTCAACTGATGAATGGATGAAGAAGACATGGGGTGTGTGAATATTATTCAGCCATGAGAAAGAAGGAAATTCTGCCATTTGTGACACAGGGATGAGCCTGGAGGACATTGTGCTAAGTGAAATAAGTCAGACAGAGAAAGGCAAATACTTTATGATCTTACTTATACGTGGAATTTATATTAAAAAAAAAAAGGCTGGATTCATAGCAACTGAGAGTAGAATAGTGGTTAGCAGAAGCTGAAGTGGAGAAATGGGGAAATGTTGGTCAAGAGCACAAGTCTTCAGTTATAAGATAAATAAGTTCTAGGGATCTAACTTCCTACAAAGGAAAAAGAAGTATCTCTGGCCTACAAGAATCTGCTTAATCTGATTATGACTTCCCCTTCCACCTAATAGGTATTTATTTGCCTCATAGAAGAAAAAGTCTGGAAGCAGAGTGTCCAGGGATGACATCCAACGATATCAACATCCTTAGCACTTTAGTTTATTACATCATGGGCACAAGATAGTTGCTGCTCCTTCAAGGCAAAAAGGGATAAGCATTGAAGAACCATGCCAGAATATCGCTTCCCTTTTATCTGTTAAGTAAAAGCTTTCCTAAAAGCTTCCTTTTCCCCACTAAGAAGCCTTCCCTTAAATGTAGCAAACTGTATTTTTGAAACAGGCCACACCAATATATTTATCCCATCCCGCATGTTCTTTTCAGGGTGTGACACAGATCTCTAAGTGAGAGGTCATGTCTCTCCCTTTGCATCTGGGTAGGGACTTGTGATGGTGTCAACCAACAGAATACATCAGAAGTGATGCTATGTGACTTCTGAGGCAGGGTCATAAAAAGAATCCAGCCTCCATCTAGGGCTCTCTCCCTTAGGAAACTCTCAGAAACCAGTGAACATATTAAGACCAAATATAAATGTTGCAGATGGGCCCCTAGCAGACACAAGCATTAAATGCCAAACAGCATGAACAAGTCTTTGTATGATTCCGGCCCACAGTCTTAGAGTCTTCTAGCTGAGGCCTCAGACATCATGCAGTAGAAATAAGCTGTCCCCATTGGCCCTATCTGAATTCCTGATCCATCTGAGAAATAATATAAGATAATCGTTGTTTTAAATCACTATATTTTGGAATAATTTATTAAGCAGCAATAAAGAACTAAAAAGATATCATTGGCCAGCACCGGGTTACATGTCTACCTTCTGCTGTCAAATTACCTATCAGGGAACATGATTGCCATGAACTCTTAGCTACGATGGGCACACACTGCCACTGAAACACATGGAAGATGGAAATGAGTATTGGGTAGGCCACTAACAGTACCTGCCACAACCACTAACTTAAAACATATTATTTCCTATCTCATATCATGTTGATCTTTTCTTAACTATATGTTTATCTCCACTAACAGAATATAAGAGTCTTGAAAGCAAAGATTATTTCATTACAAAATGCTTTCAATGGTGGTTACTTTAAAAATATTAGCTATTTAATTTCTGAAAAGAAATGTTTAAGGTTACACTTTAGAAAGAACTTCAGGTCCTAGAAACTGTGAGGTTCTGTGCATTTATTTCAAAATGCGCAGAAAAAATTTTATAATTTTTTCTAGAGTTTTTTTTTTCTTCAGAATAATCTCTCTGGGAAAGTGCTGGAGCCACTGAACAAATGAATAAGCTTTCAAGATCCCTTTTGGTATACCAATGGACTCCAGAGTTAGAATGAGTCGACGCAATGGTATCTAAAAATTCTTCCCAAAGCTGGCCAATAAAGGCACTCGCCCAACCCTTTATGTAGAGATAAACATTGGTGTGGACTAATTAACAATTCAGGGTACTTTGTAAACATAAGGTATTAAATATTTATTTTTAAATAATCACATTGATTTATCACTAAATGATAATTTATTCTTAGTAGAGCAGGAACCTCACTGTAACTCCCAAAATGACACTAACCCCTAAGTACTCCAGACCACTCATAATTTTTAATGAGTCACTGCCTCTATGTCTTTAAGTAATAAGAATAATAATATAGAAACCAGATGTAATTGCAATTTAATTTTAAAATAAACCTTAACACTAGTCAGAAGACATTCCAAAATTTCTATTTTAGCTAACCAGAAGTTAAGTGCATTATCAAAACTTCAAAAACCCTGATTCAACATTCAAATAACTGAAGCTGAACACAGACACTAATTCAGGTTCAGCTGGTTATGAAAATATCAAGTAATATTCACATAGTGCTTCAGAATTTACAGTCCTTTCATAGATATATAAATACATATATTTCTATAAAATTATTACATATGAAAGTGCTTTGTGAACTATAAAAACCTCTGTAAAGGTTAGTAATCTAGTAACATATATTTATTATTATTCATTTACTAACATTATTAGTAATAATAATATTAAGCCTTAATAATATTATAATAGTTAATAATATATATAATATATAATATATAATATTAAGTAATAATAATATTATGTAATAATAGTAATTAATAATATTAGGTGATAATATTATAGTAATAATATTAATATTAAGTAATAATATTAATAAAAATATTAAGCAGGGGCTCTTATCCCCTTTCTACAGATAAGGATACTAAGGCTCAGAAATGAGAACTGACTGATCCACAATCACATAGCTAGTGGAAATGCATTTGGTTCTGAAAAATCACATTTTCTGACTTGAAATTCTAGGTACTTTCCACTGCATCATACTGTTTCTACAAAATGTTTACTTTTCAAAGCGTGGTTCCCAGAGACTAGAAGAGAGAGGTAAGAGGAGAGGTCTATTGTTGGACAGAGATTCATCATTTCCAAGGCTATAGGGCAGGCCCAGCCCACGTTATTGACAATCCAGTAAACTAAGCTAAAGATTACAAAGCAAAACAAAAAAAGAGATTCATTCAATATAGTCTAAGAAACGAAGCAAATTTTAGCAACTTTAAGCTAAGAATATTAAAAATAGTTTTCACGTTATAACATTTTCAGTATTTCTTTAAAATACTGCACTTTGGTCCTCATAACTACAAGCATTGTGTATTCCAGTTCAGGTCAGAGCTGTCCCTCCCTCAAACATATACACTAAAGGTCCTTTGAGTCATGATGCTTATAAAAACTACCTTAAGTTGTAAGTTCCTAGGAACTTTTAATTAAATTCATGAACAGCCAATTTTACTGGACACATCTGGCCATGAAACTAAAATGTCTCCTGTCTAGTCACAGCACGTATCGAGTTTTCATTAAATCTCAAAGCAGAATCTTAGGAGGTTGTCTGTACTTCAGATGTTCCCCAAGAGAGGTCCAAAATACAATTATTTGGGAATTATTTTCCTAAAACAGCGTATATATCCCAGGACTTAAGCTACAAGGTTGCCAATTCCAGCTTGAGAATACAGAAACCCGACAAGTTTAGCATATTCACTGGCAGATAAAAGGCATTAATTATACTCCTAGCATACATGTATGATTTATATGTAGGTTAAAAAGCAATTAAAGCTGAAAAAGCAATCAAATACTTGCAAGTATGCAAGTATTTCTCTTACTTGAAATAGTGGTATCACTCACATAGAGGCAATTCCACACAGCAATCAAAGCATAAAGCAAAGTGTGAGACTTTCTATAGAAAAACGGCTTGGAAGAAAGAATTCTGAGTACTGAACAGCTTTTAGTATAACAATAAAAAGCAAGGGAGCAGAATAATTTTGACTAATGTATTTTAAGAAGCAGTGTTCCAGTATGAATAAGAATACGTGCATTGGAATCAGGTCTGAATTCAAACCCTATCCCTTCCACTTACTAGCCATGTGATGCTGCGAAAGTTATTTAATCCTTATAAGCCTCAATTTCAACTATAAAACAGGAATAATATAACCTACCTCACAAAACTACTTAAAGTATTAAATGAAAAATATTTGAAATGTACTCACTATGAAACCTGAAACAAAAGTAAATCCTCGAGAAGGTACAGTTATTAACAGCCGTTTAAGCCTGTAGGTTATTTATATAAACTAGGACAATTTCAACAACTACTTACTTTTGCCAGTAAACTAATTAACACAAACTCCAAGATACTAAATAAGGTCCTTGATCTTAAAAAAAGGACTTCAAAACCCAAACATTTATGATCAAAACTTAATTTTAAAATTTAAATTTAAAATTAAATTTAAAAAATTTCAAACTATTAATGGTAAGAACAAGAGCCTTTGTTCTCTTTCTAACCCTACACGTTTTTCTCCCCTATGACCATAAAAATAGTCTTAGGATTAAAGAGCTATCATTTGATTTAAATGTTTACTTTTAATAAAACATTTCCCAGCAAAGGCTGAATCAACACTAAGAGAATCGAAACAAATAGGAAAATGTGAAATTGATAAGATTATATCTTTTTCAATATTAAGGATAAACAAAAGGCAAGAAATACACAGGGAACAAACTGTTCAAATGAGAAATATCTAATTTTTATCTTCTATTTTAAATAATCTTATTCGTATTAGAAGGCAAAACCTCTAAACTATAGCTGTTACGTATTTACATAGACTCTTAAATGTAAAAAATTTTAAATCTTACAAAGTTAATTAAGTGCCTACTTCAATTCTTATACTCAATAATGGAAAACATTCTAACTGGGGCAAAGTTTTCTGTTTTAAAACCAAAAGTTAAAACTAATAGTTCAAACTCTATTAAAATTATGAACTATCAGAGGAATAAATTTATTAACTCAATAAACTTGTAACAGAGAGAAACTTAGCATGTCTGACTCCATATTGCTTCTACTTCTCTTGCTGCTGTGACCTATAACTTAGGAACTTCTAATTAGCCCTGTTACATAAGCACGTTAATCTTCGAAGGAATTTTGCTCACGGCTGAGATTTGCAAAAGCTGCTTTTTTACCCAAAACGTATCTCACTTTAGGAGATAAGGAAGTACGTACAGAAATGACTATGCTATGCTTAAGATTTCTAGGAACACGTGACCAGATTCCTACACAGACAGATCAACTAACCAAGGACAAAGAAGTTACACGATCATCCTCTGATGTCTACAGTCACCTTTTGACTCCAACCCCCAATGCTTCTGAGCAGAGAAGGATGTGATCAGAGATATACTTTGAGAAAACTATGTAGCAGTGGTATGTACCTTTACAGAAGATAGATAAGCAGACCAATTAAGACATTGCAGTAATAATCCCAGAAAAAAAGTAGCAAGTGATATTATTCAATTATGCAAATGATTTCTTAAAGAGTGTTAGACAAATCACCTTACTTGTCTGCATCCTTGTTCTCACATGAAAACTAAAGTCTGCCACTCAGCCACCTTAAGGTCCTCAACTGGAACATTCTACAAACACATCAAGGCATTGTGTAATATATGTAAAATAACACTAAAGACTATGACCTACAACTAGCTTTCCTTTCTAACCTTTTCTTAGCAACATAACTTTGGAATTATGCTTGTGCTTTATCAGTTTAACCGCTATCTATCTGTCTCCAAAAAAGCACTGTCTTTCTGAATAAGGATGTACTATAGAGATCAAGATTAGACATGATAGAGGCGCCTGGCTGGCTCAGTCAGTAGAGCATATGACTCTCAATCTTGGAGTTGTGAGTTTGAGCACCACGTTGGGTGTAGAGATTACTTAAAAATAAAATCCTAAAAGAAAAAATTTAGACATGATAGAGTTTAAGCAGAGCCTATGAAGGTCTAGCTACCTGCCTTTATTTCTCTCTGTGTAACCTATAGCCCCAGATAAAGGACAGAGAAGGGCTACAAAGCTACTTACATAACTGCTAGAAACAGAACAAGAACAGTGGACAAGATACAAGTTTCCCCCATTATCCAAAAGTACAGCATTCCTATGAAACCTTTCATAACCCGAAAAGGCACAAAGTGAAGAAACAATTACCATTAATTTATATGGAAAAAGTTTTGAGCGTTCCCAGACCCAAAAAATAATCTCTCTTAGGCTTTTCTGATACCTTAGGACACATCTTGCTAACAGAAGCCCAAAATAAATTGAGATAAAGCCCAGATGCTCACAGACACAGTTCAAAGCTCTGGCAGCTTGATGCTAAGATGCGGAGTGTAGTTTGGGGAGAAGGAGCCAGGTGGGGCTGCTCTTCCTGCTCGGGTGCACGCTGCTTCTATAAGGGTTCATTGTAAAACAAATGCCGAATGCTATTTTCACTTTTCATAAAAGTGAAAATTCTCTGAAAATATTTCTTTCAATGAGCAAAAATACAGAGTTTCAAAATGTGGAGGATATCTGTACGTATTTCATTCCCCATACCAGAAAGCTATCTGTCTCCCACAATTTACTTATTTATAGAAGCCTTAAGAACAATGTTTTGCTTATCTTTATGACCTCATAGTGCCTTGCACAGAGTTCTGTACACAACTGATGAAGATGGAATTAAAAAGAAAAAGAGGGGGCGCCTGGGTGGCTCAGTGGGTTAAGCCTCTGCCCTTAGCTCAGGTCATGATCTCAGGGTCCTGGGATCGAGGCCCCACATTGGGCTCTTTGCTCAGCGGGGACCCTGCTTCCCCCCTCTCTCTGCCTGCATTTCTGCCTACTTGTGATCTCTCCCTCTCTGTCAAATAAATAAATAAAATCTTTAAAAAAAAATTTTTTTTTAAAGAAAATAAAAAGAAAAAGAAAAAGAGAGTCAGAGATCCAAAGAATAAGTGAGTTAACCAGGCAGTATGAGGGTCCAGGCAGTAACAGCATCCATCGAAAAAACAGCCAGAAGATGATACAATGGTAAGACATGATTTTTCTGTCTGAGAAACTTATAGCTTTCTGAAGAATATTATTTGGAGGAAAGATAAAATATACCAAGCATCTGGAATGAGGTAACTACTCAATAATTAATGGCTACCTTTTACTCGATGTGTCAAACATTGTGCAAAGAACATTACAGACATTATCTCATTTAATCCTCACACCCCCATGAGTCAGATATTATTATCCCTGTTTTTCAAATGTGAAACTAAGAGCTGGAGCTAGGATAAATAACTTACTCAGGGTCATAAAATCAGCAAACAGTGAGGCTATGATTCAAACCAACACCTAACTCCAAAGCTACTCTTAACCACCAGGAACCCGGATGATGGTACTGAAGGTGATGGGAAGTAATCAGGTACTGAATATATTTTGAAAACGTAGCCAGCTAGATTTGCTGAAAGACAATGAGCAGCGTGAGGTAATATCTACAGGATCAGATGACTCAATCAGTGAGATCCAATGCCTTAGTAAAAGTAAATCCCCTTCTGGCCACTACTTTCCTTCTCTAAATACAACCAATGGCATCTTTTTATGAGCTGCCAGAGGCAATTTATGCATATAAAAGCATCCCCAAACCATTTTTTTTTAATTTTCTATTTTGAAATAATCTTAGACCCACCAAACAAGTTGCAAAAAGAGAGTTCCTATATGCCCTTCAACCAGCTTCTTCTAATGTTAAAACCTTATACAACCACAGTACAATTATCAAAACCAGTAAGAGTAATGCAATACTAGTGACTAATTTTGCCAGTTTTGAGCAATTACAAGCAAAGCTTCCATAAATATTCTCACACATATCTACTGATGCCCTGTGTGTCAGGGCTACTCTTTGGGAGATGATTCAATGAAAGGACTCACAAGTCTCAGAAAAGCTGTTACACCCAGTGATGCCTTATTACAGCAAAAGGATACAGACTGAAATAAGCAAAGAGAAAAGGAGAATGAGGGGCGCCTGGGTGGCTCAGTGGGTTAAAACCTCTGCCTTTGGCTCAAGGTCATGATCTCAGGGTCCTGGGATCGAGCCCCACATCAGGCTCTCTGCTCAGCAGGGAGCCCACTTCCCCCTCTCTCTCTGCCTGCCTCTCTGCCTACTTGTGATCTCTCCCTCTGTCAAATAAATAAATAAAATCAAAAGAAAGAAAGAAAGAAAAGGAGAATGAGCGAAGTCCAGCAGAAACAAGGCACAAGCTTCCAGGTGCCATCCCATAGTGGAGTTGCATGGATGTGCTTAATTCTCCCAGCAACAATGTATGACAACACATGGGTGGCGATGTCAACCAGGAAAGCTTGCCCAAGCCCTGGTGCCCAGAGGTTTTACTGGGGGTCAGTCACAAGGCATCCAGGACCTGCATGACTAACCACAGCTTTCAGATTCCAGTCCCCAGAGCAAAATAGGTGTTCACCATAAATCAAATTGTTTGCATTAACTATCTGATCCAACTGGTACTGTGTAGTCCAAGGCCTCAGGCATACAAAAACACTCTCTTTAGAAAGAATATTTCAAGAGCTCAGAATTTGCCTCCCAGGAGCAAGCCAAGAGCCAATCTTGAACACAGGCCTTTCTGAGGAACGTGCTGAGTTTGGGCAACCCACACCAGCTGAGTTAATCTTTTTCCTACATAACCTGTGAGTGCATTTCTGGGCTCTCCTTCATTTTAACAATGGCACAATATTGTATTATCTGGATGCACTAATTTAGCCAATTACCTACTTATTAACCTTCAAGCTATTTCCAGCTTTTGGCTCCTCTCAACAATAATAACAAAGTTTCAGAAATTCTAAAGAGCTACACAAAAGAAAATATAATTTTCTGGAATTATTGTCACTGACTGATAAATAAAGGTTTAGTCTAGAGTATGAGTTTCAGTCCCCTGAACGAATAAAGAGTAGCTTTAAGAATAACCTGATTTCAGGGGCGCCTGGGTGGCTCAGTGGGTTAAAACCTCTGCCTTCGGCTCGGGTCATGGTCTCGGGGTCCTGGGATCAAGCCCCGCATCGGGCTCTCTGCTCAGTGGGGAGCCTGCTTCCCCTCCTCTCTCTGCCTGCCTCTGCCTAC
>CM052896.1:97589714-97657614 GCA_028534135.1 Potos flavus | reverse complement strand
TAATTTAGCCAATTACCTACTTATTAACCTTCAAGCTATTTCCAGCTTTTGGCTCCTCTGAACAATAATAACAAAGTTTCAGAAATTCTAAAGAGCTACACAAAAGAAAATATAATTTTCTGGAATTATTGTCACTGACTGATAAATAAAGGTTTAGTCTAGAGTATGAGTATCAGTCCCCTGAATGAATAAAGAGTAGCTTTAAGAATAACCTGATTTCAGGGGCGCCTGGGTGGCTCAGTGGGTTAAAACCTCTGCCTTCGGCTCGGGTCATGGTCTCGGGGTCCTGGGATCGAGCCCCGCATCGGGCTCTCTGCTCAGTGGGGAGCCTGCTTCCCCTCCTCTCTCTGCCTGCCTCTGCCTACTTGTGATCTCTCTCTCTCTGTCAAATAAATAAATAAAATCTTTAAAAAAAAAAAAAAGGAATAACCTGATTTCAAATGTGAATGAGCAAACAGAAGGTACTTATGAAAAAGAAAAAAGTTGTAAAGGACTTTTCTCATCTCACAGAAGGCCTATGGTGTTTGCTTTCAGTAGTTAGTAGGAAAGTCATCAAAGTAAACCAAAAATTACATGATTTCTAGAAAAGCATACAATAACATTACACAACAGCAAAATATAACTCTAGAGTTTTGATAACTTTTTTATATACATCTAGAGTCTAGGATTCCTATTTTATAATCAGAGTATTAATATCAGGCTTTCACCATAAATGCAAATACTGAATTTTTATGTTAATGATAAGAATAAATGTCAAAATTAAAGGTACATACACTCTCCTCTAACCTACAAGTCATAAAACATAATATTCCAATTTTGTAACTAATAAAACCTCAATTACTTTAAATGTACTGGCTTAGTTTCCCATATTTTAATTTTTTTAAGCTTTTATTTAAATTCCAGTTAATGTATAGTGTAGTATTAGTTTCAGGTGCACAATCTACTGATTCAATACTTCCATACAACATATTTTTTTAATTTTTAATATTTATTAATATCTAAGATAAGGTATAATCCTACAAGAGTAAACCTGCTTTGCACAATGAGACAGCTAAAGGTAAAAAGAAAGAAGTCCTGGTCCATATGAAGTTTACCACTAAACTGAGAAAAAAAAAAAATATATACTTTCACGCTTTTGTCAAATGTTTAACCTTATATGTGCCTCATTTAAAGCAATAACAGAAACAAATAAATTCCACTAGTTAATGGTTTTGAGCACTTACATCTTTAAAATAAGAAAACTGGGGCACCTGGGTGGCTCAGTCGGTTGGGCCTCTGCCTTCCTCAGGTCAGGATCTCACGGTCCTGGAATCTAGTCCACATCAGCTCCCTGCTCAGTGGGGAGCCTGCTTCTCCCTCTGCCCTCTGTCCCTCCCCCCTGCTCACTCATGCACGTGCTCTCTTTCACCCTCTCAAATAAATAAAATCTTTTAAAAAAACAAAACAAAATAAGAAAATAATAAATACACATATTTTCATTCATTCTTCTGTAAACAGCTTTAAACATTTAATGAACATTAATATTTCAAAAGAAACCTTGTTATGCAATAAATTAGAGCAACACCTGTTCTCAAAATGCACATAATCAAGAACATAGATGACAACAACAGAAAAACTGTTTATAATCACATCTCAGTGAAATAATTTGGATTTTAACAACTTTCAATGAAAATAAGACCTTCCTTCTTAGATTATTCAAAGAGTAAACCAAATTTTTTCTTGATATACCACTTTTCTAAATACCATTAACTGGTACTAGTTCCCATATACTAGAAAATATTTATACAGTATCAAGAGATGAAGGTAGAATAAAATAGAGGGGAAAGAGACAAAAAACTCCAATGCTACTCATTTAGTAACAACTGAAATTAATTCATTGAATTCTCTGAAACAGTAAAAATTTAGACCTTAACATTTTGTGTTTGTTTTTTTTTTTGCATCTGGGTTGGCTTCTTCAAAAATACGAATCTGAAGCATTTTTTAAGAAGCATCTTGAAAGCTAAAGTCCTTTTATCTAAGCAATGTATTTTTTTTTAAGAGTTTTGTCTTTTTGTTTTTTGTTTTTTTTTTAAGATTTTATTTATTTATTTGGCAGAGAGAGAGATCACAAGTAGGCAGAGAGGCAGGCAGAGAGGGGGAAGCAGGCTCCCCACTGAGCAGAGAGCCCGATGCGGGGCTCAATCCTGAGATCATGACCTGAGCCAAAGGCAGAGGCTTTAACCCACTGAGCCACCCTGGCGCCCCTCTAAGCAATGTATTTTTATTCTCCTTTATTCAAATAGCTTATAAAACTCTAAGATGAAAAACAAAGCAAATTAACAAAAGAACACAGCTAACATGGCATGCTATAAAAGCCAATATAAAAAACAGGGCAAGAATGTCAGCAGTAAGCATAAAAAATAAAATTATGTTTAAATTTAAAAAGCTAAAGAAAAATTTTCAAATGGATATAAACATCATATATATGTAGTAAGTATATTTTCATAAGCCTTAATTATAATTTTTTTTAAACTTTTCAGGTCCCTTCATGAGACTCTTAAAATTAAGTCCCTCTTACTTAGGCAATAGGTACATGTTCTAGTAATCCATACTACCACTTATCATCATTTAACCAATTATTTTCCTTAACCAGCTCAAGAGAGAAAACTTTAATTTCAGTCCCTCTTTATATATGTCGAAGTTAATATACAACTCTGTGCTATGATTTCAGAGTTCCATATATGGTTTTTTAAAAACTGAGATATAACTGACATTGTATTAGTTTCAGGTGTACAAAATATGATTCAATAATTATAAATTTATTAGCTGTTACTTCCTTAATATTACTTGTCTGCAGTATGAGGCCCTGGAAATCAGAAATAGAAGATACAATCCTGTCTTTAAGAGGTTTACAGTTTATTATCATTCTGTAGGTCTCAGGAAAAAAAAGATAATCCTACAATAGAAAAAAATCCCAGAACTGGCATCCAAAAAGATAGTGCATTCTACCCACTATCTGTCCTCTCCTATACTAAGTATCCTTGAACAAGTTAGGTCACGACTCAGCCTCAGTGTCCTCTGTAAAATGAAAGGGCAGATCTAAGTTACCTTTAAGGTCTTTTTTTGGCAAGAAATCTTATTATTTTAATCTGGTACATAATTTACAATATGTATAATAACTATTCTGCATATGGTAATTAGAAGTCAGTGATAAACAGGCAACATAAATAACTATAACTGCAATTTATTTTATACAAGCAATATTTAAATTATTTTATGTTATTTTCCACCAGTATCTATAAACACTTTTAGAGCCTTCTGTTTTTTTCCAATACTAGCATGGACACACTTTAAAAAGACAAAGATTCTCCATCATACATCCCAATAGCAGAATGTCCCTTATACCTCCCCAATAAACTCCAGGAAATAAGACTCTACAAGACTTATACAACTGCATCTCTCAAACTGTAGTCTATAAATATGTTCAATGGTCTGTAAATTCTCAGAATTTTTAACTTTTATGTTTTCATTTCAATGATGGCCTGAAAATATTAGTATAGACACTTCATAATTGAAAACTGCCACATGATTTCAGTGTCTGTTTTCAATCAAGTGATGCCAGGTAGTATTACTTTAATTGTCAGGGACTAATGAGAAAAGAGCAATGGCAGACTTTAAATGTATATGCATTCACACCCAGGTGAGGGCCAAATGATGTCACCCTTTCCAAACAGAAGAAGGTTCTGTGGTAGCTCAAATAGAGAAGTGGGAAAGTTGAGTCATCACATGAACTACACTAGAATATATACATATATATTCCCAAAGAACCTGTACCATAAGTTAACTTATTTATATTGCAAGTAATCATTTGAGCTAGCAAATTATCATCTATAAGAGTAATTAATTTGAATAATACTGTGTTGTTTGTAAATGCAACCCATTTTTATGGTTTCCTAGTATGATTTGATATGAAAAGTTATTAGCTTGTTTTATAATTCTATTTCTGTGATATTAAAACTGAAGTCAATAATGGGGTTCATGAAACTATTACTTGCATTTAAAATTGGGTCAATGCCTTAAACTAGTTTGAGGAAACACTGCTTTTATGAACAGACTGCTCTATTTCCTTCCTCCTAATTCCATAAACTTCTGGACTTGTGGTAGCACCAGCCCTGGGTGCTTAGCCTAGGGAGGAGGGTCCAGATCAGGGGTTGACAAACTATGACCCATGGGTCAAATATGGCCCTCCATCCGTTTTTGTAATCAAAGCTTTATTGAACCACAACCATACCCATTTGTTTGCAAATGGTTTACGGTTATTTTCAAGCTTTAATGGCAGAACTGAGTAGTTGCCACAGAGACAGCACAGCCCACAAAGCCTAAAATACTACTATCTGGCCCTTTACAGAAAAAATATGCTGACCAGTGGCCCACATGAGCTAACAGGGTAAAATGAGAATGGGCACACTGGCATTTGAAAGTCCCGGGGCAAGCAAGTGGGAAACAAAATATTACTGTCTCTGGAAGAGAGATAGTAAGATTCTCTCATCTGTGAAATGAAGGTGTTAAATATTAGTTACAAGCTTATAGCATTTTTCAACTGATCATTTGTTAAGCTGTATGTGAGGCTCTGTGCTATGTATTTAATTCAAAAGAACAATGAGTTTCTACCATCAGGGGAAACTTTCTTTTTTAAGTACCATCCTCTAGGTTTGCTTTTTTTTTTTTTTTTAAGTTTATTTATTTAAGTGATCTCTATCCTCAACGTGGGGCTCAAACTCACAACCCTGAGATCAAGAGTCTCATGCTCCTCTGACTGAGCCAGGCAGGTGCCCCATACTCTTAACTTTTCTAAGGATCTATTGAAGACTATCATATACCACTGCTTTAAAGTTGGGCAAGTCTCACTTTATACATTAGGAAACCGAAAGATGTAAAAGTTAAGTACAGTTATACAGGTAGTAAATGGAGGAGTCTAAACTCAAATCGGGTGCATTTGACTCCAAACACCATGCTAAAAACTACTGTACACTACAATTCTTCGAATATTGTAAAAGTTTGTGAGAAGAAAAATTTTTCTCACCCAAAATCCTCTAGCAAGTAAAAACTATCTTCGAGGTAAGTTTTGGCATAATTTGATTTTTCAGAAACAGCCTCCACAGACATTTAAAAAAAAAAAAAAGGCATAAAAACTGTGTGTGTGTGTGTGTGTGTGTGTGTGTGTGTGTCCCCTCTACTTGCTCACCTGAAACTCTGTGAACCAGAGCAATGGCTGCCACTACTGATCACGCATCAAAACAAAATTTACCCCTAACGTGTCTTTATTAAGGTATACAGAAGTCTGCTGTCCTAATGCTTCATATGCATTTAAAAACACATATAAAATATAAGGTTTAGAGATAAAAAGTAAATATGGATGTTTCCAATGTTTTATTCCAATACCCCAATGTATTATCTTTTGTCCACCTTATGAACACACTGCTTTGGAGATCGGTGAAGAAGACAATGCTTTCCCTTCAACAAGGAGAGATAAGACTTGAAATGCAAATGAACCAGAGACCTAAGATGAAATAAATGAATATAAATTTGCTGAGATGATGTAAATGATTTGTTTGTTTGTTTGTTTTTTTCAAGAAAATACCATTTGATAGATTATTTCCCTTATTTTTCTGTGTTTGACTTGTTTCTTGTTTGAGGAAAAGGGCTAGAATATAGGACTGCACCACAGTGTGGTGGTTGCTGGAATTTGCAGAAGCGTAATTGGCAACAAAAATCCAGCCTGGTGATTCCATCAGACTTGTCTCTACTGCATATTCCCTGAGCAATCATTTATGTCTCTTGTAACAACAGTATTAATAAATTAGATACACCAGGCTTATGGATACTATGTTTTTTTAATATTGGGTTTCCTAGGTTGTCAGATTATGAAATTAATGCTTCCTAATTTGAATACACTTAGCATAGTACAAGTTTACCCCTTTTCAAGGCTGCAAGACTACCCACGTTGAAACAAATAGTCTTCTTCTGTAGACAATGAAATAAATGGATCTGGTCAAATACATCTAATGTGTACACAGAATTAAGGCATCTCAGTAATATCAAGAGGATGAATGTGAATGTTATTTTCTATTACCTAAACTTTTAGAGGAATCATGAAGTCTATGAAGTCCCAAGAAAGTAAATAATTATGGAAACATTTCAATTAAGTAGTAAAAATAGACCATGTGTCTATTGAAAACTTGTATCTGCTACCATTTTAAGACAGGAACATGAGGGGCACCTGGGTGGCTCAGCCGGTTAAGCATCTGACTCTTGATTTTGGCTCAGTTCATTATCTCAGGGTTGTGAGATCCAGCCCACATCCAGCTTTTAGGATTGTCTCTCTCCCTCTTCCTCTGCCCCTCCCACCCTCTCCCTCTCTTAAAAAATAAACAGACAAAGGGGCGCCTGGGTGGCTCAGTGGGTTAACCCTCTGCCTTCAGCTCAGGTCATGATCTCAGGGTTCTGGGATCAAGCCCCGCATCGGGCTCTCTGCTCAGCAGGGAGCCTGCTTTCCCATTTCTCTGCCTGTCTCTCTGCCTACTTGTGATCTCTGTCAAATAAATAAATAAAATCTTTAAAAATAAATAAATAAATAAACAAACAAACAAAAAACAAGACAAAAACATGAACTGAAGCTTAAAATACAATGATATACTTTATTAATGTCCCAAATATGGTGAAATCAATCAAATATTTCACAAACGTCATAAAAGAGAAAGCTGTCTAAGTCCTTAGTGTGATCAGTCGTAAAAAGCTTTAAAAAGACATTAGTATAACAAAATGTCAGAAGGGGAAATGGCCCTGCCTTGGTCTTCTGCAGCTTACACACGCTCTGGATACTCTCCTAAGTTACTACCTGAACATCTCAAAACTTTGAAAGAGAACCAAGTCACCCACGGCCACCAAATGTCAGAACTTTAACACCCTTGGGGGCCCTAAAAGTCCCTAAAATTTAGAATTTTACAGCTATATGCTACTCCTTCTTCATCCCATTAAAAAAAAAAAAGTGAAGAGTATATCCTATATAAATTACTCCAGAGAGCTTCTTTTTGTGACTTTCCACAAAATTAATAAAATATCTAGATCTAAATCTCGATTGAGATCATAATATCTTGTTATACAACACTAATGAAGAAAGAACAAAAGAAGCCCTTGAGATATCAGTTTTTCTTCAATTCTGAGGGAGGATGCTTCTTAACATGCTTATAAATAAATAAGTCATCTCCAGAAATAAGTCATTAATTTAAAATACAAGTTACTGATTTAATTTTTGAGGTTAAAACTATCTGAACTCAAATTGAGACATTTCAGCTTTTTAGAAATTTGCCTCCGCATTTTCATTAAGGATTACTATATTTCCAGCAGTCGTTAATGTGCTGGCAGTGTTCACAAACTGTCCAAATATGATTAACTTTATAGACAAAGATAATAGTTAAAAAAAAAAAAGGAAACATGTTTCAGAAAGAAGAATTAGCAAGAGGCTAAGGATCAGTTGGATTATGTTTCTTACCTATAAGTCTTCAGCAACTTGCTCCTATAACTCAACTGGAAAAAAACCTACGAAACTGATTTTGAGGCTAGTATAATACAACAAGAAATAAACTTTCAACGACTTGATATTGTCCCTTAAATTCTGGAGACAACAGCAATTTCTTAAAATGAAGGCTGTTATGTCAAAGCTTGAATTGCTGAAATAAACTTAACTGATTAAACACCCTTAGTAATTAATTCTCTTTTCCTTGAGGTAACAGAAAGTTAAAATCAGAGAAGAAATTTCTTTTTTTTTTTTAGGATTTTATTTATTTATTTGACACAGAGAGAGATCATAAGTAGGCAGAGAGAGAGGGGGAAGCAGGCTCCTGCTGAGCAGAGAACCCGATGCGGGGCTCGATTTCAGGACCCTGAGATCATGACCTGAGCTGAAGGCAGAGGCTTTAACCCATTGAGCCACCCAGGCGCCCCCCAGAGAAGAAATTTCTGAATCATAAGAGATCCTCTAGCATAAGTGCTTCATTTGCTTTTTGTTTTTGTTTCTTGGGGAAAAATTAACATATAATTTTAAAAACACGCCCTTTTTGGGTGTACAGTTCTGAGTTTCAACGAACTTACACGCTCATGTAGCCACACTACAATCAAGATATTGACCATTCCCATCATGCCAAAAACTTTCCTCATACCCACTTACAATCAATCTCCTCACCTTCCCACCCTGAGCCCCTGAAACCACAAACCTGATTCTCACTTCCACAGCTTTGCCCTTTGCAGAATGTCATAAAACCAATCACATAAAATGTAGCCATTTGTGTCTGGCTTCTTTCATTTAATACAATACTTTTGAGACTCATCCCTGTTGTTTATATCAGTAGTTTGTTCCTTTTTATTGCTGAGTGGTATTCTGCTATATGAATGTTCCATTACTTGAATATGAATGTCTTTATCCATTCACCAGCTGATAAATATTCATGTTGTTTGTGGTGTTTGGTTATAGTGAATAAAGTACTAAAAACATTTTCATGCAGATTTTTGCAGGAATATAATTTCTTTGCATAAAAAAAAAAAGAAGAATACCTAGGTGAAAGACTGCTGGGGCCCATAATTAAAATGTTTAACTTTACAAAAAACTGCCAAAGTGTTTTCCAGAGTGGCTACACCATGGCTACACATTCTTAAGAATATCTGCAGAGAGTAGAAGTGTTAATATACTTTACAGCTCATGTTTTTTGTATCACTAAGAAATCTTTGCCTTGCTCAAAGTGACAAAGATTTTTCTGCTGTGTTTTCTTCTAGAAGTTTTATAGTTTTAGGTTTTATGTTACAGTGGATGATCCATTTGGAATTAGGTTTGTGTAATGGTGTGAAGAATTGGTCAAGGTTTGTTTTTTACAAACAGATATCCAATTGTTCTAGCACCATTTGTTGAAAAACTATCTCTTTTCCATTAAATTACCTTACCTTACCCTCTTTGTTCAAAATTAACTGACCATAATATATTTATTTTCTGGACTCTCTATTCTGTTCCACTGATCTAGGAATCTACCCTATCATCAATATAACACTGTCTTATTTGCTGCGGCTTTATAATAAGTCTTGAATTCAGAGAGTGGAAGTCCTCTATATTCCCCTTTTTATAAATTGTTTTGGCTATTCTCAGTCTTCTGCTTTTCCACATAAATTTGACAGTTGCCTTGTTGATTTCTACCAAAAAGCCTACTGGGATTTTGACTGGGATGTGTGTTAAATAGAGTCATTTGGAAAGAAATGACATCTTGACAGTATTGAGTCTTCATAAGCATGATATGTTTCCATTTATCTAGATCTTCTTTGATTTCTCTCATCAATGTTCTATAGTTTTCAGCATTAAAATATTACATATATTTTGTCATATTTATCACCAAGTATTTCATGTTCTTGGTGCTCTTATAAAAGGTACAGGTTTTCAATTTCCATTTCCAATTGGTCATTACTAGCATATAGGAAAACAAGTGATTTCTGTGGAACCCATATCCTGCAACCATGCTAAAATCACTTGTTAGATCTAGTAGTTTTCTTTTTTTGTGTAGAATCTTTGGGTTTTCCACTAAAATTATACGATCTATGAATAAAGACAGTCTTATTTCTTCTTGCCTAACCTGAATGTACTTAAATTATTTTTCTTGCTATATCATACTGGCTAAGATTTACAGTACATTGCTGATTAGAAATGGTAAGAGTGGTCTATCTTATCCTTGCTCCCAATCTTGTGAAGAAAGATTGTATTTTACAACTAAGTATAAGTTAAGTATGATGTTAGCTGAAGGTTTTTGTAGATGTCCTTTATCAAGTTGAGAAAGTTCCCTTCTACTCCTGCTTTGTTGAGAGTTTTCATCATGAACAGCTGATGAATTTTGTTGACTGGTTTTCTTTCCTGCATCTACTGAGATGATCTTTTTTTTTTAATATGTTGATGTAATGGATTTTATATTTTAATGTTGCATTCAAAATTTACCTTGCATTCCTGTAATAAGCTCCACTCAGTCCCTTCTTATTTATTGCTGGATTTAATTTGCTAATACTTTGTTAAGGATTTCTGTGTTCATGTTTATAATGGACATTGATCTATACTTTTCTTGTAAATTTTCTGGAAGACTTGTATAGAATTGATATTTCTCCTTTAAATGTTTGGTAGATATTACCAGTAGAACCATTTGGACCTAGAGTTTTCTTTTTGAAATTTTTAACTACAAATTCAGTTTTTAACAGATATAGGATGATTTAAGTTACCTATTTCTTTCTCAGTAAGTAGTCTGTGTCTTTCAAAGCATTTGTTCATTTCATCTCAGCTATCAAACTTGATGGAATAAAGCTATTCATAACATTCTCTTATTATTTTTTAATGTCTATAGGATCTATAGGGATATCCCCTCTTTCATTCCTGATATTACTAATTTGTTTTTTCTTTTTCTATTAGTCAGTTTGGGTAAAGTTTTATCAATTACATTGGTCTTCACAAAGAACTAGCATTTTATTTCATTGATTTTTTTTCTCCATTGTTTTTGTTTTCAATTACATTGATTTCTGCTCTTTACTATTTCCTTCCTTCTGTTTATGTTCAGTTTAATTTGCTCTTTTTCTATTTCTTACAAGCTTAGATCATTGATTTGTAATCTTTCTTTCTCATATAAGCATTTAATTGTATAAATTTCACTGTAAGCACTGACTTAGCTGCATTTCACAAATTTTGATATGTTGTATTTTCATTTTGATTTATTTGAAAATATTTTCTAAGTTCTCTTGTGATTTATTCTTTGACATATAGGTTATTTAGAAGTGTTTTTGCTTAATTACCAAATATTTGGGGATTTTTCCATTTATGTATTAGTGATTTCTAATTTAATTATTTTTGTGGATCTAAAAACATAAACTGTACCATTTCAACCTTTTAAATCTGTTGAGTTTTATTTTATGGCCCAGAATACTGTCTATCTTGGTGAATATCTCATGTGTTCTTGAAAGAAATGCATTTCCTGCAAGCGGTGAGCAGAATGTTTTATAAATGTCAATTAGATCAAGTCGGTTATGTTATTCATGTCTTCTGACTTTCTGGATTTAATTTGCTAACATTTTGTCTATTTTATCAATCACAAAGAGAGAAGATTGAAATCTTCATGCATGCAGGCATCCTTGCATACAAATATATACAAGCATATACAATATGACAATCAAAATTAAGTACAGATTATACTTTTAAGCTTTTCCCCACTTATTAAAAGTATTGCACGTTCACTGAAAAGAAATTTTAAAATTCAATTAAGTACTCATCCTACTACCTAAGGTGATTTTACTTATTAGTCTTATTTGAATGAAATGATATCTAGAGTGTCAAAGTACCAGGCACGGTCCTGGCCCTATCCACCATCTCAGATCCACAGCCAGAGGGCAGGCTGGAATGCTTGGCTTCCTGCCCACTCCTCAGAGGCCATCAGACATTCATTTATTATAGTTCTACTAAACTGAAAAAGAATCTTTTCTACTTCCTGGCTTTCTGATACTATATAGATCTCTAAAGACTTTTCCAAGCTTAAGAATCTTAAGAATTCTTTTTCTTCCTATAAGATGCCAGTATAATCTGAGTACACTCCTATATGATAAGACATCCTGCTACCTAATATTGTATTTTATTACTATTAGAAATAATAAACAATATTAAAGATAGGATCAAAATAAGGCTAAAATCAAATATTAAAAATTTAAGTACGAAAAAAAAATTTAAGTACAATATCTATAAGATTAACTGAAGTCCAAAGAGAAAAGCAATATCTGCAATTCATACATTTGAAAATATTTACTGAGTGCCTACTGTGTGTTAAGCACTGTTCCTGCTGCTGAGAATAAAGTAGTGAAGAAAGTAGACAGTCCCCGTGACCATTCTACGGGATGGAGGAGACACACACACAATCAACATAAATATATTACATGCTAGAGAGTGAAAAGTATAACAAAGAAACAAAGCATAATCAGGAAGATGGGGAAGCAGGGAATGTGGTTAATACTTACATAGTCAGGAAAGTCCTCATTAATTAAGACGACAGGAGAAAAGAAATCATATGGATATTTATAGGGGAAATATCGCAGACTGAGGAATCACACTTTTTGAGGTGGGAATGTTTGTTGGAATGTTTGAGGAACTAACTATAAAGAGGCACGTGGTCTGCAATTTTGAAAGGGATAATAAATTAGATAGTGACATACTATTTTCAGCTAGTTAGTCCATATGGAGTCGCCTATTCAAAGCACACCTTAAAAACTTAGAAGTTCATAATTTTTCATTTAAATGTGGTAATTAGGTCAGGAAAATTCCCACACTTCCCAAAGGAAGTATTTTTCAAAATCCTTCTAAAACCAAAAAAAAAAAAAAAAAAAAAAAAAAAAATCCTTCTAAAACCAATACTAACTTGTCACAAAAACCACTATCATCCTGTGTTACAGAAGTGCATATTATATTCTGCATTTATCTCTAAAGAGAAAAACAAAGGCAAAGACAGAGAGATATGGAAATAATAAGTACCTATTCTTTCAGAGGGCACTAATAAAAACAAAGAAAAGCAGAGCCCTTTTCTCACTTAGGAAAATAAATTACCTCAGAAAAAAACTGAAAAACATTAGCCTACAATTACTATTTAAAATCAAACAAATGCAACTTTTAAAAGTGAATTTTCATATTTTACATAGGATTAAGTCAAGCAACCAGCATGAATTAATAAAATAAGTATACATACTTAACTTTTCCACTCAATCAAGTAACCCTACAAAATATTTTTTAAATTCCCTTCGCCAGGGAAAACATGGATTTGAATTTATCATTTTAACCAACTACAATAAAATTTAAAAGATAAGCGTCATCCAGGATAAACTTTACAGCCTTTGACTTCACGAGGGATTACATCATATAATCCAAAATATGAATTAAAAAGCCATTAAGAAATGTAGAACTTTTTATATGCCACATTTTCTCCTTTGACTTCTTGCTTGGGTTTATAAATCTCAAAGGCTGTGTGGTAGCTTACCATCTTGATACATATTACAAAGATCCAAGCTTTTTAAGTTTCCAAACACAAATCTAAAAACTATAAAATCATAACTAAATCTTATCTCAGTTTAAGGAATTTTCTTATCTTGTTGAGATGATGTCTGGCTGAAATTGAAAACCCTGATAATACGAAATGTTGCTGAGGCTGCAGAATAAGCAGAACTCTCCTATGCACTGCTACTGGGAAAGCAATCAGTCCACACTTATACCTTGTAGCTTACCCACCGCAAAGCCTTGCAAGATACCCACATCTTCAGATTTACTCATCACAGTCTCCACTATGGAAAGTGGGGTCAACAGTAATCTCTCAAGGTCTCCTTACTAACACTTTCATTACTATCACTCCCAATACTCTAAAATGTGATAGTCAACTTCTGGCCATTTGGAGCAAACCAAATCCTAAGAGTATAAGACAGCACCAAACATAATATAATATCTAAATCTAAAATATTTATAAAACTGACAAATACGGCCGTAAGAGAAACTACAGAAATAGGCCTAGGCAATTTCATGTAGTTTTAGTAGTTAATATTTACCTCAGTGTGACAAAAGTAATACAAAACATACACAGAGAGTCAATAATGAGATGGAAAAAAGGACTGACTATATAGGAACTTTTACAAACAACATTTAAATCTGCTTCAGACTCCAACTGTGAAAAAAAAATCTCAACAGATGAACAAATTTCAGAAGATGGTGATATTTACTATAGCAATTAGACCATGCTACCTTTAACACATCATCTGTTTTACATTTTCTTCTAATTATATTAGTTGATATTATAAGTCAGTGAACTTAACATAAAAGAAAACAAAGAAAAAGAAAAAAAGCGACAAAAAGAAAAAACTTACCGGGATTGAAAATTCCTCAGCCAAATACTTCAAGGAGGCCGCTTCTCTTGCCAAGAACTTGTTTCTTTCTCTCATGTTGCCCTGAAGTTGTGTATCAAACTCCTTTCTTACCACAGAAGCAACAGAGTCAATAATTACAAGTTTAACTCCCTTTGAAATAATCTCTTCTTCCAAAGATTCGATTCTGTAAAATTCAATTCAATTCAATTCAAAATTCAATTCAATTCAATTCTATAAAAGCAGAATTTGCAAAACGGTAGATAAATGTAAGACATAATATAAAACAGGGTATTGCAAACATTAACCAACTTAAAAAGAATAACAACAAATTGTTCTTCCATAAGTTACAGTAATGATTGCAAATATTCAATAATCAAAACTTACTTCCAGCTCTTCTGTACATAGAGCACTCTTTTGAAAATGCACCAAAATGTTTCCATTTAGTTTCATTCTCTGGTTCTCCTATGATACTGCTAACTTTAGGATAAAGCTTATCATAGCCCATCTGCAAAATGGTCCCCATTTACTCCCACCTTGTATTGACAGCCTTGTGCAGTCCCCTCCCACATTTACCAGGGTTGGTCTAAATGACCAAGAGCATATGACAAAACGATGGTATGTCACTTCTGAGAGTAAGTTATAAAAGACTACAGCTGCCATATTGGACTCTCTCTCACTTGCCCCCTCTCTCAGATTACTCTCTCTGGGAGACACAAGTTGCCATGTTGTTAATAGCCTTATGCAGAGGCCCACATGGTGAGGAACAAAGACCTCTGGTCAACAGCCAACAAGGAAGGGAGGCCTTCCAGCAACTACACGAGTGATCCTGAAATTCTCCAAGATTCCCAACCCCGTTTGAGCCTTGAGATGACTACAGCCCTGGCCAACAGCTTGACTGCAACCTCTTCTGCAACCCCGAGCCAGAAACACTCAACTAAACCACTCCTAGACACCTAAACCTCTGCTACTATGCGAGATAATACACATTTGCTGTTTTAAGCTGCTGAATTTTGGGGATAACCTGTTGATGGCACAACAGATAATAACACAACCCTTAAATAATTAATTAAATCTAAAACATTTCACTCATTCACCATGTTTTTATTTTTAAAGAAATATTTCATCCAATAGGCTGTAGCAAATAAAGAACACTGAAATAATTATTTCCCATAACCCTAATACATATGTAGAGACTTTTTTCACTCAGCTGAAAACATAAAAAACAAAAAATTAATCTTCAAAGTATTACTAAAATACCCAAATTTAAAGCAGCATACCTTTGCAGAACTTCATCACAGCTGAGTTCCCGATAAAGATGAACCTTACTGCTTGTTAAAAGTAATTTTTCTTCAGTGTTAAAATATCTGGGAAAACGAGATTCTGCTATCTCAACCAGTCTATAGGGAAGAAAAATAGCACAAGTGAAAATAATTAATGATATTTAAGGCTATAATGCTGAACTTCTAATGAATTTTACTTAGGAAACTCATAAGCCACAAGTAACACTAGAACAAAAATAGAGCAGGTATAAGCAAAATAAACCTTCCTTTATAAGCACTAAAAGAGGTCAGCAGCCAGAGCACGAGACTAGCAAGGGCTTTCAGATCTCACCTAAGGTTAAGTAAGCAACAATGTATCTGAGGTTTATCTTTCTAGGAATAGATACATTTTTTAATAAATGATAATTTGACTAGCAGCTGTAAGATATGTTTAGTAAATAAGAAAGTTTATTTCATCATCAATGAAAGAAATACATTTGAACAAATATATACTATCATTCTAACAATCAAATATCAGTAAGTCTCCATGTCTCAGAACAGAAAAACATACTTTCTCAATTAAAACAATATATACAAAATAAATTGCTATCTAATAGCTCTTGGTAAACAGACATTATTTTCTATTCATAGAATTGCTGCTATTCTTTTCTTCGATCTCCTGTTGAGTTTGTAGGTGTTCAGAATGGTTTGATAACTATCTAGCTGAATTCCTGGGACCAGATGAAATTTAGGTCTCCTACTCCTCCACCATCTTGCTCCTCCCCCCCCCAGGAAATTATTTTCTAAACAAATAGATGTTGTCCAATATTTCCTTAGTAGAAAAAAAAGGATTTTCTACATTCTGAACTCAAAGCCAGATCTAATGCATGGGGTAGGCCAAGTGTAGGAGAGTGACAAGGCCAAACAGATTCAAGTATCATCATTAATAGCTTAAGACATGGAGCTCAGTATGAGAAATTTCAAACGTGTCTGGTTAAAAATACGAAAGTGTAAATCTTTGAGTATACCTGCCTCTTATTTAAAATGATAATTTATCAGCCTGATACTTAACTATCCAAGGATGACTGGGAGGAAGGACTATAAACACAAACATCACTCTATACATTACGTTCCATTTAAAGACGCAAAAGTACAGTGTTTTCATTTCTAGATAGTTAATGAGTCCCAAGAAGAGGCTGAGAACTTCAAAGAGATAAACAAATTCCTCACATATATTATAATCAGAAATAAAAAAGAAACATCTAAAATAAAGAGAGAAAACTGGTCAATATTTTTAAAGTATATTTTAAACAATTTGGGAAAAAAAAGGCATCATTAGGTTGAACAGGAAAAGGAAAAATTACCAAAAGATGTGTAAAGACTGAGAACAAAATGGATCAAATGAGCATTCAGATGAAGTACATGAGAGAGAAAGAGAGACACAGGGTGGAATAAAGCAGAAAATGAGGTAAGCGATGAAAGCAGGAAAAAATGAGTTGACACTGGCACAGGCAGGACAGGCACATTGTAAGGATTTGAGGAAAATGTGTAAATTTCTTGATTAGGGCAACTATTTGCTGACTTTGGAGCCAGTCAGAGAAGTCAGCTTGGGACCCACTGATAAGTATGGCAACATCTGCTAGAAACATGGAAGTTTTTCAAAACTGGATGTCCAGTTTATTAGGTACTGAGTACTTATCTCAATCAGTGAGTACCTAACTCATTGGCAACAACAAATGAACAACTGACAGACAATAATAATTTTCTGCCTTCAACACCAGGCTGAATTTCAACTGGTGCCTTGAATGGTAAAAAGCTCTGGAACTTATTACTGCTCTCTCGTTCTATTAAGGCCCTTCACAAGGAAGGTGGTCAATGTATGAACACAAAGTGACTTTATTCACAGTTACCATGTGAAATAACTGTATCAAATTGTTATTCATATACCAATATGCTTTCTATAATCAGTTTCTCTAGGTATTTTGTATTTTAGAAGATATCTAAAAATATATATAAATCAAAAACCAAATACACATGTAGTATCTATATGCCTCACACTAATTAGAGCAATTTCTTGTGACAATCTTCATCACAAAGATCTTTCCTGGCGAGAGTAACAGAAGAAGAGATCCTATCTTTTGCTCCCAGACATTAATTACATAAAGTTTGAAAGCAATGCCATCTAGTGGACATTCTTTTTCATAAAAAGTATTCCTTTCAAGTATGCACTTAAGATTCATTCATTCAAAACATAATTATTGAGGGGCACCTGGGTGGGTCAGTTGGTTAAGCAACCAACTCTTGGTTTCAGCTTGGGTCATGATCTCACAGTTGTGGGATCAAGCCTCGTGTCAGGCTCTGTGCTCAATGTGGAGTCTGCTTCAGATTCTCTCTCCCTCCCCGTCACTAACTTTCTCTCTCTCAAATAAATATTTTTTAAATACATATTTATTGAGGACCTACTGTATGCCAGGCACCATTCTAGGTGCTAAGGATGTGACAATGGACAACAACAACAACAACAACAACAACAAAAACAAAAAAACTTCCCTCATGGAACTTACAGTCTACTGAGAGAGACAAACAAATACATTTTACACATCAGGTAATAAGTGCTCTAAAGAAAAATGACCCAGAATGAGGGCACAGATTGTGAAAGACGGAAGCAATTGCTATTTTACGTAAAGTGGTCTGGGAAAGCCTCTTCAATAAAGTGAATTTGAGCAATGGTTTAAAAGAGATGAGAAAATGAACCATTTGATATCCAGTGAAGGAGAGAATAGGAAAAGAGAATTATATATAACAAGTGCCTGGGGTGATCAAGGAATAACAAACAAGGAGGCTAACGTAGCTGGAAATTAGGAAGCAAGAAGGAGAATAAAAGTAAATAAGGTCAGGATGCCTGGGTGGCTCAGTGGGTTAAGCATCTGCCAGGGTTCACGGGGCACCTGGGTGGCTCAGTGGGTTAAAGCCTCTGCCTTCGGCTCAGGTCATGATCTCAGGGTCCTGGGATCGAGCCCTGCATCGGGCTCTCTGCTTGGTGGGGAGCCTGCTTCTCCCTCTCTGCCTGCCTCTCTGCCTACTTGTGACCTCTCTCTCTGTCAAATGAATAAATAAAATCTTTAAAAAAAAAAAAGCATCTGCCAGGGTTCTGGGATCAAGTCCCACATAGGGCTCCCTGCTCAGCTGGGAGCCTGCTTCTCCCTCTGCATCTGCGCCGCCCCACTACCTATGTTTCCTCTAACTCTCTCTCAAATAAATAAATAAAAATCATTTTTAAAAATTAATTAATTAAAAAGGAAATGACGTCAGAGTGCTAGCCAGGGGCCAGGATCACGTAAGATCCTTAGGACTGTGGTATTTTGTTTAGATATTATTTAGTAAAATAAGAAAATTGGAAGCAGAACTGACATAATCCGACTTTTTTTTTTTTTTTTTTAAGAATCATTCTATCAGATGGAAGAGGGGCTGTACATGGGGCACGAGTGAAAACAAGACCAGCTAGTACAGTAGTCCAGATAAGAGATGATGGTGACTTGACCTGGGGAAGAGCTCAGTTGATTAGAAGTCACTGAACTCAAGGTATAGTTCAAAAGCTGAAGGAATTTCTTGACTAATTGGATGAGCATCTAGAGGAATGGAATTACCATTCATTGAAGTGGAGAAGACTGGATTCGTTCCAGGTTTTTGTTATTAGTTCCCCCTGTTACTTCACAGCTCTTGTATAAAAGGAAATTTAAATGCTTTACATTAGTGACCACATGACAACTTGAAACAAAACACATGCTTAATGTAAAAAAAAAAAAAAAGTTTTCCAAAATTCTAGTTGAAATATAGCATCATAAATGTGCTGAAATAGAAGTTTCTGGTTTCTCAAAGCTTCTTGTACATATGTGATATTTTCCTGTTCATTAATTCAGTATGTATTTGTTCAGCAGTGTGATATAAATACAACAATGTGAATCTATTAGTCCTTTATGGATTCCAGATAATTCCAAAGTTTTGTTTTCATAGTAAGTACTTATGAATTTCATTTCTATCTTAGAACCTCTTCAAGATCTTCCCACTAATTCACCTAGATTCACAAATGATAAGGCAGCTAAAATTAGACTAAAGTGAAATGTACCCAGGCCCATGAAACCATCTTAAAAAATGTCTCTCTCTCTCTCCACTATTGTTTGCCCCCAGGTCAAAGATCCTCGATTCATGCCAACAAGCAAATAGGTAAATGGTCCTAAGACCACACTGGTAATTACCTTCCTAATGACCCAAAGTCATGGCTAGCCACTAACACTACATTCCTCCCTTCTGATACACTGATTCAGAAAGAGTGACACTTTATAAATAGTTGGGTAGGAATTGGAGGGCACTGGCTGTGGGGTACCTGGCACCTTGCAAGTGACAGGCAGCTCCTCAGATCTAAGCTTGGCCACTGCTTCCACACAGAAAAATACAACATACACCTCTCCTTTGTACATGGAGCTCTAATAGTTACAATTTTACATGTTTGTGATTATTTAATGTCTTTCTCTCCTGTTGAACTACATATTTCTTCCTAGTTTTCAGAGCTTTTCTGATTTCATGACAACTCAGGACTGTCCACTTCTACCTCCTAAATTCCCAATCCTATATTCCACCTCCCCAGGCCCCCACCTTCCAGAGTCCCGGGCCCCATCTCTTGCTTCAATCCCTCAGTTTGCCTCACACATACCCACCTGCAGTTCTAAGACCCAGCTTTATCTTCCTTCGTCCATTTTTTTCCTCCCAAAATTGTATTTTGAAAACCTCTATTACTATTTACCATCCTTCCTTTTTTATTCTTAACCTCTAGTTCCATCTTTTCCCAATTACCTTCAACAGGGATAATACAGTATTCACTCAATTCACATATACTAGAATTCTCATGGTCGCCAAAATTTCTGTACAGGTCACTAGATTAATCTATTTATCCATATTCTCAAGGCATATATAAGCATAGAGTGTCTAAGACCATATCAGATCTTAAGCATAAGTCCAATAGGTTAAACAAATAAATACAGACTCTTCTGAATCAATCAGAAAGGGGGACCCAGAACTCTTCTTGCTTAGCATTCCCCTCTCCCCAAGGCAGTCCTTGAATACCTGAGGGTTAGTACCAGACTCTACTACTACGTAATTATTAATTATTTTGAAGATACAATTTTAGTCTCAGGTGAACAAGCATACTTAACATACTATTTTAGATTATCTTCTCAAAGATGTAAAAATGCACTAGTGTTATTGCTTTAAAAAACAAAACTGGTGCGCCAGGGTGGCACAGTTGGTTGAGTGACCAACTCTTGGTTTCTTTTGGCTTGGGTCATGATCTCAGGGTCATGATATCGAGCAGTACCAAGACAGGCTCTCTCATGGAGGGGACTCTCTCTCCCTCTCCCTCTGCCCCTCCCCACCGTGCATGCACACGCTCTTTCGTTCCCTCTCCCTAAAATAAATAATCTTTAAAAGTATATATATATATATAACTAATCTTTCCAAAGTGTTTTTAAATACATCACCTGCAAGGTTTTCTCTTTTTTTAATGCATTTTAAATGTAAGCAAGTTTTATTTACTCCTCCTTTGTTCTTTCCCTCCTTCTTGATAAAAAGGTATCTTGCAATTTATTATTAAAATCAAAAACTACAATTATTTCCCACTTTTTATCACTTACCCTAAATTCTCTATAAGCAAATTGAGTTTTTTGTTTTGTTTTGTTTTGTTTTTTTAAGAGTGAGAGGGAGAGGGATGGGGGGCTGGGAGGGTTACAGGGAGAGAGAGAGAATCTTAGGCAGGCTCCATGGCCAGCATGGAGCTCAATGTGGGTCTCAATCTCATGACCCTGAGATCATGACCTGAGCCAAAATCAAGGGTTGGACACTTAACCAACTGAGCCACTCAGGCACCCCTTTACACAAATCTTTTAACCTTCCTCAGAATAATCCTTCAATTCACGTTCTCATTTGTGCTGATCAAATAGCTTGCTTGTTAGCACATAATGAAGACGCTGCTACATACGGAGGCATACAGAAAGCTAAAACATTCTTCTTGTCTCATTTTCCATGCTTTTACCTCTTCTCTAAGTCCAGAAACGATCCCAGTGGTGACAGACACTACTAATTACCTACCAATATCCATTCCCACTTCTTCTTTACTATGATAACCCCAATTTTACTCAGGCAGCAATATTAACCAGTCCCAGGAAACTCATCATGCTTATTATACCAATATTTCCCCCCTCCTTTTGCCACCCTCCCTTGCATATAGGGGTGGCTCAGTGGGAAATCTGCATGACAATTCCAGAGGATGAAAAGGAAATCAGCAGAGGGAAAGAGACAGCTATTCTGGGAAAAACATATTTTCCTGATAGAACAGATAGCTGGCATTTTCCCTTCCCACTGACTGAATAAAATGCCTAAAAATGCACCAGCTCTAGTCTGCCTGTCCTCACTGCACGGCAGACTCAGTGCCCGCAACCACCCGCTCACTGTTCTGTGGATATTCAGTGCCTTGCAGCAGAAAGCTTTCCTAACTGATTAACTAACTTTCCTCCAATAAATCTAAATAGGGGTCAAGCAGCGCTGTAAAAGCACAAATGAAACGGGACCAGGAAGTAGAGAGCCAGCTCCAGTCTCTGACCTGCCATGACGAACTCTCCAGAAGGAGGAGATACTCCAGAAGGAGGACTGGTACTTTTGATTCCACCTGACCCTATCACCACACCTCAGAATGCAATCCGTGTGGCAGCCAGATGACCACACTCTTCAAGCCTGTGGAGAACAGACTAGAAAAGTAAAAACAATATAAATTTCAACCCCTATCCTCCAATGACCTTCATTAAGGCTCCTTGTGAATTATGAAACATAAGTCCAGGGCACCTGGCTGCCTCAGTAGAGCAACCAACTCTTGCTCTTGGGGTTTTGAGTTTAGCTCCACATTGGGTGTAGAGATTACTTAAGAATAAAATCTTAAAAAAAAAAGAAGGAAGAAACATAATTCCAATAAAGGGACCAAAATTTTACTTCGTTTCCAACTTTTCTTTGGCTTGTTGGTTGAAGGTTAGTCACTGACATTTTAAACAGTACCTTTCATTTGGACAACCTAAGTGAACTAATGTCTTTATCAGTGTTAGCATCAAATATATTTCCGTGTTCAGATTTCCAGGGGTTTCATATATTTATGCTTCCGTTCTTTTTTACCATTTATTCAAGATCCAAATAAGTTCATCACATTGGAACTGACCAATACATCTTTTTTCCCCAGCTTTATTGAGATATAACTGGCATATAACATTGTGTAAGTTTAAGGTATACAATGTGATGAGAGCAATATACCTTTCAAATCTCTTTTAATCCAAAGGTTCCTCCTCCAACTCTAACTCCAACAATCATTTGTTCTGTCATTTCCCACAGTTTGGATTTTGTTGACTGCATCTCCTGGTGTTAACATGTTCCTCTCTTCTCTGTATATGTTGTAAACTAGTAGATGGATCTGAAAGCTTGATCACAGTCAGGCTTGACTATTCTTCCATCAGGAGGTACCACAATGACTAGTTTTCTTTTTGTGATGCTTGTAGCCTTTATGTTTATGAACTATTTTCACTCATGACACTTCTGACATCAAATATTTGGGTTTTCCATACCAAGCAATTCTTTAATTCCCTATGGACACCAACTGGGTATCAGACACTTAACTACCAGGAGTTAACTCAGACTCCACAGGGTAAGGGCTCAGACCCACAAAACTACCCCTCCTACCTTAAGACCCTAATCGCAAGTCCTAGACCTCTGGGACTATTATTACTACTACTACTACTTCTGACCAAATGAGCAACTACAAAAAAGGAGTTCCCACTCCCCCCTCCTCAAGTTCAACAATTTTGCTAGAATGGTGCACAGAACTCAGGAAGGCACTTTACTTACTACTACCAAATTATTACAAAGAATAAAAGATACAACTCAGGAGAGATTGGGGAGGGCTCCATGGCACACCACCCTCCCAGCACCTTGTGTTCACAAACCCAGAAGCTCTCTAAACGCTATCATTTAGAGGTTTCTGTAGAGATCTCATTACATAGGCATTAATTGATTAAAGCACTGGGCATTGGCAATTAATCATTTACTAGCCTCTTTCCCTTCCTCAGAGGTTGGGGGCAATGGGTGGAGCTAAAAGTTCCCACTCTATAATCACATGATTGGGGGAAAAAAAAAATCACATGATTGGCAACCAGCTCCCATCTGAAGCTATCCAGGGGCCTACCAAAAATAATCACATTAACATAAGCTCAGGTATGTTTGAAAGGGGATGATTACAGATAACAAATGATGCACCTGGCACCTCTATTAACTCAGGAAACTCCAAAGGTTTGGAAGCTCTTTGACCGAGAATCAGGACAAAGACAAAATATGGATTTCTTATTATATCACAGTATTCAATGCCTAGGTCCATTAGATTGTTGGGGTTTGTAATTTGATGATATTCTATCATTCCTTCCTCATTTACTGCTGGAATACTCCTGTAAAAAGACCTATTGTTACTCAATAATACAGTTCATACAGAAAAAGAATAGATGTTTGATTTCCCTTTTTTTAACTCATTTTCAAACTAATGAGTTGCTTCTCCAAATTTTCCAATACTGTCAATTAGCTGCTTTTCATTTCTTTATATTATAGACTCATGAATTTAAACACAGTTCATAGGTTTTAATCTTCTATCATTATTATCTTATTGGTGGTCAGTTTGTCTCATCTTTGGCCAGTGGGAGCCTGTTCAGGTTGATTCCTGAGTCCTAAGTAGTCTTTGATAGCTTCCTTGTTATCTGATATGATGTTTCAGACTCAAAAATTTCCTGCACCAGTGCTAGAAACAGCCATTTCCCCTAGAACCCTCACTCCTTTTAGTAGGAAATGGTATCTGGTTTTCGCAGTTTGAGAGTAACGCCTGTCCATTCATTTATCAAACATTTTCTGAGCAGTTAATATGCGTCAGTCACTAGATTTGGCTTTGAAGATACAAAGATATAACACAAACTCACAAAGCTGACAAACCTATGGCATATACTTAAAATAGATAACAAGAAACAGAACAAAACAAATAAATTCTAGGCAAAATAATCCATTTGGAACTTATCTGGTCAGGAAATACACTTTGATCTAACTAATATCCTTAGAGAGAAATAAGAGAGAGACGTGATTCATAATGACACAGTTAAAGACAGACTCAAAAAACTATACCTATACTACACCTTGACTAAAAGAACAGAATTGAATCAGTCTCCAGAACTATAAGTACTCCTGCTCACAAAGGCTAATCAGAGCAGGGGAGGAGGGGTATCAAACTTATTTGCAGGTGTACAGAATTACCCAAATAACCAAATGCCTCCCATAGAATGTTAAATGTCCCTGCCAAACTAAGGAAATCTTTCCAAGCACAGATACACTTACTAACAGTGTGTTTCTTACATTGAATGCCATACTTTTGCAAAGATTAAAGTGAAATATTTCTCAATCAAAATGTATTTTGAAATGTGCAACTTTTCCATTCACTAAGATTTTACTTCAACTAGAAATTAGTTACAAAGCACCTTACCTTTTGCCTTTTTTATTAATTTTCCCTCTTCCCCATTTTCACTTACATCCCTCCCTCATTTCTTCAACTTCTTTCTTCCTGACTTTCTGCAAAACACAGCTTATCCAGGAACCTCACTTAAACCAATGACAAAGGGATAGAAAAGACACAAAGAAACTGCTTGCTGTGTTAAAAGGAAAATTCATTTAAAACAGTATCTAGCATTCTGTATTCTCACAAAGGTAAATGTTAACCTTTGAAAATGTTATATGCTATAAGTTACAAAATAGAACATTACAATGGAAAAGAATAAAATCTCCCACCTTTCAGCACTAAATGCTGACTCTGTGTCGATGTACACAACAGCTCCTTCTAATCCTCCCATGTTGGTGGGTAACGTGGCCAAAATGCTCATCATTATACAAAACTGAGTTTTTCCACAACCTGGTGGGCCTGTAATCTAAAAAAAAAAAAAAAAAAAAGTTATTTACATAAACATCATGAGCTAGTCAAAGCAAAATCCTTTTAAGAACTTGCGACTTGCACAGTCCCACTAACCTGGGTTCTTGGAGTTCCTTAATGTTTCTTAACATTCCTTAGAATGTTCGTTAAACATTCTAATACATCCATTGGAAGGAATGAAGTCCTTCCCTATATGTCCTGGTTGATACTAGTTAGATAACCATCTTTGGGAAAAATGAGAAAACAGTCACTCAAATCATGCTCTGTGTTCTGTAGTTCAAATGAAAAGCTTTCGCTGAGAGAGGCTGGAGGGTGCATTTATATATTCAGAACTGGGAGTTATATATCTTTTCCTCATTAGGACATTTATAAAAGGAACTTGAAAATATTTAAGAAGCTTTAATAATTGGTTTAGCATTTCTTATGAATTGGCCTTTTAGAACAATTTTGTACCAGTACCTTAAAAAGCTACTTTGATCTTTATTGTGAACAGTAAAGAATTTAGGGGTGAAGAATACTGATGTATACAATTTATTTTCAAATGCTTCAGCAAAAAAAGTGTTTTTGTGTATGTGTGTACAGAGAATGATTAAGCAAATGTAACAAAATTCAACAATTGTTGACTCTAGGTGATCCACACTTTGAAGTGTGTTTTGAGATTTTAGTTGGTGAAAGCTATTCCGAGATTATAAAATTTGAAATCAAGAGGCTAGAAATGGAAAAAATGGAAGTTCTCACGTCCAACTAGAGGTAATTAATAAAAATTAATTTGAAAATGTTAAAAAAATATCCCCTTTAAACATATGCTATTTGTCACACTGGCTGTGACATCCAAATTTTAAGAACCGAAACACCATCCCTTTTGTAAAAATAACACTAATAATTGTAACACAATTTTTCACAAAGCAAGGGAAAGAACAAGAGGGAAGGAGGAAAGAAAAAAATCTGAGAGAGATGAAAAAGTCTGAGCTAAGACTGAGACAGACTATAAATATTTGAATAAACTGTCTTAGATACATCATGAAGTAGAGAGAAATAAGCAGGGATGACCCGTGAGTCTACATCATTTATGCCAGTGGTTCTCAAACAAGTGAGCACTGGAATTGCCTGGCAAGCTTATTAACTGGCATCTCTGGTTCAGTAGGTCTGGGATGCGGCCTGAGAATTTACATTTCTAATAAATTCCCAGGTGATTCTTATGCTGCTGTACACTTTTGAGAACCATAGTCTTAAAATTTAGACTAAAGCTAACCTTCATTTATCAAGGCTCAATATTAAAAAACAAAAGCTCGCAAGTTAGAAACTGTGTGCTGATTTATTATAATCTCTAAACAGTGATTTAGACTTTCAGAATAAATTGTTGCTACCAATAACAGTTTGCCAGATCATGAGTAATCAATGAAAAGGGGTCTCCAAACTTTTTAGATTATAGTCTGACCAACCAAAAACAAACAAAATTTATTATGGTCTTCCAATGTATGCATATTTATTATACACATACTATTTTACTAATACATTCTATATAATATAAAGCAAACATAAAATAGGGATTAAAAATTTTAAAATAAGCATTTAAAAATAGTTTTGTATCTTATTTTTTTTAAAGATTTATTTTTATTTATTTATTTGACAGACAGAGACACAGCGAGAGAGGGAACACAAGCAGGGGGAGTGGGAGAGAGAAAAGCAGGCTTTCTGCCAAGCAGGGAGCCTGATGCGGGGCTTGATCCCCGGACCCCGGGATCACAACCTGAGCCAAAGGTAGATGCTTAATGAGAGCCACCCAGGTGCCCCTTATTTATTTGTTTAAAGATTTTACTTATTTATTTGAGAGAGAGCATGTGCACAAGCACACACGAATGGAGGGGAGGGCGGGATGAAGAGGGGGCAGGGAGCCCATGTGAGGCTCCATCCCAGGACCCCGAGATCATGACCTGAGCAAAAGGCAGACACTTAACAGACTGAGCCACCCAGGTGCCCCTCATATCTTATTAGTTGTACAGATTCTTTTTTTTTTTAAGATTTTATTCATTCATTTGAGACAGAGAGATAGAGAAAGAGAGACACAGAGAGAGCATGAGCAGGGGGAGAGGCAGAAGGAGAGGGAGAAGCAGACTCCCCGCTGAGCAAGGAGCCTGACACAGGGCTCGATGCCAAGACCCAGGGATCATGACCCAAGCAGAAGGCAGATACTTAACCAGCCATTCAAGCATCCCCAGATTTTTTTTTTTAATAGATTTATTTATTTATTTGAGAAAGAGCCTGAGCCAGGGCAAGGGGGAGGGGCGGGGAAGAGAGAGACTCTCAAGCAGATTTCCCACCAAGCACGGAGCCCAAAGCAGGGCTCAATTCCACCACCCTGAGATCATGACCTGAGCCAAAATCAAGACTCAGATGCTTAACTGTCTGAACCACCCAGGTGCCCCCAGATCTTTTCATTCTCATAAAAACTTAACACTTTTAGTGAAACAATGATAATAATGAAAATAACAAATGAAAGTATATTATTACTTAAGTATTTTGTCATTCAGTGATTGAAATGTCAGGTCCTAAGTTCCACATATTTCAGTATTTACATGCAATGGCTGTGTAGTTGAGAAGAGGATAATTGCAAAACGTAAGAACTGAAATTTTTAAAATACATCACTCATACTTACTATTTTCATTTTTCAATAACTTCCATCAGTTAGCAAAAAAGTTTTTGTTGAACTTTGGTTAATAAATTTCCATCTTTCCTCATGTCGATCAATTGTTCTTACAACATAATCAAAAAATATTGCATTTTAAGATTTTTAACAATTAGTTTAAAAATAAAAACTCTTTATTTGGAAGATTTTTCAACAGTATAGCAAATATTGTTACAAGGTTTTTAAAGTATACAGATAACAAAGCTTTCACAAGACTTACTTAGCTTTGACAACAAAAATAACATTATAAAAGAAACATTTCCAAGCAATGATTTTAAAAACACTCTGTATTTTAATCTGTCTTCAAAAAGGCACTGACTTTCTCACTCATTGTTAAACTATTACCTTTACTTTAAAGGGATGTTGTCAGAGTATACCACTGATTTGGGTGGTTGGTTAATTTTTAATCTGCTATGAAGCATATTACATATCCACTTGTCATATAAAAAAGGTCAGCAAATTTGACATATCTTTTCATTTAAAAACATGTTTCACCCATCCTTAGTGGGTAGAATTTAACAGCTCTTTTCTTTGCTGTGAGATCACCAAAGAAGCCCTTGGGATTCAAATGATCTTCATGGTCAGTCCCCATCTCATTACAGAGTGCTATAGAGATTTCACACTTCACTAGTCAGGTTTTTATAAAAATTAACAACACTGATACCATCCTGAAGCACTCTCCACACATCTGACATCAACTTCTGTGTTGCTACAGATTGCCTAAGGATGATGCAACAAAAAAGTTCAAAAATCTTAGAGAGAACATCTGTCCATATACCTACCACTTACTTACCATTTTTACTATTACTATGACTAGACTAGCCTAACCTATCCAACAACGCATCCCTCTATCCATTCATCAATCTATCTCAGGTTTGGTTTGGTTTGGTTTTTTAAAGAATTTATTTTTAAGTAATCTCTATACCCAGTGTGGGACTCAAACTTACAGCCCCGAGATCAAGAGTGGCACGCTCCACCCACTGAGCAAGCCTCAGTCTCAGGTTTTTTTAATGCATTTTAAAGTAAGTCAGAGACATCAATATGCTTTCCCTTAACAATTCAGCATGTATATCATTAATACGAGTTTAATATGTTTGATTCTTTTCTGTTACAAGGTATATTTTACATACAGTGAAATGCATAATCTTAAGGTTACCATTTGATGAGTTCCAACAAATGTATACATACATGCAATCTAACCCCCTATGAGTCAGAACATTACCATTACCTCAGGCAATTCCCTCATAAACACTGTTTTATGTTCAAGAAATGATTTATATTCAAAAATATATAAATAATTTATATATGATATACAAATTATAAAGAATTATATATTATATATAAAGAAAATATATATTATACATAAAGAAAAAATTACATATTATATATAAAGAGAATATAAATAATTTATATTCATATAAACATTGTATTATATTCAGGAAGCTTATTGGGGAGAATATATCTTCTCTGACCCATCTTTAGTTTAATGGAACACACAAAAAATTTAGTTCTTCCTGTATTTCATTACTGAAACAAAATCTAGCTAAAATGATAATCTGGGTCATGGTAGAAACTTCTGTACTTTATATAGCATCTTTCTACATTGAATAATCTGTTTTAATTCTTAACGTTTCAAATAATCTCTAATGATTTCTATATAACTTCTGACAGTATCTGTTCACAAAAGAATCCATTTAAGTTGTTGCCGTATTGTTTTCTATGCTTTATTTCATTCATTTTACTGCAACGGGAAGAATAAGTGTGTCCCTAATGTTATTAATAATGTATGACATTTGGTCTTTTACTATCAAGAAAACTCAAAGGAGGCTTTTAAATATCTATCATTGATTTTAGTGATATTTTTCTACATATTGAATTATGTATCACTTGACTTTTCTTTTTTAATTTTATTTATTTATTTGACAGAGAGAGAGATCACCAGGAGGCAGAGAGGTAGGCAGAGAGAGAGAGGGAAGCAGGCTCCCCGCTGAGCAGAGAGCCCGATGCGGGGCTCGATCCCAGGACCCTGAGATCATAACCCAAGCCGAAGGCAGAGGCTTAACCCACTGAGCCACCCAGGCGCCCCTATCACTTGACTTTAAATGTCACTAAAAACTTATGGAAGTTTGTCTTCCTATCCCGTGTGGTGTTTTTTTTTTTAAAGATTTTATTTATTTATTTATTTATTTATTTATTTGAAAGAAAGAGAGTGAGCAAGCGAGCAAAAGCATGGGAGTAGGGGCAGGAGCAGAGGGAGAAGGATAAGCAGACTCCATATTGAGCACAGAGCCTGACACGGAGCTTGATCCCACAACCCCAAGATCATGAGCTGAGCTGAAATTAAGAGTCAGACGCTCAGCCGACTGAGCCACCCAGGTGCCCTTATCCTGTGTGTTTATCCTTATCCTGTGTGTTTCTTAATTATGCTGGCTTCCTACTATCATTACTCAGTATTTCAAGGGACAAAAAACAAAAGTTTCAATATAAAGGATAATGGATATAATTCCATATATCAAAATATCCTTAGAATTTCAAAAAATTTTGGATGTCTTTTCAGACGGTATTAGATTGTCAGGGATTTACTTCATTAGTCTATGCACGTGGTTCACTTCTAGCACATTATTAGTTTGGACTCCAATATACAGTTTCTTTGCAGGAATCTTTTTGCCATTTGTTTGTTTTGTGAGATTTGGTTTAGTTAAGTCCAAAACCCACCTAACTAGGCATGTAGAACTACAATTCATCCCAGTATGCTGAAAATAAAGGTACAGCAAGGTACCTCTGTCAATCTTCTGTATCATTTCCTCATGGACTATACCTGACACATGACAGTCTGACATACAGACCAAGTGAAGATGCCAGTGTCAATCTATATATTAAATACGCATTAAGGTTTATTTCATTTTTTAGGTTGAAATAGCAATAAAAGTTGAATTTTTTTTCCCCACAACCTAATGGACCATCTTACATACTCTGCTTTGGAAACTGCTAGTTTTAAAGAGCCCCAAACACTTTTTTATCATTATCAAAGACAGCATGGATCAAATTAATTATCAGAAATCAGAGGAAAAGTAACTTTTGTCACAAAAGTTGGAAGTGGATCTAGAAAATGAAAATGGTTACTCTTCAGAGTGCTAACTAATGGGAGGAACAGAGGACTGCCTTTCTATACATACTATCTACACGCCAGGTTTTAAATACATTCTAAGATTTAATGAGCTTAAACCCCTTAAACACTTTGTGATTTTTAGTGGAAAGATAAAACAAGCCACTGTTTTAATTAAAGAAAAAATTAAAGAAAACATATAAAAAAGTCTGAAAACTTAAACAAGTACAACTGGCATTTTTTCTAATTCATTATTTTCACATACTATTCAGTATAGTCTAGGGAAAAATAGAACATTATGTGAATAACATTATAAGATTTCTGGGTTTGTTTGTTTTGTTTTGACTTTGCATTCGAAGTTGGATAACTACATTAAGCTATAATAACTAATTTCTAATTCTTTAGCAATCTCAGATCGTCTTCATACATTTTTCACTCTCTTCCTAGACTCAAAAAAATTTATGCTGCACGCAATTCTGATGGGCTGACTGAAGTTAAATTTCATTATTTCATTATTTTTTCAGGTTTACTTAGTGGGTTAAAACATTTCAACATTAATAATTTTTAGCTTCAGATAGTTTAGCTCTGAATTCTACCAGCCAAACCACAAAGTTTCAAGTTGTGTTCCGTTCCCAGGTTCAGCTCCAATGGTGGTTAGAAAGAGAGAACATGCCAAACCAGAATAGTCTCAGTTAGTTGCTTCTTGGAAACTCTAGAGTGAATACAACATTTACACACAGAAGACACCAGTAAAATACAATCAGCTTCATATAGTTTAGATTCCGGGCTTCGACCCTGCCTGAGAAATAAAAGAACTGAAAGAAAATAACCAGTGGTGAGGATCACTCGAATATCAAGAAGGAAGCAAATATTAATAATTAGTTTAAAGGAGAAAGAGAATTATTCCCAAGAAAAGGAAGTCTAGTTGTACTGAAGTAAAAATGAAGCCTGGTCATTTGAATCTTTAGAGAGACTAATGGTTGAGATGAATGTGAAAGCTGGACCTGACAGGACCTACAACCAAGTAGGTCTCACTGAAGATGGGGCAACTGGACCAGCCACCTGCCAAACCAATACTTCACCCGAGAAAATTTAAGGACTGCCTGGTTCTGATTGGAGCAAAAAGCTTTGGAAACTTCGTATCATTTTTTTAATGATACGCCTCACACATCATTTGTCTCCAATTGCTCTACAATTATGTAGAAATATGATTAGGCCTTCAGACCTACAGAATTCATTTGAAAAATAACTAATTCTCAAAATCCTAAAACAAACAAACAAAATCTCAACCTCAGAAAGGCCAGGTAGCACTTTGCCTTGTGAAAAAAACCTTGATCTTAAATTACTTTAGATCAACATGTGGAAGATTTTATATCTTGGATTTTCTCCACTACTCCTTATTTCATATTAACAACTGCTGTCTTTCAAGCACATGGGAAGGGACAAAAAAGGAGAAGGGAGGGGAACTGGGCAGAAAAACACAGGAAAGTATGGAAATGACAAGTACCCCAAGCTTCACAGTTAAAAAAACCATCAAATAGTATCGAGGGACATAATCATTCATTTAACGATCATATAACATGTGCTATATAAAAGATTCTATGAAATCCTTATGGAGAAAGACGTTTATTTCTAAACCAGGAAGTGAGTGAAGAATTAGGAACAACAATCCAATCAACCACATCTGCTAAACTCCTGTATTAGGACAGAGGCCTGGTTATCTTGCCTTTCAAAACACTGGGCAGGATAAACAAACCACATCAGCGGATTATAGGCAAGGAATGCCAATTGGAAATTTCTCCCTAGTAATCCTACTGCTGTTGTTACACATGGAGCACACCTTAACCTGACTATATTGCGAAGGAGATGAGACCCATCTTGGCCAACCTACACATCCATGAGCAAGAAAAATAGATGTTTGCTGCTGTTGTAAGCAGTGTAAGCAGCCAAAATTGACTAATCAAAAATTCATGTCTTGCACTTCACTGTTTATGCATTTCTAGCACATGCCTGGCCCTTAAAGGCATTTAAGTTTACAATCCTGCCTTCTTAGCTCCTGTGATCTTGCAGGCCACAGATAACCTTGCCAATAATAAAGAAGAAGAACTGTATATTTAACTGTTCTGAGGAAAAATTAGGATGCCAAAATAGGACTCTGGCATCCTGCTCCTACCTTTGGGATAGTAGAATAGTCACTTCCAAAGCAAAACTGACCCACTCAAGGACAGCTGGTGTCCTTAAATCATGAACAAAGCATAGAAATGAGTCAGGAAATACAAATAATGTAAAAATGTGCTACGTCCTTTCTTAGTATTTAGAGCAAGAATCTGGGTATAATCATCCCTCTTAAATGTTGTAAAGATTTGGCAGTCTTCATAGGTTTACTCTTCCAGAGGTACCCTTGAACAAAGATATGCAGATCTTATATCCCTGTCCGTTGACATGAGTTTGGACCAGTAACCTCAGGATATGAAAACACTTTTTTTGGCAATCCCTTTAAATACGACCTTAATTTTACCAAGTCACATTAGCATCTTTATTTTACATTCTTAGCAGGGGTGATCTTGACCCCAAGGGTGAAACCTGTTTCACCCTTGGTTTTGGTGGGGGGGTTAGATTTTACTCTTTTTCCTATCTAAAACACAGATATACAAACATAAACAGGTATACAGTGTATCTGTGGCATTAAAATCTCATGGGGAGGGAGGACTTCATTAGAAAAAAAAAAAAAATGTCTAAAAAGCTCCCAAGGAGAGAAAATGAAAACAGGATTGAGAAACACTGATTTAATCTACATGATCTCCTATGAGAAGGCTACCATGTAATTTGACCTCCACAAAATGTAAACTTTTAAACTTTAAATTTCAAACATATCTTTACTACCCATCATTAGTAATAGCAGATGCGGAATTCGCTGCTTAGATATTCCTTGAGTAAGGAATTTGATGTTCCCAGGAATGAGACAAAGCCCCATAGTTCAATTTCATCTGTGATTCCGCAGAGGCGGTTTCTCTTTGATTTCTCCTCTGCTGCTTCTGCTTTCGGCACGAGGAGTGCTTCTCTACTTCCACTTTTGATCTTGGTCCTGTAACTGCACCTACACAGATTCAGTGACGTTCACATCAATCAAAACTGGGGAATCAGGAAAAAGCAGCTATAAAAATGCCAGCAGAATGTTTCCACTTATTCTTACTCCCTCCGCCGTCTCCAGGCCTCATCTAAGTTTATTCTACCAGTTGCCTAACCTCTCTCTCACCAGATCTGACTTCTACCTCATATCTGGGACTCTAGGTTTGACCTTTTAACCAGAAACAAAGATCATGCAAGGCAATTAATTAGACACCTCCATTGATACCATATTAGTTCTCTATCGCTCTGTAACAAATTACCACAAACTCAACAGCCTAAGACAATACCCATTTCTTATCTCACACTTCTGTAGGTTAGCAGTCAGTCTGGATGGGCTCGACAGGGCTCTCCACTCAGTCTCACGAGGCCAAGATCAAGGTGCCCGCGCAGCCAAATCCACTGCTCTGCTGCTCCGGATCTGAGCTGTTTCCTTTCTGGCCATCATCCAACGGCTGCTCACTGCGTCTAGAGGCCACCTACCTACGTCCCTTCTCACAATCTTTCTAGTTTCTCCTTCTTTAGCCAGAGAAAGCTCAGTTTTCAAGGGCCCATGGAAGCAGATCAGTAGATCTCCCTCTCTTAAAGTCAGTTGTGCCACAGAATATACCATAATAATGGGAATGCTAGCTCATCATATCCGCAGGTTGCAGAGATTCTGGCACAGCATCTCTGGGACGCCATTTCAGAATTCTGTCTACCACAAAGTCTCTGACAACGGAGAAGTAATACTTAAAATTTTTTAAGACTTACACACAAATACACACACCCACACACATATATGCATGCATACATATATAAACACACATACACAGTGATAGCCAGGCTCTAAGAAGGACCCAGTGATCTCACTCTGGTATTCACACCCTTCTGTAGTCCCCTCCCACACTGTATCAGGTGTGTCTGTGTCACAGAATACAGCAGAAGTAATGCCATGTACCTTCCAAAGGTAGGCCATAGAAGACAATGCCATTCCTACCTCGTTCTCTAAGATCACTTACTCTAGGGAAAGACAACTGCCATGTCAGGAAGACAGGCAAGCAGTCCTGTGGCAAGGTCCAGGCGGCCAATAACCGACCCTTCCTGCCAACAACAGCCAGGACTAACTTCCCAGTCACATAAGTGAGCCATCATGGAAGCATCCCGGCCAGCTCCAGTCAGGTTCTCAGATGACTGCAACCTCACCAATACCTTGACTGTAATCTCATGAGAGACCGTAACCAGAAAACCAGCTAAGATGTTCCTGAATTCCTGACTCACAGTGTTTTTAGCCACTGAACTTTGGAATGGTTTGTTAAACAGCAATATTTAGCAAATCTATAAATATGCAGCTATGACATACAGATATTAGCAATATTTAAGAAAAAAACTCCTAAAATGAAAGAATCGCTGATGTTCATTAATAAGAGACCAATTAAGTAGAAAACTCATATTCCTTAAAGGTACTATTTTGATAATTTTTAATGGCAAACAAATGAAAATAAACATTGTACCTTAGAAGAGCAAGAACATTAAAAGTCACTAAAGTTTGGCTTATTTCATTTATCCAAGGAGAGAATATGAAAGAGATAGCAATAACCAAAGCATTACAGTAAACAAGCACTATATAAGTAAGTGTTTAAATACAAACTCATTCTCTCAACTAATATTTATTAAGTACCTTCTACATATGCTAATACTGTGAATCTAACAATAAAAACAAAGACATAATCCCTGCCTACCTGGAATTTATTCTCCAGTGAGGAAGACATGCACTAATTAATCATACAAACACGATACAAACACGACACATGTAATAGTGACAAGTGCTACATAGAAGAACCATAGTACATGGTTCAGTTCTCTAAAAACATATGACAATTCTAAATGCGTTAAGTCAAAACACAACAAAATAGGCTCAAATACATTAAGTAAAAAATAATAGAACTACAAGTAAATTTGTCAATTCAACATTTTAACAACCTTCTCTAAATTACTATTAGGTTGGGCTGAGAAAAAAAAGTTGGTAAACATAAAGAAGATTTGAACAACCCAAATAACAAGCTGAATTTAATGGTCATATGCAGAGCATTCAAATATTAGAGAATAATCATTCTTCTCAATCGCACCTAGAGCATTTATAAAAATCGATCACATATTAAACCTTAAAACAAGTTTCAGAAATTTTCAGAGAATCAGTATCACATAAAGTTCTCTGACCAAATGAATTTAGGTTAACAATCTAATTTTTAAAAGATAAATTTTTTAATTAAATAATTTAGATTTTCAAAAATTCCAAATAACTCATAAAGTGGAGAAGCAATCATAATGGAAATTTTAAAATACCATTAGAACGAAATAAAAATGAAAATGCTTTATATAAAAAAAATGCAGCAATGGATATTCATAGCCTACAAGCTCAGAGTAAAAAAAAAAAAAAAAGAAAAACTGAAAGTTAATAGACTGAGTGTACAGAAGTTTTTTTTGCGGGGGAGAAATAATCCCAGAAAACATGCAATTACATAGAAGGAGATAATAAAATAAAAGAAATCATGAAATAGAAGACAATGAAAAGATAGAGAGGACCAAAAAAGAACAACAAAAAGCACAGTCCTTTTAAAAGACTATAATAGCGACACCTGGGTGGCTCAGTTGGTTAAGTGTCTGCCTTCCACTGGGGTCATGATCCCAAGGCTCTGGGATGAGTCCTGAGTCCCGCATCACACTCCTTGCTCAGCAGGGAGCCTGCTTCTCCCTCTGCCTGCCCCTCCCTCTGCTTGTACTCTCTCTCTCTCTGACAAATAAGTAAATAAAATCTTTAAAAAAGAAAAAAAAGGCTATAATAGTATTCAAAACTCTAACCAGACTTTTCTTTTCTTTTTTTTTTAAGATTTCATTTATTTATTTGACAGAGACAGAGATAGCCACAGCCAGAGAGGGAATACAAGCAGGGGGAGTGGGAGAGGGAGAAGCAGGCTTCCCGCTGAGCAGGGAGCCTGATTCGGCCTCGGGCCTCAATCCCAGGACCCTGGGATCGGGACCTGAGCCCCAGGCAGACGCTTAATGACTGAGCCACCCAGGCGCCCCTTCACCACACTTTTCAAAAAGAAAGGGAAAAAGAAGACTAAGAAATGTTAGGAATGAAAAGGGAAATAAAATCACATATAAAACCAGATTTAAATTTTTTTATTTCTTTAAACCAGATTTAAAGATAAGGAGAATCCAGTGAATAACTTTATGACAATAAATTTGAAAAATTAAAGACAATGGGCATATTCCTTAAAATATCACTCACCAAAACTACTCAGGAAGAAATAGAAAACCTGAATAGTCCTATAAATCATTAAAGGAATTGATTTCATTTTTTTAAATCTTTCCACAAGGAAAATACCAAGATCAGACAATTTTTCAGACAAGTTTTATCAAATATTCAAGAAACAAATCTAATTCATACAAACTATTATAAAATATTTTAAAAAGAGATATTACGCAACTCATTCTACCAATTAACTCAAAATAGATCACACAAAAATTAACTCAAAATAGATCATAAACACAATGTAAAACCTAACACTATAAAAGTTTAGAAGAAAACATAGCAAAAATCACTGTGTCTTTGGCTGGACAAAGAATTTGTAGAGATGACCAAAAGCACAATCAATAAAGAAAAAAAAAATGATAGACTGGACTACACCAAAATTAAAAGCTCCAAAAGCTACCATGAACAAACCAATGAACAGAGAAGCCACAGATGGGAAGAAAACAATTGCAAATCCTATATTTGATAAACGACTGTATCCAGAATATATAAAGAATGCTTACGACTCAGTAACAAAAAAAAACAATTAAACAATAGGCAAAAGATTTGACTAAACATTTCACTTAAGAAAATAAACAAATGGGAGTGCCTGGGTGGTTCAGTTAGTTTAGCCTCTGACCCTTGATTTTGGCTCAGTCATGATGTCAGGGCCGTGGGATGGAGCCCCATATGGGGCTCCACACTCAGCAGGCAGTCTGCTTGAGGATTTTCTCTCCCTATCCCTCTGCCCGTCCCCCTGCTCACTGCACAGCCAGTCTCTCTCTCTAAAATAAATAACTAAATCTTTAAAAAAAGAGAGAGAGAAAATACACAAGTGGCCAGTAAGCACATGAATAGGTGTTCAATATCATTAGTAATTAGAAAAGTGCAATTAAAACTACAATGAAATTGGCAATTCCACAGCAAGCCTGGCTGTGAGAGTGGGGATGGGCTTGCCTGTGGTCCCCCCAGTGGCGCAAGGGGGAGAAAAAAAAACCTAAAATGAAATACCACTACACATCCACTGGAATAGCTAAAATCAAAAAGATAAACAACACTAAATGTTAGTGAGGATGTGGAGAAATAAACCATCACACTTTGGTAGTGAGAATGTGAAATGGTACAGCCACTTTGAAAAGCAGTCTGGCAGTTTCTTTAAAAGTTCAACATACACCTATCATATGATCTATCCACTCACTCCTAGTAATCTACCCGAGAGAAACAAAAACCTATTTCCATACAAAGACATACCCATGAATGTTCATAACAGCATTATTCCTGGTCGATAAAAAATGGAAACAATCTAAGTGTCCATCAACTGATGAGTGGATAGACAAAATGTGCTACAGCCATATAAAAGAATACAAATCAACAATTAAAAGGAACAAACTACTAATACATGCTACGACATGGATGGACCTCAAAAACATCAAGCTATGTGAAAGAAACCAAACACAAAAGACTACATATTATATGATTCCACTTATAGGAAATGTTTAGAAAAGGTAAATATATAGAGACAGAAAAATTGATGAGTGGGTACCCAAGGCTGAGGATGGAAGCAAGGATTGCCTATAAATATGCATGAGGGAAATTTTTAAGGTGATGGAAATGTTCTAAAATTGGACTGTGGTGATGACGTACTGGTAAATTACCAAATTAGTTGAATTATGCAATTAATAATGTTTGAGTTTTTACAGCATTTAAATTGTACCTTAACAAAACTGCTTTTGAAATAACAAAATGATTTATGAAAAGATATTCAAGCTCATTAGAAATCAGGAAAATGAAAACTAAGATCATAGATGCCAAAGATGGGCATAAGTTAAGAAATCTGATAATACCAAGGAATGAGAAGATATGGAGCAAGAAGAGTTCCTCACTGGTAGAAATTTAAACCGCTTTGGAAAACAATTTGTCCTGATTCTGCAAAGTTACATTATGCACATATCCTACAACCAGGAAATCACTCCAAGTGATTTGGAGTGGGCCAGACAGGGGCCAGAGAGTAAATATTTTAAGCTCTACAGACCATGAGATCCTTGCCACAACTAACTCAACTCTGCCTTCTATCATATAAAGAGCAGCAGATAAAATATAATCAGCATAGTTGTATTGTAATAAAACTTTATTTACAAAAACAGACATCAAACTAGATTTGATCATGGCAGTAGTTTGCTAATCCCTGTCCTAGAGAAATACTTGTACATGTGATTCAGGGAACATGTATAACAATTTTCATAGTATTTGTTTATATTAGCAGCAAACTAGAAACAACCCAAATGTTCACTCACAGGGAAAAAAGATAAATTGTGGCATATTTTCAAAATGGAATATGATATAGCAGTAAGGGGGAATTATACTCCTGTCACCTGAAACAACATGGATAAATCTTAGAAAATACTATTAAGTGAAAAAAACAATTCATAGAAGAGATATGATATGGTTTAATAACAGAAATGATTTAATAGAGCTCAAAATTAAGCAAAACTAAATAAAATGTTGTTATAGCTCCTATTTAGGTACATAGACACTAAAAGAAAATTATAGGGAAAAAATTATAGGAATGGTAAAAATTCAGGACAAAGATTACATCTCAATAGAAGGCCAAAGATAGGATCAGGGAGAAGCCCACAGTCAGTTTCAGTGGTTTTGGTATTGTTCTGGTTCTTATTAAATCATAGGGTCATAAGACTTCATAACTTACACATGCAGGATATATTTAATCTTATATATATATAAATATACATTAAAATTTTGTTAATAAAAGGTCAATAGAAATACTCCCTATACTCACCTGAAAAAAATCCCAAAACAACCAAAGAGGCTACCTGTAACTAAAACAGAAAGTAAAGAACTGGCCACTAAAGAGCAGTCAGAGTATCTATGCTCGAAGTCAGCCAGGTAGATTATGACAAAACACCAACGTGGCTGGTAACTACCACTTGGATTCAGAAAGAATTGACAAATGCCAAGTGAAAAAGCATTAAAAATTATTCTAAAACTTAAACATTTTTAAAATTAGCTGTTAGTTAATCTTAAGTTCAGCTTTTGCTATTTAAATAACTTTATAACTGTGGAACACTGCTGTTAATAAACTGATTTGAAGAGGTCCAGCTAGAGTGCAAAAAGATTACGTACAATAGGATTCTGGCACCATCTGGTGGCAGTACCTTGCAACAGCAGAGGTTTTTTGTTTCTTCTAAAGACTCACTCACTCATTTATCAACTATCCAATAGGCATCCTCCAAGCATAGTACACACATATTTTTAAACCTTTCTTAGAAGACAGGGCATAAAATAAGGTATAGTATCTACAACAGAATGCCCATCTTCAAAGAAAAAAAATCTACACTAGAATTTATCACTATCAGAATGTCAGAGTCTGCTCTTGCTTAGAAATTTGCTTAAAATATCTATGCCCCTAGAACTCTAAGGCAAGAAGTTCCTCAGGAGTATCCTGGTAAGTCCATGAGTTATCAAACTGGACCAGTATGCACACCAATGCAGCATGCAAAGAAAAGAATGTGGTAGTTTTTAAATGTCTTCAATCTCACTATGGAAAATATAGAGGTTCCTCAAAAAATTAAAAATAGATCTACATACAACTCAGAAATACCACTTCTGGATACATACCCAAAGGAAGTAAAAACTATTTCATCAAGATATCTGCATTCCAATGATTATCACAGTAGTATTCTCGATAGCCAAGATAAGGAAACAACCTAAATGCCCATCACAGATGAATGGATTTAAAAATGCGGTATATAAGCAACGTCCATAATAGCCAAACTATGGAAAGAGCCTAGATGTCCATCAATAGATGAATGGATAAAGAAGATATGGTACATATATACAATGGAATATTATGCAGCCATCAAAAAAATGAAATCTTGCCATTTGCAACGACGTGGATGGAACTAGAGGGTATTATGCTAAGTGAAATAAGTCAATCAGAGAAAGACAAATATCCTATGATCTCACCAATATGAGGAATTTGAGAAACAAGACAGAAGGTCATAGGGGAAGGGAGGGAAAAATGAAACAAGACAAAACCAGAAAGGGAGACAAACCGTAAGAGACTCTTAATCTCAGAAAACGAACTGAGGGTTGCTGGAGGGGAGGGGGGTGGGAGGGATGGGGTAGCTGGGTGATGGACACTGGGGAGAGTATGTGCTATGGTGAGTGCTCTGAATTGTGTAAGACTGATGAATCACAGATCTGTACCCCTGAAACAAATACATTATATGTTAATAAAATAACAATAATAAATTTGGCATATATACACAATGGAAAATTACTCAACCATGAAGGAAGATAACCTCTCATTAGCAACAACATGAATGGACCCTAAGCACATAACACTAAGCAAGATAAGTCAGACAGAGAAAGAAATGTACTGTATGATACCAGTTATATGTGGAATCTAAAAAAGTTAAATCTGTAAAAAAAAAAACAGAGTAAAATGGTGGTTAAAAGGGGGTGGGGTCGGGAGATAAGAGTGATGGTATTTGGGGCACCTGGGTGGCTCAGTTGGTTAAGCAACTGACTCTTGATTTCAGCTCAGGTCATGATCTCAGGGTCTCTGAGATTGAACCACGCATCGGGGTCCACCCTCAGCAGGGACTCTAATTGATATTCTTTCCCTCTGCCCCTCATGCCCCTCCCCGTTCACCTATTCCCTCTCTCTCTAAAGTAAATAAATCTTAAAAAAAAAAGTAATGGTGTTTAACAGTACAAACTTGTAATGAAAAGTAAATAAGCCATAGAGATCTAATGCAGTCTAATGGATATAGACAATAATACTGTACTATAATTATGTGGTAAATATTGCTACATCAGCAATCATATTACAATATATAAATGTATTAAAGTAACATCAGTTAAGTGTCTGACTCTTGATTTTTGGCTCAGGTGTGATCTCAGGGCTATGAGATCAAGCCCCAGATGGAGCCTGCTTGAGATTCTCTCTCTCCTTCTCCCTCTGCCCCTCCCCCTTCCCCTCTCTAAAAAAAAGAAAGAAAAAAATGTCCTTGAATTCTTGACACTTCTTTCAAAAAGTAGAGCCAATTTTCCCTTTCCATGAACACGAGCTGTACTTAATGACTTGCTTTAAAGAAGAGAATGTGGCAGAAGTTAACGGTGTGTAACTTCCACAGCTAAATCATCAAAGACTTCGCCACTTCCATCTTGCCTTCTCTTGGATTACTCACCCTGAGGGAAGTCAACCACCATGTCGCAAGGAACTCAAGCAGCCTGTGGAGAGCCTACTTGGAGAGGAACTGTGACCTCCTACCAACAACCAGCATCAACTTCCCAGTTACGTGAGCGAGCCCTCTTGGAAATATCCTCCAGCCCCACCACGCCTTCAAAATTTTGCATCCCTCACCGATATCTCTGACTAAGCCACTCCCAAAGAAACAGAAATAATAAGTATTAATTGTTGTTTTAAGCCACTTCATTCTGAAGTAATTTGTTGTGAACAGTATATAACTAACACAGTCTATCACATCCTAGAACCAAATTTTATCTACGACAGAAACTAAAAATAGCTCACGTCAGTTTAATAGTATGATTTGCCCACGTGTTAATAAAATTTCAAATCTTCCTTCCTAATACACTAAGTAGTGTTCCTTTTTTAATTCCCCCAAATTGTTTCATACTATTTCATAATATTCATCATTTTCTAAGTTAATTTTAAGAAACAGCAACCTAAGCAGACTTCAGGCTGTCAGCAAGGACTGTTTTAAATATATTTTTGCAAAGCAACTATACTAGGTCCTGAGTGGAGAACCATGCCCTTGAGGTATGAAATAATTCGTTTTTCAATTAAATTTTTTCCCCTGGCTCTGAAAGTTACAGGCCAATGGGAAATTTGGAAAGTTTCTCCTTTACCTCTGTGAGGGATCCACAAGCCACACCACCATGCAGGGCTTCATCCAACGCAGAAAGGGTTGTAGCTAAGAATGCTGGGGAGAGAGAAGCAGACGTCTGCATCTTCATCCTATAAGCCTGAAAGAGAAAAAGACGTTCTTTTCAATCTCCATGTCTATTCAAAACCAGAAACGAACTCCAAACCTCAGTTTCTAACAGCCGGAATCCCAATCCATCTCTCTTTTCCTCAAACATTTGTTAAACAAATATTTAGTCCATGCCAGACACTGTGTCAGACTATGGGGACACGACAGAGGAGACAGAGGCCCTTCCCTCACAGTACCTATGGTCACCCAACAATCGAAATTAGGACTGGAAACTAGGCAATGTCAATACAGTTATCAGAGATACTGTGACAGGGAAAGTGGATTCACAGAGACAGTATACCTCATCTATGAATTCTGTGATCCAGGAAGACTTCAGGAGGAGCTGGATGTCTGAGCTAAAATGTGAAATAGCTGTTAAGCAAAGGAAATACGCATATTCCTGCCAAAGAGACAGAACGTACAAAGAAAGGGAGAAAATGGGAACTAATAAAAACTACAAAAAATAAAGAGTTCATTTAGAATGGTTGAAAGATGGAGTGTGGTCACAGTGGGGCCAGTGATGAGGCTGGAAATAAGCAGGGGCCAAATCATGAAAGAGCCTTGTTGAAGTCTGGGGTCAATGTGGAGAGCAACAAGGAATGGCATGATCAAGTTACCTTTTCAAACCAAGGTTGGTCTGTGGAGAATAGCTTGAAGGTGGGTATGGTAGCCCGAGAAATGGCCCCCCAAGGGATATCTGCATCAAATCCTTGGAATCTGTGAATGTTACCTTCCTCTGAAAAAGGGCTTTTAAAGATGTGATTAATGTGATTACATACCTAGCAATGTTTAAGAACGCTTACCTCTGCAATTTCTAACATTAAAACTACTACTATTTTATTAAATTGCCCAAATAAACTGAGGTCAAGCTATAGAACTGTAATCATTCATTCATTTATTCATTTTCAACAAATACTGAGTACTTACTGCATGCCATATACTATAATAAACTCTGGGAACAGAAACAGAAAGTTTCTAACCTCTTCAAGTTTACAACTTAATTTATATATCAAATCCAAGGCCCTTCTGCTTCTGTGAGGATGTGGGAAAACCAGCATATTAATATTTATAAGCCATAAATGTGCCCACTTCTGTCCAATCTCACCTATTAAATGCTTAGATCATTTAAACCATGGATTATCACATTTTTCTAAGGCTATACTCAGGTACATTAAAAAAAAGAAAAGAAAAAAGTCATATGGTATGCATCTGATTTAGAAATACCTGAATATTGTCTACAATATATCATCAAGCTGTTGCCTAGTAGGTAGGCTTAGAGACATTTTATCAAACGTGTAAAGGCTGCCCAATCTGTCAACATTAAAGTACTTTCTTTGCAACTATAAGAACACTAATCACTAGAATATTAGAAATTAGTGACACATGTAAAAAAGACTAAAAGGAAGGAACAGGATAAGAAATGATAGTATGTATATGATATCAGAAATGATAGTATGGGGGTGCCTGGGTGGCTCAGTGGGTTACGCCTCTGCCTTCGGCTCAGGTCATGATCTCAGGTCCTGGGATCGAGCCCTGCATCGGGCTCTCTGCTCAGCGAGGAGCCTGCTTCCCCCTCTCTCTCTGCCTGCCTCTTTGCCTACTTGTGATCTCTCTCTCTCCCTCTCTCTCTCTCTGTTAAATAAATAAATAAAATCTTTAAAAAAAAAAGAAATGATAGTATGTATATAAATGAAACAAAAAGGACTATTTTGGTATGCCACTCCACCAGTTTGTCTTCTACGGTGGTGGCTGCTCCTTCTCAGATGCATCATTATTTAATCTGATTTTAAAGTGTTGGGTTCGCTCAGGACCTGGTCTTGGAAATGCTTGTCTCATTATCATATTTACACTGATGACTCCCAAATGCATACAGCTACGACAGACCTCTCCTTCAGATTCCAGGTCCACGTATTGAACTGCCTGCTTCATATCTCCACTCAATATTTCATAAGCACCTTACATTCAACAAGAGCTAAATTAAATTCATGATCTGCCTCCGTCAAGCCTGATCCTCTTTCCAGCATTCCTTATCTCAGGAAGGGGTAGTACCCAGTTTCCCAAAGCAAAAAATCAAGGACTCATCTGTCACTTTCCTGTATCTCACCACCACCCACTGGCAAACAATCACCAATCCTATCTATTCTGCCTCCCAAATATCTCTCATAACAATTATGCCATCTGCACTGACACCACACTAATAATGCACATCACAATCACTTTCTGTCTTGAATACAGGAGTAGACACCTAACTCGTCTTCACGAACATTTTCCTGCTCCTTTTCAATCACTTATCTGTGTTCAAGACTGAGTTGTTGTTGTTGTTGTTGTTGTTTTTCTCATTACATTTTTGTTTTAATGGGTCTCAAAATTCCGTGATAGATTTTTGGTCAGGTTGTTTTCATTAAAAAGTACTGATTTTTTTTAAAAAATTAGTAACTTAAAACTGCCACACACAAAAAAAACCAAATGATCCACAAAACAGTCTCCTTTCCTTCTGAAGGTTTTATGATGCACTGTTATCATTAACCCGTCTTTTACTATTAAACTTAACTGGCCAATTGACACAAACAGTTCCGAGACCGTTCTTCCACCACTGATTAAGACTGGACTGGCAGGTATTGGGGATAATACCCATTTAGCCTTCTGAGCTTTCTGGGCAGACTTGGTGACCTTGCCAGCTCCAGCCGCCTTCCTGTCCACTGCTTCGATGACACCCACAGCAACCATCTGTCTCATGTCACCAACAGTAAAATGGTCCAGAGGAGGATAGAGAAGTTCTTAACATGCATAGGCTTGCCAGGAACCATATCAATGATGGCAGCATCACCAGATTTCAGGAACTTGGGACCATCTTCCAGTTTTTTTCCATAATGATGATCTATCTTCTCCTTCAGCTCAGTAAACTTGCAAGCAATGTGAGCTGTGTGACAATCCAGCACAGGTGCATATCCAGCACTGATTTGGCCTAGATGGTTCAGGATAATCACCTGAGCTGTGAAGCCAGCTGGATCCATGGGTGGGTCATTTTTGCTGTCACCAGGCACATTGCCACAATGAACATCTTTGACAGATATGTCATTCTTTTTTTTTTTTTTGTATTATTTTTATTTATTTGAGAGAGTGAGAGACAGAAATAGGGACAGAGAACACAAGCAGGGGGGGAGAGAGAGAAAGAGGCTCCCCTCTGAGCAGGGAACCTGACATGGGGCTTGATCCTAGAACCCTGGGATCATGACCTGAGCCAAAGGCAGACACTCAACCGACCGCACCACCCAGGTGCCCCCAGATACATCTCCTCTTTGGAGGCACCTGCTTCAAATTCAACAACAGCAGCAGCAACAATCAGGACAGCACAGTCAGGCTGAGATGTGCCAGGAATCATATATTTTATAAAGTCTCTGTGTAAGACTGAGTTTTTAAAAACACAGATCATACCCTTTTATGACTTTTTATTGCTCTCAGAATAAAGTTCAAAATCCTTTACATGATCTGCAGGCCCCAAGATCTGACTCCTCCTTGCCTCTCTGACTTCATCTCTGAGGTCAATCTGCTCCTCACTGCTTTGTTCCAGTCACACCAGCCTGATTTTACTGCTGGGAAGCACCATTCTCCTTCTCCTCACAGGGCCTTTGCACATCCTGGTCCCACTGCCTGCAGACTCCTCCACGCCCACCTCCTTCCTGACTTTGCCTATCTCTCCCCTATTCATCCTTCAGGTTTTAGCGAAAGTGTCACGTCCTAGTGGGAGCCCTTCCCAACCCTGGAACTAAGTAATGTACCCTGTTATTAAGTTTCAGAGATTTTTGTATTTTTCCTTGATAGGACTCACCATTACTACAAATAACTGTTTATGTAATTAGATGTGTAATGTCTGACTTCTCCCACTAGACTGTAAGCTGCATGCGGGCAGGATGTTACCATGTTCACTACAAGATCCACAGGACCTGACAGAGTACCTGCTACATGGCTGGCACTCAATAAATACCAGTTAAATATATCAATGAGCAAAAAAATCTTCCCGGGAAAACTGAACTGAAGCTAAGCCAATGTTTAAAGCAAGACTCAAATCTACAGAATGCTACGGGAGTGAACATACAACAGAGGAGAAAGACCATTTCTTGAGCCAGCATTTGGAATGGTATTGATACCTTGGCTGAAATGGTAGCAGAAATGGAGACTAAAGGTGAATTTCCTGCCCATGCTCTCTTCTTTAATTCTCTAACTAGAAATATGCCATACATATTGACCAAACAGAATGACACATGTCAAACTAAAACACTTTCTTGGTGCTTTACAAACTTCAAAATAGTAACAAGTTAATTGAACTTGGTCACAGCATCATCACTTCTATTTTAGCTCTCTTCCTTCTCCCATAAAACGAAGTGAGCTGCTCAAAGCTCTGAGGTCAATGACAAAGCTAAGATGGCACCAATCCCTAACTCCAATTCTAATTCTTCTGACTACTCTGCCTATGAGGTATTTTCTTAGATCACAAGCTAAATCCGAACAAAAGAAAATACTTCATCTACTCATTAATTTCAGAAATTTCAAATGACACTAATATCCCTTCCTTCGTACTTCATAGAATTGAACTCCACTTTTTTGCTCAGTGGTTAACAAATTTCAATATAAGATGTAAGGAAAGTAATCTATAATCCACCTAAATAAATACATTTGTAAAGCACTGAACAGACTTCTAAGCACTCTTATTCTAGGAAAACAAGATCTTTTCTACCATGCACTAAACCTACATGTTGAAAAGCTAGTTATGAGACAGAAAGTATAAAATAATAGTACCATTTGATGAGGATTCATTACAAAAGACTAACTTTTCTCAAGGGTGAGCAAAGTTTTTGGGTGCCTAGGTGGCTCAGTTGGTTAAGCAGCTGCCTTCAACTCAGGTCATGATCTCAGAGTCCTGGGATCAAGCCCCACTTGGGCTCTGCACTCCACAATGAGTCTGCTTCTGCCTCTCCTTCTGCCCTTCCCCCCAGCTCATGCTCACTCTCCCTCTCTCTCTGTCTCTTCTCTCTCTCTCTCTCTCTCTCTCAAATAAATAAAATCTTTGAAAAAAAAAGTGAGCAAAGTTTTTAAGTATTATTTAATCAATAAGCAAGTGGAAACCCAGTATGTGTACTTTATGATGTAGACTGATGATGATAAAAGTTAGTATTACAGAGACAGGAACATTCTAAAATTAGGAATATATTATAATTTAACCATGAGGTCCACAAATTCTACCCAAACAAAAGACAAAGATGACCTTTTGAAATATCACTATTAGCTACAGAGAAAAAAACTTACTGTTGCTTCTTCGTTCCCATAATTAGGAACTGTCTCCCATGAGCTTATAAACTACATAAATAAATTTTCCACATATATTCTCATTAAAGGACTAACTTGATGGTATGAGTCAATATTTTTGAGGTGTCTATCTCTATTTTTGCTTTTGCCTCATCCCAAAAAAGATTTTATTTTTTTTAAAGATTTATTTATTTGAGAGAGAGAGAGTGTGCAGAGGAGAGGAAGAGAGAGGCTCAAGCAGACTCCATACTGAGAGTGGAGCCCAACACGGGGCTCAATCTCATGGCCCTGAGATCATGACCTGAGCCAAAACCAAGAGTTGGTTGCTTAACCCCAAGTACCCCCCAAAAAAGATTTCAAATGAGATGAAGAATCATCTCAAAAATCATAACAAAATCATAAAAAAATACATATATATACCGTTTGCATCTGTGGGGCACAGGCCCTGCTGACCATACATAGAAGTTCATGGACACCTCTATAACTAAGGCCGGTCATCTTCATAAGCTCCAGTGGAGAAAGACATAAAAAGTCCTAAAGAGACATAAAAAGACTACTTTAAACATATATGTGCAACAAAGATACTGGAATTAAAAAGAAACTTTTAATGGACACTATCCATGTGGAGATAAAGCATAATTTGTTATAGATTACAGATTTATATGTTTCTTACAGTATTTCCCCCTACATACCTTAACTGAAAGATATGATGCATAAACTTATCTTCTAATCCTCCAATTTAGTTAGCATATATCAGAGGACACATCAAGTAACATCACATAGCAGCAGCCTCCAGCCTAGGTGTATATGAGCACCGCCCTGTGCCAGAGTTTGGGCATAGACACCAGAAAGTGTCAGGTTGAAATGGGTTTCTTACTAAGCTATGAGATCATTCAGAGGAAATATTTAATAATTGAGACAATAAAATTGACTATGAAATGGAATGTTAAATCTCATACTTTTAAAAGTGTTTTCAAGTGTGAACATGAGGATTATTAAATGTATAAGAGGAACCAAAAATACCATTCACACACAAAGCAATTTTTAAAAACAGCAGTATACTCTGAAAATCTATCTTATTAAGGATTAAATCCTAACATAAAACCTTATTTAACCTACGAGGGATCTGCTTCACTATTGTGCTTAAAAAGTGCAACATCTGCTCTATCCATTTCTCTCATTCAGTGATAAGAAAATTATTCTATTAATTTCTCTTGCTTGCAGGAGACATCCATTTTCAATATCATCTTCTCATCTAAGTCTCATTTCTCATGTAACCGCAAAATTTCTTTCAAGTGGACGAAACTTCTCTAGAATCCCACATAAATGGCATGAGTATATTCACATTATGCTATAAGCATTCTCCCCTGACCCAAAACGAAAATATATTGGAATCTGGATAAATGAAATCACATTTGGAAATACAACGTAAGTGGCCTGTTATTTTAAATTAGCCTCTGGAGAAGCATGATCATTTATCTTTTTTTTTTTTGAAAGTTAGACTTTCATATTTCAGGCTTATTTTAGTGTTATTAGGGTATATTTAAAATTAATTTGTACTTAAAGTTTCTCCAGGAGAAAAAGTACATAAATTTTACCTGACAGGTAACAATCTGATGTCTGTTCAGACGGTCACACAGCTCTTGTGATAAACCCACTCGTCTGAGTTTCCTGCTACCCATGCCTAAGGACCTGATGCAGATGCAGCAGAAAAAGGACCCTGAAAAAACCGAAAAATTGGCATAATCAATAGTAGATAGGCTATCCAAAACACTACAAAATAAAAAAACTCTTTAAGCTTCTCTAGATGCAAAATGAAATGTAGAGTATTTAAAATATTACTGATAAAATAAAGGACAGCTACAGAATCTTTCTAAATGTCTGCCAAACACCCACACAGAGAAACAAGACAACGTGAGAACGTGCATTTCACATAATTCTTTGGTATTTCATACATGAATATAAAGACACCACTTCACATTTGTATAGCATCTTAAGATTTTCAGTGCATTTATAAATTTTATTTGGATATGTAATTAACCCTCAAGGAAAATTTCCAAGCAGCAATAAATTTACTGGGCACCTACTATGTACCAGATACTGTTCCAGAGCTTTACATAAATTATCACATTAAATCTTCTCAACAGCCCTATAAGGAAGTTTGATTATTGATCTAATTTTTACATACGAGAACACCAAGGACTAAAATGTTAGCTATTCCATTGTCATCAGAAAAAGTTAATGGTGGATCCAGAATTTCAACTCAGGAAGTCTGACTTTAAGGCTTATCTTCTTAACCATTATACCCTACTACAAGCCCATAATCATATTTAACCTCTTTTTCTACGAGGCAGAGCAAACCTCTGAATCGAACGAAATTTTATTATTTCAGGTCTTATTTACAAACTGAAATTGTCTTTATTGTATTAGCTGCTCACATTTTCACATGCAATTAAATTTCACTCTTGTTGAACCTCACCAGGGCTAAATGAGACTCATGAAATATTTGCCTTCAGAGAATTAGAACACAATCACTGTGATTCCTTTCATAATGCATGCAAAGGAGAGTGTATCTCACTGAGATGACAAGATGTCCTTTGGATAGAGTAGAAAGAGGAACTCTTCATTGTTCCAGGCAATAGAGCAATATAGTTATCAGAAAAAGAGTAACATTCTGGAACAAAAATACATAGTACTGATAATGTATATACCAGTTTATTTCCAATACCATGGCCCAAATTTCTACATAACATCTAAATTCTCTGAATCAAATAAACTCTCTCCCTCCCTTTCCCTCTTCTTCCTCCCTCTTCTCACATACACACACACACACATGCACGTGTGCATGCACACATACACACTTACACATGCACGTGTGCATGCACACATACACACACACCTCCCAAACACAAAATACATCCCTCTCATCTCTCCCAGTGGGAATTTGTCAGTATTGGTTTGTTTTCCAAATAGCTTATCAAGTGATATCTGCTGTATCATTTCCTAGTGTCTTTACAGATCAGATAGTTCTGGGCAATAACACCATTTAGACTGATAAATTCAATCAAAAAGGAGAATCCAAACCACCTGGACTTTAACAATAACCAACTCTGCTATCTCAGCCTCATCAGGGCCACTCCCATCATCTGCCTGCACTATGCATACTGCCTCTGGTTATTCCCTGCACTATCCCAAAAAAAAAAAAAAAAAAATCCATTCATTTGCTCCTTCCACAGACACTTCTTAATCACACACTCTGCTGAGCCCTGGGGTACAAGAATCATTTAAGCATATTCCCTACCCTTTGGGAAGGCACAGTAAAAGATGAAAAGAGATGTATACACTAATAATTACAGTCATGCAATAAGTATTGTCATTGACATTTAAATGTGCTATGGAAGCAAACAGGAAGAAGCACCAAACTGGTCTGCAAAAGTCAGGTCAGTACCACAATCCTGCCAGAGGTAGCTACCTAAAAATTTGCTCCAATCCTGTCACTGTCATCCTTTAAAACTACCCATGAGACCATTAGACCCTGGGATAAATTCCACACTTCTTAAGATCCCATAAAGACCCTTCATCAACTGGTCTCTCACTTCCCCCTCATTCATATATCTGATTGCAAGGCCCAGATCCTGGCCTTCCTGGCAGCTACTTAGGCTCCTGGTGTCTGTGTTTCCTCCTCTGTAAAACAATGGTAATTCAAATATCTACCTCATAAGAATGTGGTGAAAGGTTAAAGGATTTGGATGGTGCCTCACACACAGAGCTCAAGGTTAACAATCATTACCATTATCAATCCAGGCAGCAAAACATCATTTGCCGCCTCACTTATCAGCTCTCCAGCCACGATTTATTGATAGGTTACACAAAGGTCAGTTAGTCTTGACTCCTTGTCTTTCCTCCACAAAGCCTGCCCCCAACTCACTCGCTTCCTCTCGAATGTTCTCATCATACTTTGTACATATTTGTTGGATAATCTTATTAACGTATTACGGCTTGCGCATTTGTTTCTCCCACCAGAGACTTAAATTCCTGCTCTGTATGCGCACGCATGCCCCCACACGTGAACAGGCGTGAGGGAAGCGATTCCATCCTGAAGATTGAAACCCTCCCTCCTCAACAAAGTAAAAATCCTCACGGAAGATGTTCAATGAAAACTGCTATGTAACGATAATAGCTCATATTTATCGAGCCCTTATTTCATGCCAAGCAGTGTTCCAAGAGCTTCGGTCCGATGTTTTACCTCACTTTTCAGACTACGGATACTGAGGCATTGAGTTGAAAAACTTGTGCAAAGTCTATCAGCTGGCAAAGGGTTGAGTCCGCATTCGAATCCAGAGATCGAACTCCTCGCTTTAACTACGTCTTCTTCAACACGATCAGAAGGTGAGCAGACCCTAAACTTCCCTTAATGACTGGCTCCCCTGCCGAGACTCCATTTGCGAGCCCGCAAATGGAAGAGGGGAAGTGGGCATCAAGAGGCAAAAATGTCACCCGAATCCCCTAAAAAGAACTTTTTCCAACAAGGAGCAGTTTCCCAGCATCCCCCACAAAAGAAGTCCAGAAGCCCCCAGATCAGCGGCGGGGTTTCTGTTAAGATGCCTATGGGCCTAGGGGGAGTGTACTGGACAAAAGAGAGATTCTCCCCTACCCCGAAATCAATAACACAGAGAGGGGCCCAGAGAAGGAGCAGAAAATAATGAGCACATCCCATTTCCCCCACAAACGCCCCCCGACACGAAACTTTCCAGTACCGGGTCTGTAGCATCCAACTTTCAAAGTTTCCCCCACCCCTCACAGTTCCCCGCGGAAAGCGCCGCAAAGCAACAACCCAAATGCTGACTGGGTCGTCACTCTGGCGAAACATCCAATCAGAGGTAGAAAGAGCCCTAGGTTGACTCCCCAGCTTGCTGGGAATTGTAGTTCACACTATAATCAGTCGAAGAGTTCCAGCCAGTTTCTGGTTAAAGTGATTATCAAAGTCCTGTAGAGGAACAGCAGCAAGGAGTGAATGACGCCAGGAAAAACCTTGCTTGGAATTGTCTCTTTTCTTTCGTCACTACATGTAAAAAATGTGTAATGGACCAGAGAGACATGTTAGTTTTCGGGGAATAAGAATCCACCTATCCTAGAAGAGGTTTCGAAAGAGAGCTTGAGTTTGTTTTGGTTTGCTTTTTTCTTTTCTTTTCTTTTAAGATTTTATGTATTTATTTGAGAGAGCGCGCGCACATAAGCCACAGGAGGGGCAGAGGGAGAAGGAGAAGCAGACTCCCCGCTGAGCCTTACTGGGGCTCCATCCCAGGACTCTAGATCATGACCTGAGCTGAAGGCAGAGGCTTAACCGGGGGAGCCACCCAGGTGGTCCTACTTTGCTTTTTTCACCGCACTTCGGTGGTGAAATAGTTTGGGAAATGCTGAATGAAATTGCTCAAACTGAAAACACTTAATGGGAAACATGAGTCTGTAGTTTAAGACCATGAAGGAAACCAAACAGAAGTTTCCGTGTAAAAGCAGCTGTGATAAGGAACCTTAGTAAACCGTTGCTTTAAGACTCGGTTTCAGATTACAGTATTATATTTGCTAAAAAGCTTTTGCTCATTCTTTGCTCTCATCTCTCGGTGCACACTTTCTATCTTATAATTTAACCTATTGTATCCTAATTACTGGCCTGCTCTCCTCACTGGACTCTGAGCTCCTTGAGGACAGGGTCCGCAACTTAGCCTGTAAAATAGGGCCTCGCACTCCGTTTAATTAACGGTTGTCAGGTAAATGAGCAAATAAATTAATGGAATTAGGCAGAAAATGGGTATTCAGGACATAAGATTCTGAGATTATAACAGAGCCCAATTGCATAGAATAACAATGGGGGAGGATCCAGGTTTCCCTGCTCTCGGTATCCCAAGGCCTGGCAAGATACTGTCACTGGCTAGCACTTATTAAAAGCTGACTTCAAATGCTACAGAGTAAAAGAAGGAAAAAATCAAGGGACATTGATATTCATGCCATCTGCTCAGACGAATGCAAAATAGGAGATGTTGAGCGGAGGAGTGGTAAAAACTGAGAGGAACGATCCTTACTAGCCAGGTAGCTGACTTATTTATGTCCTAGCTTTCTCCAGTCTGAGGTGGTGGCCTCACGTGACCCAAACAAATATGGCGCCTTATTTGCATCGTCCCTCCACTGACCAATAGGAGTAGCCGCTGTCAGTAGTCCCACCCCCACCCCGCCGTCGGGCAACCTCCCGAATGGGATCTATCACCTGACTCGGTTCAAACATGGCTGCGTTGGAAGCTCTATTCCTTTGGGCACCGGGAGCGGGTGAGTGTTAGGCGCCCCAAAGAAGGCGGGGGCGCTCTCCACGACCCCTGTAGGGAGAATCCCTCAGTCCCGATCCCCACGGTCTTTCAGCTCTGACACAGACTCTTCTCCAAATCTTCGCTCATCTGCCTTAAGAGAGAGCTCAAACTAGGGAGGTTCCTCCTAAATTTCTCATCCTTAACGAGGTGACCACTGGGGATTTGGAGTCAGAATGGGCGTAAAGTTAAGTGGGGAATATGAAAGTACGGTTATGGGTCTGCACCCTGAGCTAATACGATCATTAAGATTAACTAAATATTGGATGCGTGTAGAGAGATGGGATCCACCCCTCGGGGAAAGGTGGAACTTCTCAAAAAGAGTAACACGTCAAATCAAACTCAAAACAATAATTAGGGAAGTAAGTCCCGCTTTTCCCAGCCGGGCTAGTAGTTACTAGTTTGTCTAATTATAGTTCCTTCCGTTTCTCCTCACTGTGGTGTGTATTGTTTCTAGGAGGTGCTCCACGAATGAGAAAATTGACAATGTGGTCTGCGTAATTCATCTCTTTCTATCTCCCTGCACTCTGTGCTGGGAAAATGCATCATCCATTTGGAAAAGAGAAAACTGCTTCTCAGAAGCAACTTTTTGGGTTTTTCTGTGAGTGCCTTCGCAGAGGAGAATGGGAGCTGGCTCAGGCATGTGTACCTCAGCTACACAAGGCACAAGGGGATATCCCAAAAAAGGTGGAAGATATACTTCAGGCGCTGGTGGTGTGTCCAGATCAGCTGAGGTAAGGATCTCTCTTTATTCCAGACAGTCACAGGGCAGGAAACACAAGGTCAGTATTTGGGCTCTGGTCATGGTGCCTCTCTCACCTACCCTCTGAGGAATTATCAGAGGCAGAGTGTATTTCGCATGCTCTGAAAATTTACCTCTCTAATACATGTTTAGTACTTAATCAGTATTGGCTTTCAGTTATCATCTGAAACTGCATGTAAGCCTGGCCATCAAAGTGTGCCTGAAACCACAATTTCTTGATTATTATCATTAAAGTAGATGGTGGAACTGCTTTGAAAAGCATTTTCTTTGCCTCCAGAAAAGCAAACCCTGCTCTCTTCTTGCTTATGTAATTGAAGGTATTGTAGCTTTAACAAAGGACTGGAAGTCAATTCACTTAAAGATTTTATTTTGAAATAATTATATGAATATTATATTAGAAGTTATATAAATAAGTTTTACATTCACAAGAAGTGTAAAAAAAATACAGAGAGTACCTTTTCCACAGCTTCTCCCAATTGTGATATCTCATATACCTATTGTACAATATCAAAATCAGAAAATTGATATTGATACATTTCTGTTAACTGGACTGCAGACCTTACTTAGTTTTCACCATTTTTTTAATGTGGATTTGTTTTTATGTATGTAGTTCTATGCAGTTTTATCCAGGTACAGATTCATGTAACTACTACTAAAATCAAGATACAAAACTCTTCCATCACCACAAAAGAATTCCCTCACTCCCTGGGAATACTTCTTTGTATTTTGACACCTCTTTGTACCTTGCAACCACTCTTCTCTATCTAAATTTTTAAAGAAGGTCTTCCTGACAGTGCTATTAACAGCTAGTGATATAACAATTAAATGTGCTGTCTAGTCTCTCCCTCACTTTTCCTTACTTTGACAGCTATGTTATATCGTATTAACACATATAGAGTAGAGACTTAGGTGATTCTTTTTTCCCTTTTTTTCATTTAGGTTCTAGCCAGTTTTTGTCTAAATTACTAACTTCAAAGGAAGTCTTATGAATTCCTATACCCCTGTTTTTAGCATAGAGTTAAAAATAAATTTTTATGAAGTTCCTTTTTTTCTTTAAGACTACTTGATTCAGTTTCTGTTTTCAAGAATATACTTTAGGGACCCTTGCTTTTATGGTTTTCTATAAATGTTATTTTGTTTACAGATAATAAAGACTAGATAGGGAGTTGGAGGTAGGGGTGAGAATTTTTTCCTTTTTTTTTTTTTAATGAAAGCTTCTGGTTCTGGTTTTATTGATCTATCATATAATTAAAAATTTCTCATTAGGACAATGTCTTCTTGCCTGTTAAGGTGTAAAATAGACTGAGTAGTGAAATCCAAATCTTGGGTCACAAAAGAGTAAAGGTCAGTAGAAACTCTTTGTTTAAAAATTCTTTCTTTTCACATTTTTCAGATGTGGACAGGACATGAACCCTCAAAGATTAGCCTGGGTCTGGTTTCTTGTACTAGAAAAATGGTTCTCCCAGGAAGAGGTAAGCAGGTTTATATTTCAGATTTTTTTCCTGAGGCAAAGACTGAGAACTTGGAAATAGCTAAAGATTTCCTTTTCATCTGTTACTTCCTTTATTATGAGGTTTATCATAGTCCCTTCTCAGTATCAACAGTGAGAATGGCTTAAATTTTTATTGCTATCTCTTACCTAAATATATTCATTAATTTACTAACATATATTGGCATGTAATACCATTTAAGGTGATATCATTTTGTTAAATACCATTGTGAGTCTTGTGCCTGAACAGAACTTTGCAAAACCAAGTGAAAGTGACAACATAGCAAATAAAGTATGAATCTCATAATACTCAAGTAATGGAGAATGGGCTGAACTGAAACCTGGTTGTTCTTCCAAAAATCTCATTTTAATTAGTCCCGCGCAGTGAATACTGACAGATTTAAATCTCATTGATTAATAATTTAATAATCCACATGAATTAAACTAAAAGTTACCAAGTATAAAAACAGGGTGAGCAAATTAATAGTGAAAGAAAACTTGTAACAAAGTGCGTTTTTAAAAAAAGGTTGCCATTAAAAGGCTTTTTAGAAGTATGTGATAATTATCAGAAGTTGATATCCATTAGAGGAATTTCTCTGAGACAATTTTGTATTAAGCCTCAGACTTTAAGATTTTTTTTTCTTTTTTCTTTTTTTTTAGATTTTATTTATTTATTTGTCAGAGAGAGAGAGCATAAGCAGGCAGAGTGGCAGGCAGAGGCAGAGGGAGAAGCAGGCTCCCTGCTGAGCAAGGAGCCTGATGCGGGACTCGATCCCAGGACCCTGGGATCATGACCTGAGCCGAAGGCAGTCGCTTAACCAACTGAGCCACCCAGGCATCCCTCAGACTTTAAGTGAGAAACTTCTGACCCAGAAGAGAAATGACTGGCCCAGGGACACACCATAAAGTTAGTTGGAAGAACTAAGGCTGGAACCAGGGTCTTCTCACTTCAAGTCCCTAGTCTACTGGTTTTTCCACCTCAACATTATTAAAGAAACCATAAATTCTGTCCTGTAAATATCTATAATTCAGCCTGATTTTCTTTTTTACCCCCCCTCTGTCACCAGAATTAATTTTGCCTCCAGTTGCAGTTTTGCCTGACACTTCTTCACATAGCTGTTAAAAAATAACAGAAATTCCTAATCTAAATGTACCTCATATCCAGGTTTTTGGCAGTGTCTAAAAAAAAAGACCAAAAAATGACAAAAAGTCTAGCAGGAGAGGGCAGAAAGAGAAGCAAAATTTAAAAATAATCAACCCCAGGATGATTGAATTGGCTCTAGTGTCAGATCTAAAAGGGAAAACTTGAATTAAAATCTTCAAAGAGGATAAGAAAAAATATCTATTGTTATTAACTAAAAATCTTTCTAGTCCAAACATGGAATTTATCAAACCACATGAACTTTCCCCTCACTGAGGGATATTTGCCTACTTCATGGCTGCCTTTTTTTTTTTTTAAGATTTATATATTTTAGAGACAGCATTGGGGGTGCAGGGGTGGGCAGAGAGAGGGTGAAAGAGAATCCTAAGCAGGCTCCACATGGAGACCCTGAGATCATGACCTGTGCCGAAATCAAGAGTTGGATGCTTAATCAAGTGAGCCACCCAGGTGCCCCATTCATGGGTGCTTCGTTGCTTATTTTCTGTACAGATGCTCAACCAGACGAGGTGGTTGATATAACTTACATGGCTCCTTAGCACAAACCAAGAGTTGTTCTTGTTTTTCCCAGTATCAAAGACCATTTAATCTTAAGGCCTCAGTGCCTGTTATTTAAACAGTTGTGGGAATGTTTTAAACTTGAAGCAAGGACCTCAGAGACTTAACTCTTACAAGGACTAAGGTTGCAACTCTTACAAGGACTTAGAGTAGTTCCACAAGGCCAGTCGTTAACCCAGAGTGGCCTTCATCTTTTAGGGGACTTGCGAGCTACCTGTCTTTTTCCAGTCTCCCACCTTCTCCCAAAAGCTTCCTTTTCAATCATTAGTTGAGACAGTGATTCCATTTTCCCTTTTCTTCATCCTCTTTCGCCTTCTGCCTTTTTATCTTACAGTAATTTATCTCTACGTGTGGAAGCATGTGTGCAAAGATTTACCTGCAGAGATGTTCACTGCCAGGCTGTTTCTAATAAAGGAAAACGGGAAACAACTCCCTTGTCCACAGTATAGAACTGGCTAATCTATTTGTAAAATACCATACCACTATTAAAATTATGTGGTAAATGAACTTTCAGTGACATGGAGGGTTGTTCATACTCTGCTACATGAAAAACACTTTAGAGAACTACGCATTTGGGATGCATGAGTAGAAATGATCTGGATGCCCTTAGACCACAGAGTTAATAGAAGCTCTCTTTTAGTAGGAAGATTTGGGGGTTGTATGTGTGTGTTTTCACTTGCCTATTTCTGTATTCTGATTTTTCTTTTTTTTTCTTTTTTTTATTCTGATTTTTCTACATTGAACACGCCTTGCTTTGATAGTAAGATCTGTGCTTAGAAACATAGAACAAATTCTTCCCTGTTTTAGAAATGTTAGTCATTTGTGACCCTGCACGTGCATAAAGCAATCTCACCAGTAACATAATTACAAACTAAGGAGTCTTTAGCATTCTGGAGTAAAGTCCTAATATCTTAACCAGACTTCGTTCTTTTTCAGGGGCCTACTGTCTGGACATCTTATCTATTCCTTCTAAAGTCCTAATATCTTAACCAGACTTCGTTCTTTATCAGGGGCCTACTGTCTGGACATCTTATCTATTCCTCCCTCTTAGTCCTCAACTGAAGCACTTAACTTTTAGCTTTCCAACATGAATTTTCTCCACCAACTTCTAATCACTAGCATTATATAAGCATTGAGATGGCATAGGTGCATTAGGGAAGGATGTGGTAAGAAGAAATAGGATTGTGCACCGAGAATATACTAGATCATATTAGCCTCTGATATGGTGAATGGCACATGAGTAGAGAAGTTGTGATCTTGTGTTCTAACCCGCCCCCCACACACTCACACAGTCTTGCAGGTGCTTCTTGCTTTAGATAGGAAACCCAGAACCTTTAGTGAGCCATGTGATTTACAGGTGTCTTTAATTTAAAGCAGTGTTGTGGTGCCTGGGTGCTTCAATCAGTTAAGCATTGGACTCTTGATCTCAGCTCAGGTCTTGATCTCAGGGTAATGAGTTCAAGCTCCCCACTGAGCTCCACACTGGGAGTGGAGCCTACTTAAAAAAATAAATAAAATAAATAAAAAATAAAGCAGTGTTTGTTAGGATTAGTCCTAGATTTTACTCTTATTTGTATTTGTGTCTGGAGAAGGGGAAACTATAATTTTAGTTTTAAAAATCCAGTAAAGGCAAGTTATTGTGAAACAAGCAGGTCCGGGAAGAGCCAGGGGTTCTCTCTTTCCTTCCATCAGTCTTCTCTGATGGCATGTCTCATTAACAAATATTTGATGAGGTCACTTTTTCTTTTTCATTCTTGAAACAATTCAAAAATACTTCCTAACCATTTCATCTTTAGTAAAATGTAAGCTCAAGTCACAGGTTTGTTTGATTTAGAGATTAAATGAAATATTTTTAAATGTGTGAAAATATGATATACAGTATCTGGCACATAATAACCATTAGATCCCTTCCTCTTTCATTTTCCAACTTATAATGAATACCAAAAACCAGGGTTTGGACCAAAAGAGATCAAGTGGGCCGTACCCTCCCAAGCTTACTCATAACTGGGTGTTTGGACACTGCAGGGGAGATTCTTGGAAAAAGACTTCATGTGACAGAAAAGTCACATGATGTGAGCAAACCTTGGAGTTTGAGGCTGATCAGCATGGGATTTAAAAGTCAGTATTTAAGAGGGATATGCATCCAAGTTTAGCTGTTTTTGATTATATAGAAAAGTATCTCGGGGTGCCTAGATAACACAGTCAGTTCAGCATCCGACTCTTGGTTTCAGCTCAGGTCATGATCTCGTGGGTTATGAGATCGAGCCCCACATTAGGTTGTGAGCTCAGCAGGGAGTCTAAAGATTCTCTCCCTCTGCCCCTCCTCCCCCTTGCACGCACTCTGTCTTTCTCAAATAAATCTTAAAAAGAAGAAGATGAGGAAAATATCTTAAACATATCCAGAAATTCAGGGGTTAAAACTACTTTATCTTAGAGAAACAGCAGAAATGAAACTAACCGGAGAGAAATATTTTCTTATTATTTGTTAACTAAAGCATATGTCTAATCTCTATGCTTCCTTCTTATGATTCTTTTAGAAATTACTCCCAAGTGTTTTCCGGAGAAAGCTTGAGTTTTTGTTATTATCAGAAGATCTCCAACGTGACATTCCAGAGGACATCCTCAAGGTGAGAGAGGGCTTGGGAGCCATCTACCCAGTGTTACAATCACTCAACAAGCTGACTTGTCCCCATGAGGTTGGCTGTGTTCTCAAACAAGACCAGGCTAGATAGAGGTCTCTCTGAGGAGAGTTCAGAATTACAATAAACTTACCTGATTTTAGAATTCTTAGAGTTGGATTGTCTAGAAGTACTAAGTACGAGGGGTTTAAAATGTTTTTTTTTCATTCCACATAAAAGGAAAATTAACTTAGATTTAAGCTTGGTATTTGAATTTTTCACCACTGTATCATAGAGAATATAAAGGGAGAAAGGAAATAGTATTTGTTGAATACCTCTTCTCTAACAGGTGCATTGATAATCCTCACAACAACCTTCTGGGGGCATATTTGAACTAAGTTTTAACTCTATCTGTACTTAAGTGCCTAAGGTATGCTCTGAGGGTTGGTACTAATTTTCTTCATGACCTGGCCACCAGCTAATTAAAGACATACTAACAATAGGATTTAAGATAGGGACTTTTTGTTTGTATTAGGTCAAGGACTCATGGCCCTGTGACATTCTTGGAGGCAGTTAATGAAAAAGCATCCCTGAGCACTGTCCATAGGCATGGTGCTAAAGCATGGAAAATCACCTACTTCCCCATCCTCTTTTCTCCCTCTACACCAACTCCACAAACAAATTACAGGCTATAGAGGTTCTTGCCTTCAAAGGCTTACCATCTAGTCAGGGAGAAAAGACCAGTACAGACATGCCACAATTATGGATTAAACCAAATGGTACTAATTTTGAGTACTTTTAAAGCCCAATAAAGAGGGAGAGTCATGTGGGTTGGAGGTATTGGCGAAAGTTTTAAAGGGTGAGGAATAGGCTATACCTCAAAGAATGGCTAGGATTTAGAGCAGAGGTTTTAACTGGTGTGTAATATTCTCTTAAAAGTTGAAATTAAATGCCATGGGAGTGGGCATCATGTCTCATGCCCATTTGTTACCTGCTTGGTCTGTGAATTTGCAGCCCCTGATTTAGAACCACAGTACACATTTTGGAGGCAGTGAGGGAGGGCTAGCTTGAGAATGAAGCCCTTGGGAAGTTGAGTTCTCTCTTTGCCTCCTTCTCTTCATTTGTAAAATGAGGATAATAGTAGTGTCTTCCTCTTAAGGTTAATTTGATTTTTCTGCGTAAAGGGCTTAGCATGAAGTAACTACTATGAAGTGTTTGTTACTGCTACTATTATATACACACATATATTTACACTGAACAGAGGAAAACATCAAGCATATAAGTGATAACATCCTGGACATGCTCACCATGGATCCTTTGCTTCTTTCTCTATCTAGGAGTTATATGGAGCCTTAGCACAAGATACAGGAGGCCCTGTGCTTGACGGAAATCAGAGGCGGGAGAGCTGGAGCCCTCAGCTCAGCTCAGAAGCTGTCTCTGCGCTCTGGGATCTTCTGAGGCAGGCTCCCCAGGCAGCACAGGCCCTGCTGGAGCTCCTGCTTCGCGAGGACGATGGCTCTGGGCTCTGTGGCGGGTCTCTGCAGAAGGCACTGGTGGACCTCATTCGAAGGGCACTTGGAGCTGTGCAGGGCCCTGCCACTGGGCCCGCTGGTAGAGTAGATGCCATCTACGGAGCCCTGCAGAGTCTGCGTTGCCCTGCAGAGCCGCTCGGGGTTGAGCTGCGTCTCCTGTGTGAGGAACTACTGGCAGCCTGCAGGGCTGAGGGGAGTCCCCTGCAGGAGGAGCAGGTGCTCAACTGCCTACTACACAAGGCTGGACGGAGCCTGGTCTCCCTGTATGGCCATACCTATGCAGAGAAGGCCGCAGAAAAGCCAGTGAAGGCCGTAACCTCGGGAAAAGGTGTGTTCCCTTTGCTGCTTCTCCTTGCATGTTGGTAATTCCACTGTGTCCAACCTCTGAAGTTCCTCTAGGCTGGTGCCTTCCAAGTTGCTCAGGAAAGCTAGTGGAGCAGCTAAGCATAAATGGTAAGGTATTCTTTTGTAGAAGTACAGATTTTGTAGTCCAAGATGGAATGATGGAAAAAATAATAAAGTAATAGCAATAGCTGGAAAGAGCTTTCTAGAAGCTACTGCGAGAAGTAGAAGTACCTTTAAGATAGAAGTGTAGAAAACCTGGCTTAACTTTTTAAAAGAATGAACTCTCACATCTGTTGATTTTTTGAATGGGCTTTAGCTTAGGAAATATCTCCCTGTTCCCCACTAACCTTATTTGGTTTGATTTTTAGTCTCCCCGGATCATCTAGATCCTGAGCAGGCAATGCTAGTCCTGTTCTCCAATCCCAACCCAGCCCAGGCCTGGAAATCAGCCTATTTCTACTGCCTGAGCAACAGCAAGCATTTCCTCGAGCAGATCCTGGTAAATCAAACTTATTCATTCTCCATCACAGAAGTGCTCAGGGATTTTCTATAGGCTTTTTCATTTCTCATTTCTCTCTGACTCATTTATCCAACACAAAGCAATCTAATTAGTGGTGAATCATTTGGTGTGTCCATCCTACAGTCCCAGGGGAAAGAAGGCTGTGAGAACCAGTGTCATTCATAATTAGAACTGCAGTCATTTTATATATGCCCTTTGGCAGGAACTAAGATGTTAGATATGTATAAGCTTTCTGGAAGCTTATACATATCACTGAGGAAGAAAAGACAGTGGCAGCAATATGTTGCTGAGCTGACGGGGGACTTTAATGACTCTAACCTCCGTCCAGACCACAACTGAGCTTTAGTTTAATTCGACAGATACTTATTAACCTCATCCTGTGTGCCATGTACTGTGCTAGGAGCTGGGGTTACAACAAGTCAGTCCCTGCCTTCAGAGAGCTTACAGTCCAGTGTTTCTGGGAACATTTTGTACTCACCTGGTGACTCCTGTCCTTGTCTGACATCTCCCTGTTTTACTAAAAAGTTTCCTACCCTAACGAGCAGCAGGTCCGCATAACTGTCTACAGCAGCCTCCTTTGGCTTACAGGTGACGGCGCTAGCGCTGCTCAAAGAGGAAGACTTCCCAAGTCTTGGCTGCCTGCTAGACAGAGAATTCAGGCCTCTCAGTCGACTGCTCGTGCTCCTGGGCTGGACGCACTGCCAGAGCCTAGCATCAGCCAAGAGGCTGCTCCAGACCCTCCACAGGGCCCAGGTAACTCTCACTCTGCAGCGTGGGCTGCTCCGAAAGTGAGTGCTGTGGGGCCTTGAGGTGAGGCAGAACGCAGGTTCCTGAAGTCAGTCACTATCTTTGACGCCGGGTGCCTCAGTCCGCATCTCTTTCCTCTCCCGTATCAACACAGGACCAGGGCTGTGACAAGCTCCTCAGGGATGCCTGTGATGGGCTTTGGGCTCACCTGGAGGTCCTGGAGTGGTGTGTACAGCAGAGCAGGTACAGTCCTGTGCAGCCAGCCCCCTTCCCACCACTGGGCACACTTGACCCCATGCTCCACGCGTGTACCATTTCAGGCCCCCTTCCACATAGATGTTTGAGAGCATTGACCCACAACTAATAATCATCCAACTATTAAACCAGGAGAGGAACATAAGTAATGATTATCTTCAGTATAGCTGTAAGATTATAACTGAAGGGTAATTTGAGGATGACGGTGATAAATGGAACAAAAGCTCACATTTCCTGAGCACTTTCTGTATGCCAGACATCACTCTGAGCCCTTTCAGTGGGTAAATTCACTTCAGCCTCACAGTGATTCTGTGAGATAGATGCCAATATTGTCCTCATTGTAAAGGTGGGACAACTTAAGCCCAGAGAAGTTAAATCACATGCCTAAAGTGACACAGCTAGTAAGTGTAGTCCATATTCTTAGACCTGTGGTCTAAGATTCTGTGTTCTTAGATTCTGTGGTCCTTATTCTTGTTATCCTGGATCACAGGTTTATGCAACACCTGCCTCTTGCCTATATACAAGGCTGTGCTTCCCCAGTAACTTAGCCTGCGGTCTTCCCCAGATCCGGGTTCGTGTTTTGTTCTTCGCCCACTTCACCAGCACTTCTTGAAGTAGAGTGGGCAGAGGCGCGGGGGGTGTGGGTAACTCAAAGCAATCAGAGAACCTTAAGTCAGCTCTTAGCCAGGAAGAGTATGGAAATTGGAAAGCCTAATCTGTGAGCCCTTTCTAGGTCCTTTCTAGACAAGTGGAGCGGACTTGATAGATGTACTTTCCTAACGGTAAACGAATGCTGTGCTCTATCCCAAACCAACTAGAAGTTAGTGTTGAGGGAAGTGAAACCTGTGGTGTCATGGGCCAGAGAGAAAGAACAGACGGAACTGAGATGGGTTTTTCAGAGTGAGATATAAACTGACTCTCTTCCAACCTCTCAATTTTGCCCTTCAGCAACCCCATACCAAAGAGAGATCTCTTATGTCATTTACATGGTGGAGACAGCCACTCCGTGCTCTACTCTCTCCATCACCTTACCAACCTTCCAGCCCTCAGGGAGGAAGATGTTCTCAACCTCTTACAGAAGGTTCCAGCCAAGGACCCCCAGCAAGAGCATGGTGAGTTGGTGAGGAATAACTTGGGTAGGCTTCCCTCTTAGGACAATCCTGCACCAGTTTTTCTTCTTTACAAGATTTATGTAAATTTGATCTGTCAAGGTGGGTGGTCCAGCAGGTGCCCACTAGTTTAGCACTATTTGCCCCAATCAAATTATGGGTTGTAGGAACACTCTTCTCCTTTCTTGGTGAGGTATAGGGAATCCTATGAGACAGGCCCATAGGAACCTTTGTCCTCCTGGAACTTTCTCAGGAACCACTCATATTCCTTTATCCCAATGAAGTAGAATTAGGACCTGCCCTCTAAATTTGCAGCATTGTCATGGGCAGTATTTATGCAAGTTCTTGGTGAGTCTTTCCATGCTTCATAAGCTTCTTCCTAGCAAATTCCGTGCTTCCTTTCCCTCCCATCTCTCCTTCATAATCTATTAAACAGATAAAGAAGTTTAGAAGAAAGATTTGCCTAAAACAGTAACAAAGCATTTTAACCTTGGATCTCTGCTTAAAACTCAGCTCCCCGTTAACAAGCTCTTTTTGCTCTCAACCTAGATACTGTTTTGATTTACGTTTGAAAAGAACCTGCTACTAATTGGAAAACCATTGTTACTATATTCAATATTTTTTTCTGGAAAAGTAGGCAATTTGTTTACCAGATGTCCTAAAGGAACTAGAACTCTCTGTTTTCTACATACAAGTACAAAAGGCTTCCAGAGAAGTATTTTAAATCAGATCCTTGGTGACCCACCAGGACACACATGGAACTTGAACTTGGAAAAGACAGAAGAAGAGCAATAATAGTGCTGGGATTAAGGTGACTCAAGAGGGGCATCTGGGGTACAAAATTTAAGGAGTCACTCACTCTCAAGGTCATGCAAGTGCTTGTAAGTCCTGCTATGCAGAGGCCAGGGGCATAGAACAGTATTGGTCTCGACCTTACCTTGAACTTGGTAAAGCTGAGGTTACTTTCTAAAATTAATCGCAAGGAAGTCCATACACAAACGGGTTTATTGCAACCTCATAGTAGCAGAGCGTCCCTAACTACTGCATGCCCTGCCCGAAAGGAATCCCTAGGGAAGGGATTCATTCAGTAGTACTATATGCAGCCATCAGAAATTTAGTCCATGAAGAAATATAATTAAATGCTTATACTGTAAAAAATAAGAAATAGGAAAATTAAATAGTATATAAAATGTCATTACACTCAACGTAAGTACATACTTACATGCCAAACTATCAAAGACATTAAACCAGAATGTAACAATGATTGTATTTAGCTGGCAGGATCATGGGTAATATTTCTTTTCTTCTTTTTTGCTTTGTTACATTTAGTGCTTTTTTTCTTTTTTTAAACAGGCTGTCCTTTTTTTTTTTTAACCCAACAGATTTCTGTATATTAATTTTGTATCATGCAACTTTACTGAATCATTTATCAGTTCTAGTAGTTTTTTGGTGGAATCTTTATGGTTTTCTATATATAGTATCATGTCATCTGCAAATAGTGAAAGTTTTACTTTTTCTTTACCAACTTGGATACCTTTGTTGTTGGTTTTTTTTTCTTGTATGATTGCTGTGGCTAGGACTTCCAGTACTATGTTGAATAAAAGTGGTGAGAGTGGACATCTTTGTCTTGTTCCTGATCTTAGAGTAAAAGCTTTCAGGTTATAAATAAAATCTTTAAAAAAAAAAAAAA
>CM052896.1:97560504-97589214 GCA_028534135.1 Potos flavus | reverse complement strand
GAGAGTGGACATCTTTGTCTTGTTCCTGATCTTAGAGTAAAAGCTTTCAGGTTATAAATAAAATCTTTAAAAAAAAAAAAAAAGGGACGCCTGGGTGGCTCAGTTGGTTAAGTGGCTGCCTTCGGCTCAGGTCATGATCCCAGGGTCCTGGGATCGAGTCCCACATCGGGCTCCTTGCTCGGTGGGGAGCCTGCTTCTCCCTCTGCCTCTGCCTCTGCCTACCTCTCTGCCTACTTGTGATCTCTCTCTCACTCTCTCTCTGACAAATAAATAAATAAAATCTTTAAAAAAAAAAAAATCTTTCAGGTTTTCACCATTGAGTATGATGTTAGCTGTGGGTTTTTCATATATGGACTTTATTATGTTGAGGTATGCTCTCTCTAAACTTACTTTGTTGAGTTTTTATCATAAATGGATGTTGTACTTTGCCAAATGCTTTTTCTACATCTGTTGAGATGATAATACGGTTTTTATCCTTTCTCTTGGTAATGTGATGTATCACACTGATTGATTTGTGAGTATTGAATCACCCTTGCATCTCTGGAATAAATCCCCCTTGATCATGGCGAATACATTTTTTAATGTATTATTTTATTCAGTTTGCAATTTTTTTTATAAGATTTTATTTATTTATTTGAGACAGACAGAGAGAGAGCACAGTGGGAGAGGGAGAGGCAGAAGCAGACTCTGCACTGAGCAGAGAGCCCAGTGTGGGGCTCTTTCCCAGGACCCTGAGATCGTAACCGGAGCCAAAAGCAGACGCTTAACAGACTGAGCCACTCAGGCACCTCTCAGTTTGTTATTTTCTTGAGGATTTTTGCATCTGTGTTCAGCAGAGATACTGGCCTATAATTTTCTTTTTTGTAGTATCTTTATCTGGTTTTGGTTCCAGGATAATGCTGGCCTCATAGAATGAATTTGGAAGCTTTCCTTCATTTTCTATTTTTTGGTATAATTTGAGAAGAATAGGTATTATTATTAACTCTTCTTTAAATGTTTGCCGGAATTCACTATGAAGCCCTCTGGTCCTGGACTTTTGTTTTATGATTACCGATTCAATTCTATTACTAGTAATGAGTCTGTTCAAATTTTCTGTTTCTCCCTGATTTAGTTTTGGAAAATTGTATGTTTCTAGGAATTTATCCATTTCTTCTAGGTTTTCCAGTTTGTTGGCATATAATTTTTCATATTATTCTCTCATAATTCTTTGTATTTCTGTGGTGTCAGTTATTCTCTTTGATTTCTGGCTTTATTATTTGAATACTTTCTCTCTCTATCTCTCTCTTTTTATGAGTCTGGCCAAAGTTTTATGAATTTTGTTGATCTTTTCAAAGCACCAGCTCCTGGCTACATTGATATGTTCTATTGTTTTTTTTAAGTCTCTGTTTCATTTATTTCTGCTTTAATCTTTATTATTTTCTTCCTTCTACTGGCTTTGGGCTTTGTTCTTTTTTTTCTAACTCCTTTAAGTATAAGGTTGTTTATTTGAGATCTTTCTTGTTCTTGAGATAGGCCTGTATTGCTGTAATCTTCCCTCTTAAAACAGGTTTTTCTGCATCCCAAAGATTTTGGACTGTTGTGTTTTCATTTGTCTCCACGTATTATTTCCTCCTCGATTTCTTGGTTGACCCATTCATTGTTTAGTAGCATGTTACTTAGCCTCCATATATTTGTGTTCTTTCCAGATTTTTTCTTGTGATTGATTTCTAGTTTCATACAATTGTGGTCAGAAAAGATGCGTGATGTGATTTCAATGTTTTTGAATTTATTGAAACTTGTTTGGTGGCATAACATGTAATTTATTCTGGAGAATTTTCCATGTGTACTTGAAAAGAGTGTATATTCTGCTTCTTTGGGATGAATGTTCTGAATGTATCTGTTAGATCCATCTGCTCCAATGTGTTGCTCAGATCCACTGTTGCCTTGTTGATTTGTGTCAGGTAATGTATCCATTATAAAAATGAGGTGTTGGGGCGCCTGGGTGGCTCAGTCGTTAAGCGTCTGCCTTCGGCTCAGGTCATGATCCTAGGGTCCTGGGATCGAGCCCCGCATCGGGCTCCTTGCTCAGCAGGGAGCCTGCTTCTCCCTCTCCCACTCCCCCTGCTTGTGTTCCCTTTCTCGCTGTGTCTCCCTCTGTCAAATAAATAAATAAAAATCTTTAAAATAAAAAAAAATAAAAATGAGGTGTTAAAATCCTCTACTATTATTGTATTATTGTCAGTTTCTTCCTTTATGTCTGTTAATAGCTGCTTTATATATTTAGGCACTCCTGTGTTGGGTGTATAAATATTTACAATTATTATATTCTCTTGTTGGATTGTTCCCTATATCATTATGTAATGCCCTTCTTTGTCTCTTATTACAGTCTTTGTTTTAAAGTCTATTTCATCTGATATAAATATTGCTACCCCAGCTTTCTTTTCACTTTTATTTGGAAGGTAAATGTTTTTCCATCTCTTCATTTTCAATCTCCAGGTATCTTTAGGTCTGAAGTGAGTCTCTTGTAGGCAGCATATAGATGGCTTAAGCAGGTTATATTTTGCTATAGAAGGAATTAGGGTCAGATTAAAATGTTAGAGACCCTTTAAAAATTATGGTGCCCTCCTTTCTCCTGGTAATCAAAAAAAAATTTTTTTTAATGAGAAATTATTAAACAAGTACAAGGAATTTCAACTGAGTTTGTGTTTTTTTCCCCTTGATGTCTGCTTCACTGCTTTCTTAAAAACATTAAATATTTGTTTCTAACTTTCTGTTGCCTTTGCTCTCATTATTCAGTCTAAATGCATTTTAAGCCTATCTCCTAGATAATGTGACACTAGGTAGACTAAATATTAACTTGACATTTTAATTTTTTTTAGAAAGGGAAACAGGTATTTAAGACGTATGAGGGAAAGACTTGTTAAATAGCCATGAGGGCCATATTGAACAGCCATGTAGGCGGGTGGGAAAAGGAAATAGAAGGGCTGCACATTGATGTTGAGTGGAAGAAAGGGCCCAGACGGGGCCCGGGTCAAAGTGACAGCAAGGAGAAAGGGTGAGAAATCCGAGCCTGAAGAGCAGTGTGTCTTTGCTTCACCCATCTTGCAGCCCCTGCCTGAGAGACCTGACTCTGAAGTTCTGCCCGTTTCTCTACCATTCAGATGCAGCCGAAGCCCTAGTCCCTGAGCACCTTAGCCGGTGTCAGAACCTGACGCTCTACCAGAGCTTCTGTGCCATGAAGTATGCCATCTATGCCCTCTGTGTGAACTCACACCAGCACTCACAGTGCCGGGAATGCAGAGACAGTCCTGCAGAGGACCCGGCCTCGGCCTTGGCTGCAGAGCCAGCAAATGATGTCTCCTCCCCAGGTACAAACTTCTCCCCACCATCCCATCCCTGACATAAGCTGGTAACAGCCTGTCCCAGAGAGTTCTTCATGGGATTGGGAGGTGGCCTTGGTTTTATTATGTCCAGGAATAATTTCATCCATTTGTCAGGCTCCATGAATCAGAAGGACATGGAGAAGACATTGCCTAAGTTCTAATGGAGTCGGTGACTTAGTGCAGTGTTTTCACAAGGCTTCTTTTTTGACTACAACCCACTGTGAAAATAGCATTTCACATCATCCTGTTTACGCTTAGGTATATAATGTGTGAGATATACATGTATGTGTATATGTATGTATAAGAGATATACAAACTAAGTTTTAAGAAACAGTACTTACCTTCCAAATGGAGCACCCTCTCAGTTATTTTTCTGTTCTATTTTTTTTTAAGGTGGCTCTCTTAAGTCAATGTCATGGGTCACAACCTGCATTATTGAAGAACCTCATGTTTTATCCTCTTTCTTTGTTCTTTTTTTTTTTTAAGATTTTATTTATTTGAGAGAGAGAAGAGAGAGAGAGCACAAGCAGGCAGAGTGGCAGGCAGAGGGAGAGAGAAGCAGGCTCCCCTCTGAGCCAGGAGCCGATGTGGGGCTCGATCTCAGGACCCTGGGACCATGACCTGAGATGAAGGCAGACATTTAACTGACTGAGCCACCCACGTGCCCCCTCTTTCTTTTTTCTTAATAGTTTGTAATTCCTTAACTTGCCATCTGTGACCAGGGGTCAGTTACCTTCCATGTGGCTTTGGAATAGACCTTTACCAGTGAGCATGGTCATTTCTGACCAGTGAGTATTTCTTGAAAGATCTAGGTAGCTCATGATCACCTTTAGTATAACAGTGAATGAAAATAGAATTGAGGAATATGGAGTCTCCATGCTGCCTTCATTCCAGGAACTGAAATATGAAGTGCTTGTCAGAGATGAGGAATAATATTTTTTGTTGTTGTTTTGTTTTTTAAACTTTTTTTAAATTTTTTTCTCTTTTTTTAAAATTTAAATTCAATTGACATATAATGTATTGGCTTCAAAATGGTTCATCAGTCTTATATAATACCTAGTGCTCGTTACATCACGTGCCCTTCTTAATGTCCATCACCCAGTTACGCCATCCCTCTACAGCAACCCTGTTTACTATGATTAAGAATCCCTAAAATCTTTAAAAGAAATAAAAAGGAAGCCTCTTATAGTTTGTTTCCCTCTCTGATTTTGTTTGTTTTATTTTTTTTCCTCTTCCCCTATGATGATGAGGAATAATATTTAAAAGCAGAAACAAAATAATGAGTGTTCAATAAGCTTCTTGATTAAGGTAGCAAAATCTGCAAATCATGAAAAGATATGGCTGAAGTCTCTTATTCTTCCACCTATAACTGCTTCTCTTAGTCATTAAAAAATTAATGACTTAAAAAGTTGTGAGAATGTTTGAGTCTGGCAAGTAGTATTTCTAATGTTTACATTTTCTCTCTTCTCTTTCTGTGACCTCTTCTCTAATACGTGCTTCTTTAGGTGCTTCAGATCTCTTCTCAACATACCTAGCCAGATGTCAACAGTATCTGTGCAGTATTCCGGACTCTTTGTGCCTGGAACTTCTAGAAAACATCTTCTCATTGCTCCTCATCACCTCCGCCGAGCTTCACCCAGAGCCTCACCTGCCCGAGGACTATGCTGAGGAAGATGACACTGAGGGGAAGGACCTGTTGGATTTGTGGTCACCATCAGAGAGCCCTCAGCACACAGCACAACCCGAGAGGAAGTCAGAACGGGGTTGCCAGGGAGTCCCCAGGAGCCTTGCTCATACAATCCCAAGCTGTCTTAAGACAGAGCCAAAAGACAGTTCCCCAGGGCCCCATGGGCACAGCTTTTTGGACCTAAAGCACTTTACTAGTGGTATCAGCGGATTCCTGGCTGATGAATTTGCAATAGGGGCCTTCCTCAGGCTTCTTCAGGAGCAGCTGGATAAACTCAGCAGCCATAGTCTCCCTGAGAAGCCAAAGCTACTAGAAGGCCAGAGCTGCTCGGGGAGCAGAGATGGCCTGCAGAGCCGCCTGCAGCGGTTTTCCAAGGTTCTCTCTGAGGCCCAGTGGAGATACAAGGTGGTAACAAGCAACCAGAGCTCAGGTGAGAGGAGACAGAGAGCCGGTGGGTCCCAAAAGTGAGGAGGGAAAAAAATCCCAGAAATGTGGGAGAGAGCAAATTGTTTTATGGAAGTCACACCTTAACTCAGGGCATTATCACCATAGCAACCAGTGTCAGAAACCTGTCTCGGAGCCAGTCCAGATCATCCCCTACCTGTTATCCCAGGAGGTGGGTCGAATCAAAACTGAACACTCCCGTATGACCCATAGTTTGCTTTTTCAGAGGAGCAGACTTCCCGAAGATACCGGCCCATGGCCACAGGACATCCAAGTCTCCGCCGGGGGCGTCGGACAAGAAGGAGCCGGCCAGGTAATCTTCTGAAGAGTTCTCCCCAGTCCTCATTCCGATGCACCAGGCAAGTGGTATGCTGCCACTTGTCTAGGATTCTTTAAAATAAAACACATGGTCCAAGGGCGCCTGGGTGGCTCAGTGGGTTAAAGCCTCTGCCTTCACCTCAGGTCATGATCTCAGGGTCCTGGGATCGAGCCCCGCATCGGGCTCTCTGCTCAGCAGGGAGCCTGCTTCCCCCTCTCTCTCTGCCTGCCTCTCTGCCTACTTGTGATCGCTCTCTCTGTGTCAAATAAATAAATAAAATCTTTAAAACAAAACAAAACAAAAAATAAAACACATGGTCCAAACGAACAAACACAAGGGATCTAAGATTATTCCAGTCCCACTCCCCCAAGGTAACCTTGCTAATAGTTTCCTTCCAGAAATTGTCATGCAATATAATCAATCATATGTTGCATTTTATACATACAGATGCATCATACTATATTTACTGTATATATTGGGAACTGTGCTTTTCTTTTTTCACTTATATTCTTTTATATATACAGATGTGTCATGCTATATATTGAGAACTTACTTTTTTTCCCTTGTAATTTAAAGCCTGCTTAGCATTCCATTCTTATACATACCCTTAGTGGACATTTAAATTGTTTCTGTTTTTTACTATTCTAAACAATGCTATAGTAAACAACCTTGTACATATATATCTGTGTATACGTACATACATGTCTTTGTGAATGTAGCTATAGAATAACCCCCTAGCAGTAGAATAGCAAGGTCAAAGATATATGGATATTACCAAATTGCCTTTAAAAAGAGGTGGACCGGGATACCCAGGTGGCTCAGTCAGTTAAGCATCTGACTTTTGATTTCGGCTCAGGTCATGATCTCAGGGTCCCGAGGTCGAACCCCAAGTCAGGCTCTGTGCTGTGCCTGGGGCCTGCTTTAGATTCTCTCTCTCCCTCTGCCACTACCCCTCCAGCACCACCACTATCTCCCCCCTCCCAGCTCATGCTCTCTCTCTCTCTCAAAAAAAAAAAAAAAAGAAAAGAGGTGGACCAATTTATATTCCCGCCAACTGTATATGAATGCCTGTTTGCACATACATTCACCAAAAATGAGTAGTATCAATTTAAAAAAATTTTTTTCACCAATATGATTAATATAATAATGGTTTTTGTTTAAATTTTTAATATTAATTTTTAGTTTGAAGTTGAATGTCTTTTCATGTATTGGCCGTTTATATCTTTCTGTGAGTTGCTTATTCATACCGGAGGTCCATATTTTCTATTGGGTTTGCTTTCTTGTTGAATTGTAAAAAGCATCTTATACGTTAAGGAAAATATTCTGTCATTGTGTGCTATGAGTTTTTCTCTCTTTTGTCTTTAGACTTTGATTATGAGTTTTTCTTAAGGAGTTTAATATAGGAGCATTATACAGGAGTATTACATTTTTAGATAATCAAATTTTTCTTTTGGTGCTGGTTTTTAAATAATTAACAGGGAAGGGATGCCTGGCTGGCTTAGTCAGTGGAACGTGTGACTCTTAATCTCAGGGTTGTGAGTTCGAGCTCCATGTTGGGTGTAAAGATTACTTAAAAATAAAAAATCTAATAAATAAATAAATGACAAGAAATACATTAGAGTTTCCTATATACTGAATAGTGCTAGGTAGCTTAAAGGCGGTGAATGAGGCATGAACCAGGAATTTGCCTTCAAAGAATTTGTAAGTTACCTGTATTGACACTATGTATGAAAATCTTCAACTGCACTGAGGCACTGCCTGAAAACAGAAGAAAACTCTTAGAAGGGGAGATCAGCATAGCCTACAAAGGTTAGGGAAAGGGATGTTATGGAAGAGTTGACTCTTGAACTGAGCATAGAAGAATGAGTAGGCTCTAGCTAAGTGGCAATGAGAGAAGTAGCATACTGGGTAGGGTAGAGGATACTGTTAGAGAAACCTGGAAACTTCAAGATTGAGTTGCTAAGGCCCTTAGGATGCTCAGTTAATTGGTCTGAGTCAAAATAGTTTGCATCCACTTGACCCATCCACCCCAAGAATGCACAATCCATCTCCTCTTTTCTACTGCGGTTTGTTCCTTTCCAGTGAGCCAAGGAGCCTCCTCTCTGTAGGGTTGATAGCAGTATTAAATGACCACACTAAGCAATAGTGGGCCTCCATTCACAAACCCTAGCACTTCAGAAAGCAAGTGTTGAGAAGAAGCTTTTCCTCCAGGCTTTAAATATCATGGTCTGTGCCAGACTGGGTCTTATACTTGGTTCCCTACCTTTTCAAATAGGAGGACACCTTTTTCTATGTCAGAAAATTTTGTGGCCCTCTTTGCACCCTACCACTTCCTGCTCATAATAGTTGTGCTTTTATTTTTTCAGAATATTGCTGACCCCTACAAGTAACTTGAAAGCTCCTCGGTCTCTGATACCCACAGGTTGGGAACCGCTACTACTCAAATGAGCGCAGGGGCCATATGAAGCCCATCCTTCACCTTTGGTCTATAGAAACTTGTGTTTGCTATAGAAAGAGCAGCAGGGGTAATAGTTACCCATTACCCTCTCACTCTTAATACCCAGACCTTGGCCTCAAGCTGACCTCTTACTTTCCATACTGTACAGAGTTGAAGGTTGATTCTCTCTCTTCTTCCTACTTTTAGATGGCCAGGAGAGAAGTTCCAATCCATCTCTGGAAAGTACAAGTAGTGAGCTGAGCACAAGTACTTCAGGTATGGGGTTCCCAACCAGTTGCCAACTTCAAGTAGCTTTGCCCTGATAGAGAGTTGCCCTACACCACAGTATAAAATCCTGGACTGAACAGTTTATGCCTGTGTTCAAGAAGGTTGGCTCTAAGAGATAGAAGCTTCCAGTTATAAATAAGTCCTGGGGTTATAATACACAGCGTGGTGACTATAGTTAACACTACTATGTTGTATATTTGAAAGTGGCTAAGAGAGTAGATCTTAAAAATTTTATCACAAGAAAAAAGGTTGTCACTAGGTGTGATGAATGATGGATGTTAACTTATTGGGGTGATCATTTCATAATATATACATAAATCATTTTGTTGTTCACCTAAAACTAATACAGTGTTATATGTCAATTATATCTCAATTTGGGAAAAAAAAAAAAAAGAAGGAGTTTGGTTCTGCAGATAGCCAAACAGATTTCAGCAAGAAAAGGGGGAAGGGCTGTCTCACCATCATGGAGTCTCCCATCAGCAGAGAGAAACAGAGGTGAATAACCCCAAAATGGTACTTAAGTCTTATATTCAAAGATAGTAGCATAGGTTTGCTCTTCAACTGAGGAAAAATTAAGCCCCACTTATAGAACTTCTAGAGAAGGACCTTGAAGATAAGAGTTTAGTGGGAGGTGCCAGCAGTCGAGTTTTTCCTCAGTTTCTGTTTCTTCCTCGGCCCCCACATTTTTTTGTGCCAACAGAGGGAAGTCTGAATGCTGTGTCTGGAAGGAATGAGTTGGATGGCCGATTGCAGCCCCAATGTCAAAGTTCACTCATCCCCATGATGTTCTCCCCACCTGAGTCACTGCTGGCATCCTGCATCCTCCGAGGGAACTTTGCTGAAGCCCACCAGGTAAGGGGAGCACCTGTGTAGCAGGTGTTAGCCACCCAGGCCATTCCTTGTCCTAGTAAGGGATACTAAGGCAGCTGTGGCTGTCTGGGCCCCGCTGGGCCTCAGGTAAAGCTGGGTGCATGTGTGACCAGAGCCTCAGGAGCACCTGACAGACCAAATCCAGCAGGAGAAACGGGGAGATTTCCATGTTCAAGGCCCAGCCCTCAGCATTGTGAATTTCAAGATTTCATCCTGGAGATTTAAGCTATTGAATCATTTCTTAACAGAAGCAGTGTTTTAACAAGATAAAATATTTAGCCACAATTTCACCACTTCCAAACAGTGAAATATTTTTGTGTCTTTCCTTGTACTACTGTCAGCACATACACGTTTTTATATAGTTAAAAATCATGATGCAATTTTTTTTTTAAGATTTTATTTATTTATTTGACAGAGGCACAGTGAGAGAGGGAACCACAAGCAGGGGGAGTGAGAGAGGGAGAAGCAGGCTTCCTGCTGAGCAGGGAGCCCGATGTGGGACTCGATCCCAGGACCCTGAGATCATGACCTGAGCTGAAGGCAGACGCTTAACGACTGAGTCACCCAGGCTCCCCAGATGCAGACAATTTTTAATAATAATTAGAATGATAATTCTATACAAGTATAGGGGACTACCAAACTAGAATGTTTATCATGTTATATAGGAAAAAGCACAAGGAATAGGAGTCAGAAAGACTCTTATACTCTCTGAAATTCCATATCCTTATTTGAAAATTGGAGTTAAGTGTAATATCTGCTGTCCTACCTCATGAGAATGTTAAGAGGATTATGTACAAGCTGTAAGAAATAAAAGAATCCTCTACTAAAAATTACTTAAATTTAATGGCATAAAAACCTACTCTTCTGGTTTTTAAAACTTTCTTGGTATTTTTATTACACTTGTGCTGATCCCTTAACAAATAGGTCAGAATTTTTCTTTCATTTGCATTCAGTTGTTCAGGAATAAATTGAGAAATCTAGGTGGTAGAAGAATCTTTGTTCAACTTCCTCTAATCATTTTAGATCCCAAACTTAAATGATAATAATTCTGATCCTCTGTGGGAGAACAGGATCCTTACCAACCTTTTTTTTTTTTTAAGATTTTATTTATTTATTTGTCAGAGAGAGAGAAAGCACAAACAGGCAGAGTGGCAGGCAGAGGCAGAGGGAAAAGCAGACTCCCCGCCAAGCAAGGAGCCTGATGCGGGACTCGATTGCAGGACCCCAGGATCATGACCTGAGCCTGAGCCAAAGGCAGCCACTTAACCAACTGAGCCACCCACCTTGCCAACCTTTTTATACCCAAATCCAGAAAGGACTTCAGCTGGGACCATCCCCCCCTCCCGCAAGGCTTTATTCCTAAAAGTCCTTGCCTCCTCTTCCTTTCCTGGAACCTTGATCTTCTTTTTTTTTTTTTTTAAATAAAAATCCCTGTTTTTTTAACCTGGTTATAGAATAAGTCGTGCATATTACGAGAAAATACCAAAAAATGTTAACAAGTATTCACCCTGTTGTCCAGAACAACCAATATTAAAGGTAAAGTATATTTTTGTCAATACTTTTCCAAGTTATGAATAACTTTTTTTTTAAGAATTTATTTATTTATCTGACAGAGAAATCACAAGTAGGCAGAGAGTCAGGCAGAGAGAGAGGGGGAAGCAGGCTCCCCGCTGAGCAGAGAGCCCGACACGGGGATCGATCCCAGGACCCTGAGATCATGACCTGAGCCAAAGGCAGAGGCTTAACCCATTGAGCCACCCAGGCACCCCATGAATGACTTTTTATTTTTTTTTTAAAGAATTTATTTATTTATTTGTCAGAGAGAGAGTGAGAGAGAGATCACAAGTAGGCAGAGAGGCAGGCAGAGGCAGAGGGAGAAGCAGGCTCCCTGCTGAGCAAGGAGCCCGATGCGGGACTCGATCCCAGGACCCTGGGATCATGACCTGAGCCGAAGGCAGCCGCTTAACCAACTGAGCCACCCAGGCGTCCCCCCATGAATGACTTTTATATAGCCAAAATTATTTTGAATCTAAAACTTTATTTAGGGCCTTTTTTGCATTTGCCTTGTCATTGGTTTTAGTGACCTCACAGTAGTCTGATCAAGTAGGTGCATTTGACCATTCCCCTGCTATTCAACATTAGAGTCTCTTCAAACTTGTAGATTATCACCTTTGAGCATTAAGTCTTTTGAATTATTTCCTTAAGAGAGTTTCTCATAAAAATTACTAAGTCAAAGAATAAAAACATTTTTAGGGGCACCTGGGTGGCTCAGTCGTTAAGCGTCTGCCTTCGGCTCAGGTCATGATCCCAGGGTCCTGGGATCGAGCCCCGCATCAGGCTCCCTGCTCGACAGGAAGCCTGCTTCTCCCTCTCTCACTCCCCCTGCTTGTGTTCCCTCTCTCACTGTGTGTGTCTCTCTCTGTCAAATAAATAAATAAATTCTTAAAAAAAAAAATCCCTCTCTTTAAAAAAAAAAAAAAAAAGAATAACATTTTTAAAGCTTTATAGATTGTCAAATTGCTTTTCAAAAAAAGATCATCGTGATAGATGCAAAATGGTATCAATGTTACTTAAATTCCCTGGATTACTAGTAAGGGAATACATTTTTCATCTATGTATTAGTCATACATAATTAGTCATATGCATTTTTTCTTGGAAACTACATCTTTTGCCTATTTTCTATTGGGGCCATGGTGGCTTTCTTGATAACTTTTATTAATTATTTCTGTATTTGATCCATTCTTCTAACATAAGGTGCTCTCACAAGCCTCCAAAGCAGATGTCTCATGGCCATACTCTAATGCTAGACAAGATCTCCTATCTCTAGATTCCGTAACTCAGCAGACCCAGCACAACCCCCACTCCTCCTCCTCCCGTGACAGGTGGTGTTCATGTTCAACCTGAAGTCCTCGCCCAGCTCAGGGGAGCTGATGTTCATGGAGCGCTACCAGGAGGTGATCCAGGAGCTGTCCCGGGTAGAGCACAAGATTGAAAACCAGAACTCAGACGGCGGTAGCAGCACCATTCGAAGAACAGGCAGCGGCCGCTCCACGCTCCAGGCCATTGGCAACGCTGCAGCAGCAGGTGCGGGGGAGGCGGGGGGCGGGGGGGCGGGGGAACAGCCATGCAAATCGTAGGTTCCTCATGCGGGTGAGCATAGCACCTGAACAGTAGCAATGTTGACACACGCGGAGTCCGTTTCTAGCTGTGGCCCAACTTCCCTGACCCCGGTGGTCCCATCCCTGCCACTTGAGCTACTTCATTCAGCTTGTCCTATAGCGTTTAAACCGGAGGGTGTGAATGCTGTTTCCCCCATTGTTTTGATGACCACTGGCTTGGGCTTTGGGAAATGGTTGGGAGTTTATTTCCTTCCTGTGTAGTTGTTCCAGAATAAAGCATATCACTTTACTTTTCTGTAAAGTGAAGAAGTTGTGTATAACACTGATGGTGTAGGATTCACAGGTGTTAGTGCCCAACATGGACTGCACTGCAAAAGCCCATCCTTTCATGATTTCTTGAAAGTGGAATCCCGCCCCACATTTCCACGTCTCTTACTGGTCTAGGCTCCACATATCAAGTACCATGACACATTGCTCCTTCTTCATTCTCCCAGAAATTCACTATACCTCTTCAAAAGAATATCTGCACATCTTTTTTGTCTGTAACATAAATGGGTTCTTAACAATAAGTCCTGTTTTCTACCTGTTTTTTTAGCAATGTGTTTTAGAGATTGTTTCTAATTAGCACACACAAATACACCTTGTTCTTTCTCAACCTACCTTTAGATCCCATTGGGAAGAAGCCCCCAATCATCTTGACCATTTTGGGTTTCTCTGGGTCTACCTTTTCATAACATTGTTTTGAGGCCATAAGAGCCGGCTGTAATGATGGTGCTAATATGTATAGAAGATATCCTGTGCAGAAGGATCTCAAACTTTTTTATGTAACTACTTTTCAAAATAAAAGTGAGAATCAAGTTAACCTCTTGCTTTTTACTCCACTTCTGGATGTCCAGGGATGGTATTTTACTCCATCTCTGATGTGACTGACAAGTTACTCGGCACCTCTGGAGAACTCATCCCCACACTCCAGGAGGACTTTTGGATAAGCAATACCCTGGTGGAGCCCACTGCTCCCCTGAGAGAGGTTCTGGAAGACCTCAGTCCCCCTGCCATGGCTGCATTTGACCTTGCTTGCTCTCAGTGCCAGCTCTGGAAAACCTCCAAGCAGCTCTTGGAAACAGCTGAACGACGTCTGAACATTAGCCTTGAGAGCCGGGGTAAGTGTGCTTCTTCAGCTTTATTCCTTCGTTCCCAAATGAATCCCCTTATGGGTTTCTGATATGCTTGATAAATTGTATAAGAAGAAAATACTGACTGGGGAGGGAGGGGACAGGGAAAAAGGAGTATCGGTTAATTTTCTCATGTCCAATCTGGTGGTTTAAATATAATCTGAGACTCTTATCCTTTTAATAGGCTTGGCAATCTGCAGTCATTTAGGGAAATTATAGATAAATTCAAGGAAGAAATGTATATTCAAAAATCATATAAATGGAAATTGTGCCTTTAGACTGCATGCCCCTGCCAGAGTGAACCCCACTTAACCTACAACCTAGAACAGTCTTAAATTTGCAAACCCGGCATTAGGGAAAAGTTCAGGGATCACAGTTAGAGGGGGGATTGTATCTTGAGGTTAATAATGTCCCAGAACGTGTATATGGAATTCTTGGAGGAATCCGGTATATGAAGGTAGAAGAATCTGAAGCAAGAATTAGGAAAAGTTCCATTCCACCCATCTTTGATACACACACCAAACATTGGAAACAGCACCCCTCTATCAGTAATATGAAGAGAGGAATGGTGAATAGGTCATGATGTGATAGCCACTCCTAGGCTTAGTGATTCATTAGAAGTTACAGAACTCAGCATATAGTCATACTCATGGCTGAAATTTATTTCAGCAAAAAGATATGCAGCAAAATCAGCAAAGAGAAAAGGCTCCTGGGATAAAGTCTAAAGGAAACCAGGCACAGCTTCCAAGAGTCTTCTCCCTGTGGAGTCACACAGGCTGTGCTTAATTCCTCCAGTACTAGTTCTGACAAGTGTGTACAAGGATGCTCATTAGAGACTCAAGGCCCAAGGCTTTTATGGGGGGCCATCTCTGCCCAGTATGTACCAAAATTCTAGATTCTCAAAAGGACAGCAGGTGTTCAGCGTAAACCACATTGAACACAGTTTAGGCACAGCGGGCCACTCTCAGCATTTACGGTACGTTGTATATCAATGTCAGAAACCTTTACCAGTCATGTTTGCAGCTGCCAACCAAGGGCAACCTTGCACGCAAGGCTTTCTAAGGATAGCGGTCACAGGTTTGCTGTGGAACCTTTTTCCTGCACACCCCTGCAAATCACTTCTGAGCTGTTGGTTAAAATGTCCTTTAATGTTCACATAGTCCTTCCAAGAAAGTATACTGTGGCATATGCAATGCTGTTTTTTATCACACAATTTCCCTCCCCCTCGTCTAGTACTCATATTTGAAAATGAAAGGAGATATTATTCAGACTGTTAATAGCCAAAATGGTTTCGTGTCAGTCAGTTAGGAACTAATTTAGTACCTACTGTGTTTCCAGATTATCCAAAGTGTAGGGGGTACAGGAGAGATACAAGGAATAATCCTTGTCCATAGAGTTGTTCATAGTCTAGTCAGGGTGTCAAGATGCCACTTTAAGCAAAGAGAGAAGACAGATACGATCCCAGCTCAAGTTCTCAGCTGGGGACACAACCAAGGCAAATTCACAAGAAGTGATTGGCTTGGGACAGCAGTTCCAGCGGAGTGCCAGAGCTGCTGTCTGCTGCTACTGGCCGTGGAGGCATCATGCCGGAGGTAGCTCTGGAACCTCAGGAATGGAGTAAGCCAGGTAGGCTGCTTGTCACCCGGAACGGCACAGCATATATTTCCTCCCTGACACTAGAGAAGACAAAATTTTATAAGTAAATACAGGACTGAGTATCAGTTATTGAAAGTGCCTGATTTTCTCGTGCATTCCCTCTTCCTTCTATCCATTTCCAGGTCGACGGCTAGACCACATAGTTCTCAATGCGGATGGCATTCGAGGTTTTCCAGTTGTTCTTCAGCAAATCAGTAAGATCTTCAATTATCCACTTACGTCAGCTGGACAGACTAAACTAGGTGAGCTGCATTTCTCCTTTTTCCTCCTGGACTTGGAACATTAGGTCCGCATCAGAGTTCACTCTTTCTCTTTTGCTTCCCACAGAGAGTGTAGAAGAAAAAGGAGCAGGCCCTCCTCGGTGCAGCGTTGCGGAGCTGCTTCAGCTCTGCTGGCCCAGCCTCACCGAGGACTGTGTGGCCAGCCATGCTGCCCTCTCGCAGCAGCTGGATCAGGTCCTCCAGTCGCTGAGAGAGGCACTGCAGCTGCCAGGTACGGGCCCCACTGCATGGCAGCAGATGAGGGCTGACCTGGGGAGAGGAAACAGCCAGGAGTGAAGCAGCACTTTAGAGCAGAGGCCAAGCACTCCGGAACTGGACTCTTGTGGCCCCCTTGTTAGCCACGGCATGCCTCACAGCTAACCCTACCTATTTCCCCACCACTCAAGTGAAGGGATGCTTCATGCTCCATTAGCTGATACATCTTCCTGACTCTTAATGAGAAATGCACTCGGAAGGCACTTAGTAAATATTGATCAACCTTCACTAAAAGATTACCATGCTCTCCACAAAGCCATTCCACCCCCAGAGACACTGGGGTGAAAACAGGACTCTCTACCCTGATTTTTCCAGACTCAAAGCTCTTCCTGGCTGAGAATCACCCATACAGGCAATCGGTGTAGGATTTTATAGCTACCTTGTAAGTGTAGCACCCAAGCTAAAGGCGGCCCCCTTGATCCAAAGCCAGAAGCACAGACTAAAGCCTCCATCCCTTCTCCTGTCATAACTCCTTCCAGAGCCCGGGAGCACTCCACTGTCCTCGCTGGTGGAGCAGGCAGCCCAGAAAGCTCCAGCGGCCGAGGCCCACCCTGTGCACATCCAGACTCAGCTCCTTCAGAAGAACTTGGGCAAGCAGACCCCAGCAGGCAGCAGGCAGACCAACTACATGGGCACCTTTTTCAGTTACTGCAGCACCATGACTGCAGTTCTCCTTCGGAGCTTGAGCTCTGAGCCTGGTGAGTAGCAAGAAAGAGGAGATGGAGTCATGACTGGCCTGGTGTTTAGAGCAGGGAAGAGGAAAGGTGCACAATTGAAGAGGTTCTGGGTACTGGGGTGCCTGCATGGCTCAGTTGGTTGGGTGTCCGGCTCTAGGTTTCGGCTCAGGTCACGATCTGAGGGTTGTGAAATCGAGCCCTGCGTTGGGCTTGGCACTGGGCACGGATCCTGCTTGAAATTCTCTCTCTCCCTCTGCCACCCCCACCCCTTCTCTTAAAAAAAAAACAAAAAGAGAGAGAGGGGTTCTGGGTACAGCAGATTTATAGAACACTAGATTTATACAGTCCTCTCTTACTCATCTGTGTGTTTTATTCATCCTTGTCTCCCCACTGCCTAGTACAACTGTATAGCACATGAGAGTACTCAATAAATTCTGATTGCATTAATGACCAAATATACCTCTCTCAGACCATCGTGGGTTTGAGGACCCGGAGAGGATCAAGTCTATGATATGAGGGTCAGGTTCTTACCTGAGTGCACAGAGCGAGTATTGCGTTCACTTTAGTCATGTTGAAGAGAGCAGTATGAGATGTTTGTGGCTAGACCTACCCACTAAAGTCTGTGCTGTGGTTGGAAGTCTTTAGAGCGTAGGAAGGTATAAACTTGCAGTCAGGGTCATGTCGAGAATACCCTTTACATAGAAAATATCAACAGAAGGGCTCTCAGTATAGTCTTTTTTTTTCCCTAAGGTTTTGTTTTGTTTTGTTTAATTTGAGAGAGAGCAGAGTGAGAGAGCATGAGTGGGGATGGGGAGGAGAGGGAAAAGGAGGCTCCCGCCTAGACATGGGGCTCCATTCCAGGACCCTAAGATCGTGACCTGAGCCAAAGGCACACACTTAACCAGCTGAGCCACCCAGGTACCCCCCAATGTAGTCTTCATTTTGACATTACACTTTTTTTATTTATTCTGGGAAACAGCTGAGCTGTTGCGGTCAGTGGTGAAAACAAAAGTCACTTTATCTTTGCAGATCAGATGGAGGTCAAGGTAGGAAATCCATTTGTTCTCCTGCAACAGAGCTCTTCCCAACTTGTGTCACACCTCCTACTTGAGCGACAAGTTCCCCCAGACAGGTAGGAACTACTCTGTGGGAATTAAGCACAGATAGCCTTCTTAAAATTGTTTTGTTTCATTAAGGGATGCCGGGGCTCAGGGAGGTTGTGCTTGAGTTCAGTACAGAGTGGGGATTTCTTCCAGACTTTTCCCTTAATTTGCATTTACTCTTACACATTATACAGGTACATTAAAATTCAATTTCATTTTGCCTTATTTCTTTCTGTTTTACCACCTCTCACAACGTTTATATTACAAGCGTAAAATTAAGGGGTGAATCTTCACTTATGAATAAGCAAAAATCCAAAAATTAGGTAACTGGGGGGATAGCTCAGTGGTAGAGCATTTGACTGCAAAAATTGGATAACGAATTAGTTGGCTACGCTATAGGAAAACAAGCATTCTCATAGATTGCTGGTGGGATATAAATTGGTACAGCCCCTGTGGGAAGACAGATTGTCCATATTTATTTAAAAAAACAAATTTGTATACCCTTTGACTTAGTGATCCACATTGGGGAATTTATCCTGTGGCTTTACTGACCTGTGAAAAATTATATATATTCAAAGTCATTTTGTTCTAGCCTTATATGTAATAGAAATGATAAGAAAAATCCACTGTTCAGTAATAGAAGACTAGTTAAATTATGGCTCAACCCATAATGGAATACTATGTAGATATAAACAGGAATGGGGGGGGTCTCTCTGTAGAGGGATGTGGACAGATCTCCCAGATAGGATATCAAGTGAGAAAGCAAGAGCAGAACAGTGTGTCTAATAGGCTGGCGTTCGTTCGTGTGGGGAGAAAAGAGAGAGAGTAAAAGTAACAAAGAGCCTGCATTTACATTTGATAGTATAAACAAATTCCGAGCCTGGGTGATATGCCTGTGCATTCAGGTCTTGTGCCTCCTCTGCTTCTCTCCCTCCAGGCTGGCAGCCCTTCTGGCCCGAGAGGGGCTCAGCCTGAGTGTGCCGAAAGTCATCGTGAACTGCTGCTGTGAGCCTCTTGCCGTTTGCTCTTCCCGGCAAAGCCAGCAGACGTCATCCCTTCTGACCCACCTGGGCGTCCTGGTCCAGCTACATACCTCCCACTGCCTGGAAGACCTCCCACTTTCTACACTGGGCTCCCCAAAGCCAACTGGGAATTCCACAGTGGAGAGAAAGCCCCACTCCTCCCCAAGGGATTCATCACTCCCAGCCCTTACGTCCTCTGCCTTGGCCTTCCTTAAGTCCCGCTCAAAGCTGCTGGCCACAGTGGCCTGTCTGGGAGCTTCCCAGGGGCCAAAGCTCACCAAGCCCAGCTTGTCATGGAAGGAGCTTCGTGGCCGCAGGGAGGTGCCTCTGAGTGCAGAGCAGGTAGCCCAGGAGTGTGAGCGCCTCCTGGAACAGTTCCCTATGCTCAAGGCCTCCCTCCTGGCTGCCTGGGAGCCGCTACGACGGTCCACCGAGCAGGGGCAGAGCCTGGCAGTGAGTCTCTGCGGCCGGGCCAGACTCTCTACCGTCCTCCTAGGCCTACACTCTCCCAGTGCCCTAGATGTGCTCACGGAGGCCTTCGAGGAAGCCCTGATGGCCAGAGATTGGCCCCGAGCCCTTCAGCTCACAGAAGTGTATGGGCGAGACGTGGATGACTTGAGCAACATAAAAGATGCAGTCCTGAGCTGTGCCGCAGCATGTGGTAAGCAGAAGGCTGTGCCTCCCCCGTCCCTGGTGCTAATAACATTGAGCATTCAATGAGTGTATCATTGCATTTGATCCCCACAATAACTCTAGAGAAAGCTGCCACCGAAATCTCATCATATTAAAAGGAGACTGCGGCTCAGAGAATAGGAAACTTGCCCAGGATAGTAAGTGCTGGAGCAGAGCTTAGAACCCCATTCCATCTAACTTTATTTTTTTTTTTTTCAAAGAATTTATTTATTTATTTGAGAGAGAGAGAGAACACGCATGTGAGAGAGAGAGAGCACGAACAGCGGGGAGGGGCAGAGGACAGGGAGAAGCAGACTCCTGGCTAAGCGGGGAGCCCGATGCGGGACTCGATCCTGAGCCGAAGGCAGATGTTTAACCAACTGAGCCATCCAGGTACCCTCCATCTAACTTTAGAACAGGCACTCAGCCAGTATCCTCAACACTGCATATCAGAATCACTGGAAAATTCTATAAACTACAGATATCTGAGCCCAACCCCCAGAAGCCCCACCTGGAATTCAGGCAAGAGTTGACTTTAAAATAGGAATCAACAAACTTTTTCTGTAAAGGGCTTTGGAGACCATACGGTCTCGGTTGCAACTACTCAACTCTGCCATTAGAACATGAAAGCAGCCAGAGATAATACATAAACAAATGAGTGTGGATATATTTTAATACAACTTTATACATAGAAACAGACTGGGGTTCCTGGTTGGCTCCCTCAGTGGAGCGTGCGACTCTTGATCTCAGGCTTATGAGTTTAAGCCCCATGTTGGGTGTAGAGATTACTTAAAAATAAAATCTTTAAAAAACAAAAACAAAAAAAAACCAAAAACAGACTTTGGGCCTGTTTGACTACCCCTATTTTAAAAGCTCCCAGTGAGGCAGCTCTTTCTGCCCCCAGGCCCTGTCCCCATGCTTAAAACCATTTTGCACTGAAAAAAATAAAAGCTCTCAAAGAGATTTTAAGGTAATTGAGAGCAATGACCTGTAACACTCCACTGGGAGGGGGCAAGAGTTGGGCATGCCATAGGAAATGGCTTCTCAGGCGGGGACTTGGCTGCCCTGTGGAAAGGAGAAAATCCCTCCTGGAGAAGGTGGAGAAATCCACTGACTGGCTGTGCAGTCTTAATTGCTTTGAGTCAATTTTCAGATCTGTGAAATGGGTATAAGAGAGAAAGATCTAGTAAGTAAGTATGATGGAGGGCATGGAGGGAGTCAAACTGATTTATCTGAAATAACTTTCAAGGAGTTCTGTATGGCACAGAGTGGAAACTGAAAGGAAAACTAAAAGTTCCACCTACAGGCTGAGTCTGACCCATTGCTATGACGAAAGGTGGAGAGCTTCATCTATTCTATCTCTTCTTCCTTCTCCCTTTCTTCCTTTTTCTTCCTCTCCTGTCTCCTTTTCTCTCTCTTTTCAGAAAGCCTCATGGCTGTGATTAAGTTTACAAAAAAGAGAAACATGAGGGCATATAGCATTTCTTCTTTTCATATAATGGTTCCAAGTATAAAAATTAATTAAGGTCAGATGGATCTTAAGGATCCAAGCTCCTGTATTATGAAATTGAACAAAGCCCATCTGTTAAGGAGTAGCCTGGACTCTTGAGGTCTTCCAGTGCCAGGCTTGCTACCCCTGGGTATCTTTTCATCTTGTAGACAAAGAAGGTTGGCAGTTCCTGTTCCCTGTGAAGGATGCGTCTCTGCGAAGTCAGCTAACCCTACAGTTTGTGGACAGGTGGCCCCTGGAGTGGTGCTTGGAGATCCTGGCGTACTGCATCTCGGACACAACTGTCCGAGATGGACTAAAGTGTGAGCTACAGAGAAAGCTGGCAGAGCTGCGGGTGTATCAGAAGGTATGGTTCCCAGCCTCAAGAGAAAGGAAATAGGCTTCCCACCATATTACCAACTCCAGCTTCTTCTTATGTGATGCTGGATTTTAAGAAACAGACAATCTAGGCCTGGCTTTTGTTCTGCATCTGGCTTCTGTTCTTAGGTGAACAATGAAGAGAGACCTTATCTCTCTTTCCTATTTTCCTTTTGTAATTTTAAATATGTATGCATCAAACAGGGATAGTAATAACAGTCCACAAAGCGTCTTTCACATGTGTACTTGAGTTTTGTGCATGTTTTATGTCTGTTATGTGTTCCTTGTTTTCCAAGAGTTCTTAAAGAGCTTAATTCTCTATTGTGTCTTTTTTAAAGATTGTTTTAAATTTCAAGAACCATTTCGAAAGGCTGCATGGAAGTGACAGTTTGAAAATAAAAGATTATTTCAGGATCGTGTTATATTCAAGATCAAGAGGCCCAGGGAGACAGATTTAGGTGGTATGGCTACATAGCAAGTATAAAGTTTATGCTGATTTTTCCATGTATACTTGGAACCAAACAGAGTCCAGAGCCCCAGCAGAGCTAGTGAAGATAGCAGATGAAAAAGGTATTCTTTCCACTCTTCCTCGGCACTTTTCATGCAGAGCTAAAATGCTTGCATGAAGGGCAATCCCACAGAGCATTCAAGCTAGAAGAATATCTTGGGTAGAGTTTTTAAGATGGAGGAGCATGGGACAAGTGACCCCAGGAGACGGAACAAGCTATGAAGCACAGAAGCCTCTGAGAATTGCTTTCATAAGTGAGAGACCCCAATCCTGGCCGCCTCGCTCAGCCTTTGCTCCCTGAGGATGCTTCCCAGATATGTTCACTCACCTTCCCAGTCTTTGCCTCATTTGCTTTAATTCTTCCTCTCTTCTGGCAAGTTTTGACAGCTTGACATTGGGACAGAAACCTAGAGTGGCCCATCCCTGGAAACTCCAGTGACTTGTTCATGGAGGGGGAAGCTGTAGTGTGGTTTGACAGCTCTTCCTATCTTTCCTTAGATTCTAGGTTTGCAGGCTACCCCAGTGTGGTGTGACTGGCAGAGCCTGAGGAACTGTTGCATTGAGGACCCATCAACTGTCATGAATATGATACTAGAAGCAAAGGTACTGTTTTCCTGAGTGGTATTCCCCTTTTTCCCCTTCTTAGAGTTGCAACTCCTTACCTGACTGTGTAGACCCCTTTCCATGTATCAATGTCCACGTTTTTTTGGTAACTATGTCACATTCTTTTTTCTTTTTGTGTGTGTGAAATTTACCAACATAGAAGTGTAGAGGATAATGCAGTGGATGCATTTGTACTATCACCCTACACTGCATACACTGAGTACAGAATGTAGAGCTGCCGGTGGAATTGTTGAATCGTTGGGCGTGAGCATCCTCACCTTTACTGAGACATTACAAATTGCTCTTTTTTTTTTTTTTTAAAGATTTTATTTATTTATTTGACAGAGAGAGAGAGATCACAAGTAGGCAGAGAAGCAGGCAGAGAGAGAGGGGGAAGCAGGCTCCCCGCCGAGCAGAGAGCCCGATGCGGGGCTCAATCCCAGGACCCCGAGATCAGGACCTGAGCCGAAGGCAGAGGCTTTAACCCACTGAGCCACCCAGGCGCCCCTACAAATTGCTCTTAAGCTCAGTAGACCGCTTGCAGTTTCTCTTGCTCCATATCCTTAGGCATTTGGCATTGTCCAACTTTTCGCTTTGTGCCAGTAGGATGGTATCTCATTACTATTTGAATTTACATTTCCATGATGACTAATGACCTTGAATGTCTTTTCATATGTTTATTGAACATTTGAGTGCCAAATAGAATTTTATTTATTCTTTAAGGAGCTGATATACCGTAGTTCAAAATATGGATGTACTCATTCAGATGTTCATGCATCAAGGAAACCTTTATTGACCATCTATTATTTGCCACTGTAGTAGATGGTGGTGAAGCAAAGATAACTAGGCTTAGTCCTTGACCTTGTGCAGTTCACATTTTGGGAAGAGAGGTGATGTGACACACATCCCTGGATGATTGCAGTATATCAAGTGACAGAAGTAAACCCAGATGTGGCGGGAGCACAGGCAGGGCACCCGACGTAGCCTGAGAAACAAAGAAGCATCCTGAACAAGGTGGCCCCAGTCAGAGTTGTGGGGAGGGCATTCCAGATGAAACCATATTAAAATACTCGGGTAAAGCCTTGGAATTTCATTCTCTGAAACTTTAATCTGGGGTTCACAAATTGGGGTTGGGGAGTAGCAAGCAGGGACATGGATACAATACAATGCCCAGCATGTATGTTTGGCCCATGCAATATTGGTCTGCCACATTTTGATTTTTTCGTGTTAATTTCATTGCCAACATTTTATAATAGGGAAATTTTTTAATTTAAAAAAATTTGCGGGATTTTTTTGAAGTTTGACAATACTGGACAATACTGGGCTTCATATGACAACAATCAGAGCTGAGTATGCACTGTCTCCTTTGTGTTTTGTTTTGTTCTTTTTTTTAATTCTAGCGTAGTTGGCATTTAGTGATATAGTAGTTTCATTGTACAGTATACTGATTCAACAGTTCTCAGCATTGTCTCCTTTGGACAGTCTTAGTCTTCCCCACTTCCTTAATATCTCCCCAGGGCTAACACAAAGTGTCAGTCACCTCATGTCATCTGTTTCTTTTTATGCTAGATCTCAGAGAAAAGTGATATCATTAATCATCAACCTACTTTGATCATTTTCATAACTCCCTTGCCACTCTGGTCGCTTGAGTTTATGAGCCCACTTCAATCCCAGAGTGAAGTTCCCATCAGCACTTAACCAAACTTTCCTGAGGCTTTAGCAGAGTCAAGACTGCTAAGAAAAATCAGTCAAAAGCTGGATGTGTGACAAGGCCAGTGATTCAAAGGGATTGAAGCCATTTGTGTTTCCTAACAGGAATATGGACTGTGTGAGGAATGGGGCTGCCTCTACCCCATTCCAAGAGAGCATTTAATCAGCCTACATCAAAAGCATCTTCTCCACCTTCTAGAAAGAGGAGATCATGAAAAGGCTCTGCAAGTAAGCCTCCATCTCTTGCCATTTTTCTTTTGGGATAAGACAAAAAGGTTAGTCAAATCAGAAGGCTTTGTTCATGCTAAATACTACGCAGAGTATTTGCAATCTCAGATCTGCCGCTTCATGTCCTTCGGGAGTCCTTCTTGGCCTCGAGATGATTGTAGTCATCTTCAGTGGAAGGTGCCTATCCCTGCTTTTCATGCCAGATGGTCATCTGGGCCCAGGATTCTGCTAAACTCTGGTCAGAGTCATCATTTGTGAAGCTGCAGGGGTGGTGAAAGAGTGCAGAGAAGGGATTAGTCCAAAATTAATAAACCTAAATGTTCCATTCCCAAATAAATAAGGCTGGACTGAGTTCACTTTTCTCCTCTACCCTTCTCCTACAACAGCTCCTGCGAAGAATTCCTGATCCCACAATGTGCCTTGAGGTCACAGAGCAATCCCTCGACCAGCACCCTAGCTTGGCCGCTTCTCACTTCCTGGCCAACTACCTCACCACGCACTTCTACGGACAACTGACTGCTGTCCGACACCGTGAAATCCAGGCACTGTACATGGGATCCAAGGTCAGGAAAGAAAGGGGGAGTTGGGAAGGCATGCCTGGGGGAGAGACCGCTGGCCCAGCTCCCACTTCAGAACTTAACCTTTCAGTGGCTCTTTTCCTAGACACCTGCCATTCTTGGCCTATGCTATATAAAACCTTCATCCAGCAGCATCTTCCTGCATCCCTTAGGAGTTGTCATTCTCTTACTACCTTGTCTCCAAAGTGAATTCTACGTGACCCTCTTATGTTCCCTTTGTGGTTTCCCTGGTATCTGCTAGATCAGTGTTCTCAATGCAGACCGTGTAGTAGAATCACCTGGACTTAAAAAAAAAGAAAAAATGTTTACCTTCACCCCAGATCAATTAAAACTGAATCTCTTATCTCAGGAAACAAACTGAGAGTTACTGGAGGGGAGGGTGGGTGGGAGAGATGGGGTGGCTGGGTGATGGACATTGGGGAGGGTATGTGCTATGGTGAGTGCTGTGACTTGTGTAAGACTAATGAATCACAGACCTGTACCCCTGAAACAAATAATACATTATATGTTAATAAAAAAAAAAGTTTAAGAAAAAAAAAACTGAATCTCTTGGGACAGGGCCTGGCTATCTTCCAAAGAGATTCTGAGGAAGGGTGTCAAACTACTGCTTAATAAGCTCGTCTGTGCTAAAGAAAAAAGAGTTAATTCTCTATGTAATGAGGTCTTTACCTTTAATGTGTAACCTTGAAGACACTAATAGAAGAAATTACAAGCTAGAAAAAGTAATCTGGAGAAGGGGGGGTTTGGGGAGAAATAGGGCCCTCTGACACTGTTCTGATGATTCTGATCAGCAGTCATATCTAGCACTCCAGGAGGTTAGAACTTGCCCCCTGAATAGAATGAGTGCTGGGAGAACCATCAATATGAGCACTGGCTCACTTGTTAAGCGTTCAATTACATAAAATGTTCCTAAAGAGAATGTACTCTTTTTTTTTTTTTTTTTTTGGTGCACTATAACTAAATAGGGGGAATCCTTGAAAATTGGCAATGAGCAGAGCCAGTGAACATATTTCAAGCCTAGTGATAACAGTCTCTGGGAGTGTAAAGACATCATTTACCTGCAGGACGCTGGAAGTGCTAGGTTTAGGCAGCCTACTGATATCACTTTATGTTGCTCATAATTAAGCCTCAAATGGACAGAGTAGTGGCTTTAAGGATCAGGTAGAGTTCAGCTATACCTGGAGGTGCCACCTGTGGACCAAATCCAGTCCTCAGCCTGCTTTTGTGAATCAGATTTTTTTGGAATATAAGTTTGTGCACTCACTTATGTACATATGGCTTATGGCTGCGTTCACACCACACTGGCAGAGCTGAGTAGTTGCCACAGAGACTTCATGGCCCATAAAGCCTAAAATATGTATTATCTGACCCCTTACAGAAGAAGCTAGCCAACCTCTCATCTAGGCAAAAAGTACCTGAAGTACTTCTTGCTTGCCACCTGAAAGACTGAAATGGGAGTTCAGCCTTGCTTCCTGAAAGACTACTAGCCAGCCCTAGTAGTTGGTCATGTGCCTTTGGTCTCTGATCCCCTTTCCCCTCCCAGTAAGAACCTTGGATTTCTTCTGAAATGTGTGTACTGTTTTCTTTACTCTGTGGATCTACCCTCCAAACAGGTTCTGCTGACCCTACCTGAGCCACACCGGGCCAGCTACTCTCACTTGTCCTCTAACCCCCTCCTCATGCTAGAGCAGCTACTCATGAACATGAAAGTGGATTGGGCCACTGTGGCCGTGCAGACTCTGCACCAGCTGCTGGCTGGGCAGGAGATTGGCTTCACCATGGATGACGTTGACTCACTGCTCTCCAGATACGCAGGAAAAGCCTTGGACTTCCCATACTCTCTGAGGGAGAAACGATCAGGTAACTGCCAGCATCCTAATGGGGGCTCCACCTGGAGGAGAAAACACCATACCTCATCCTTAGTTATAATTTGTCTTCTTTTATTATTTTGAGTTGATCAAGAGTGAAAGGAATACCCTTCTAGAGAGACAGCTCTTTGCCATGCAGGAGACCTCTTGGCCTTGGATGAAGTGGCTGGGTAACCAAAATTGAAGTATCGTAGATTACCACTGTGCAAACATAAAGGTTTGGGAAACAAAACATGCTGGGAGTGATCTCTGTCTGGCCTTGGCACAGTGGACTCTTACAAACCATCATTCTGTACTGAGGGTATGTGCTGTTCCCAGGGTCCCATCAGATACCACTACTACGTGAGCTGAGCTTCTTCCAGAATGAAGAAAGTGAAATAAATGTAGGCTGATGTTCCCAGACAGCTTTTTGTTTTTCTGACTGTCTACCCTCCAGGGCCATCATTTCAATGTCTTCTACTTCCCTTTGGGCATTTTTAGATTTATTTTGTGAAATCCTAACAGCTACTTCATTATTTCATGTGTCTAAACATAGTTTGCTTTTTGAGAAGTTGAAGAAGCATGCTTGCTGTTATCTTGGAAGTTCCTCCGCCATGCTTTGTACCCCTGGTACAGTCGTGGGATGACAATCAGCAAAGCAACAGGGCTTTAAATTAAAGGCCTAGCAGAGTGAGTAAAGACGCTTATGATAGGATGATATTTTGTCAGCATTTTCCCTCTCTCCAGATTCTGTGACTCACCTCCAGGAAGTTGGTCAGGCTTCAGACCTCGAGACCTTGTCTAGATCCCCATCAGTAGAGTTCTCTGCTGCTGCTGCTGCTGCTCCTGGTAAGAACAGGTTCTGAAAGTTATCCATGGTTTAGGCCAAACTTGCCTGATTTTGACTTTTTTCACTTCCAGTGATAATACTCATTGTTTTTCTTGGTCCATTCCAGCTTTGTATATCCCAGAACATTTAATGATCGATTCTCATCGTTTGCAATAGTATTTCTATAAGATCTCTGCAAACACTGAATTAGCAAATACTGAACTATTACTTGTAGGGAAAATGTGTGCATGTCTTTCTGTCTGTCACTTAGATTGAAATTGAAATTGAAAACGATTCATCCTAGTAGATTTTATTTTATTTTACCAAAGAGAGGTTTAGAAATGTTAAAGTGACAGGCAAGTCACTCATTAATGAGTGCCTAATGAGAGTTTGGGATTCAGACCCTGTCCAGCTCGCCTGAGAGCCAGAGCTTCTTACACACTGTCCCCTGCCATCTCCATCCTCTGGTCACCTCTGTATGAGAGCTGAAATAAGAAAGCAGAACATCACCTTGTTTATCCTCAGAGGAGAACCTGCATGTCAGGCAACTCAAATTATTCACTCTGCCCATGTCTACAAAGGCACTGCAGATACTGATTTTGAGGTTACAAGTAAATTTTGGTAGGTGGGCAAATGCACAAATACAGACTCTGTAAATAGGAAGGATAGAGTATATTCAGTGCTCATGATCATTCTGGCCCTCTGCTGCAAGTTCGTTATTTATGTCTGTCACCTACACAGGGTGCAGGCTCCTTGAATGCTTCAGCCGTGTCTTGACCACCTCTTTTCACCACCACCCTTCTCTCCCAGTCCCTGGCCCCTTGTGCAATGGCCTGCAGTCCTCAGAGGAAGCTTCAGCAAGTGTTTGTTTTGCCAGCAGTCCAGGGAGCTGGATTCCGGGGGCAGATCTATGGGCCCTGCAAAGAGTCAGTGTGTTTTTCAGTTCTCTTTTTCTGTGAACTGCCAGCCTTGCTCTGCTAGGTGACAGGAAATTTCCTTAGATGTGATAAAGCAGAGACTGTGGCATTTCATGGCCATACTTTGAAAATTAGCCATGCTTTACAGTACCCAGCGGACCTGAGGGGAGGGCTTAGACTTAGAGGTATATGAACAGCCTCATGCACCTGCATATGGCAGCCTGAGCACCTTTGGTTTACTTTTTTTTTGGGGGGGGGG